>LQNS02000137.1:17746121-17763589 GCA_001587735.2 Parhyale hawaiensis | reverse complement strand
ATCGCGCAAATCCCCCAAACGCGCACATCATATATACAGTGTGTTTTTTATGCGGACAAATTTCAACATAGGTAGAAAAACTCAAAATAAATCGATTTTCACGAATGATATTATGCCCAAAACTCATTAGTTTTCGAGTTGTAGTGACTTAAAAAAATTTAAAGCTTCAAGTACCTATTTTACAACGTGCGCGCCAATGTTAGCTCTAGTTTTGATAGTTCAGCACGTTTCCGACACCTACTAATGCAGTTTACATTATTTTTACAATAAAAACTGAGAGTATTTCATTTTTAGGAAAAATATCTGCAGTTTCACACTTAGCATTTAACGTAATCACACTACTGTATGGCGGACATCCGTGTCGTTTAAAAAAAAAATGCAAGGGTTGCTGGCACCAGATTTTGAACCTTGTGTACAATTTTCAGAGTGCTTCATACAGCAGTGAACAATAATTACCATTGGGATCAATCTTAATAATCCTAATGTCATTCACCCAAATAATCATTATCATGTCTTCAGTGTAAACGCATGGGCAGGAATGTGGCCGGAAAACGTGATGAACGATCAAATTTAGCTCTAACAATGACGCGCACGTAGTATCCTACTGTGAGATACATATATATATATTTAAACTATTTTTAAAATTCAACATTTTAGTTTAAAATCGTCCGAATTGTTGCTATTCTCTCTCCCAGAGCGGCATAGTTGTTCACTGGACCGATTTTTTATTTTTTGCTGAAATTATCCTGTTCAATTTCTTCTACATGCGTGCGCCATTACTTTGACTGTGAAGAAATTGTTTAATTCGGCAGAGATGTAACAATAAAGGTAAAAAATGTGTGCCCCACGTTATATATTTAACAATGAGATAAATCTAAAAAGTTTTACGAAAGAATACTGTCTTCTACGAGTATATCCATACCTACGAGCACTTATTGTATCCCTCAGAATATCCCCGTTATTCTGCCCTACAGTAGCACCGTCACCAAGACTAAGAGGGAGGAGGAGCTGAGCACCAGGAGTGAGCTAGCGAATTACTCGTCTACATTAATTTGATTAACGGGGAACTTTATTGTTTGCATATTGTTAGACTATAGTTCCTTGCTGGTATGTATTATGTGTACATCTCCACTCTTTTCAATTTACTCGTACCACACACAGTCACGGGGTTTAGGAATAGTATAAGGCTAAAGGAGCAGTGAGCTCCCTAAAATATGCTTAATGAGGTCTATACTGCCGAGGGCAAAAAACGTGTTTACCCTAAACAGTAAACAATCGTGGTAGCATTCTTTTGGAACTTTTCCTCCCAAACTACCGGGCCGATTATCATGACATTAAGCTCCAAACGTTCGTCCTGATTTCTTCTAGTTGCTTACATTATTAACCTAAACTCTACACATGGGCCACAGGATACCTTGACTGGCTACTGCTCGCAAATGAGGCTGATGGCAAATTGATAAATCCTCGATAAAATTACTTCCATTCAACGTACCGACTAGAGGCAAAAAATAAATACTCTTGGAGACACAAGGAATGTATCTATTGGAAAGAAACACGCATGAGCGAGCACTGGCCAACGGCAAATTACAGATGGCTAAACAGTGAATGTTCAAAAATTCAAATTTTTAATATTATATTAATAGGAAATATTTTAGCACAAAATACAAGGATTATTTTTAAAGAACCATTGAAAAATTCAAATTTTCAATATATTAATAGGAAATATTTTAGCATAAAATACAAGCATTATTTCTAAAGAACCATTTTAGCACAAAAATATAAGCATTATTTTCAAAGAACCATTTTAGCACAAAATACAAGCATTATTTTTAAAGAACCATTAAGCACAAAATACAAGCATTATTTTTAAAGAACCATTTTAGCACAAAATACAAGCATTATTTTTAAAAAACCATTCAAACATTCAAATTTTTAATGTATTACGAGGAAATATTTTAGCACAAAATACAAGCATTATTTTTAAAGAACCATTCAACCATTCAAATTTTTAATGTATTAAGAGGAAATATTTTAGCACAAAATACAAGCATTATTTTTAAAGAACCATTTTGAAATTCTGGCGTGGATGCGGTAAGGTCGGCATTGCGCGCTGTTTGCATACCGGGTGCGGAAACTGTTCTACGATAAGAAACATTTACATTGATCACATTAAGGAAGATGAAAATTAAAAAACCCTTCAAGCCACCCAATTCCATAATGAATCTTCTCCAATTTACCGCTGTCCTACTATTTTCAGCCCAAATGGGTCTTCGCACAAGTTCAGGGTTAAGCCGAGTATGAGTATTGCTCTATGTGAAAACTAAACATAATTGGGAGTCTTGCCCAAAAGTATTTTTAGCTCTGGCAGTACACTGGGCAAATCTACTGTAGGGGAAATAAATGCTACTCTCATCTTAAGAGGGATAGGGGGAAGTGTTTTAATACAAAAATGTCCCAAATTAACCGACAATAAATTGATCGTGGGGTAAACGTTTCGACCTCATTTCAACCCTGACAGGCTTACAAGAGCGCCTAGGGTTAAGTTCATAGTGCGTGGAGGGTACGATTAAAAACTACAGTTAATCTATTTTTCAAACACAATCATCAAAATCGTAAACTTGTTTCCGAGAGAAAGTTATGAAATGTTATACAATTAGCTGCTTAGGGTAATAAGAAAAAAAAACTTTTGTTTTTAGTTTCACCCATCCTATGTTATGGGGAGTAGCGCCCCCAGGGTGTTTGCGTACGTTACCTAACCCCTTTTCACCCCTTACTAAAATTGACAGTACCAAAATTGCAAAAAGAAAAAATTAGGAAAATCAGACCTTGCCTCGCCTAACCTACCCGGAGTTATGAGCGAATATAGTCCAACTTACCCGATATTAGTTCGGGTTTTCCGACAGTACGGCCTAAAGAGAGCGAAAACGGACAAATGCGGACAAAACGTCAATTTTAGTACAGGGTGATGTACCCTTAGCCATTAGCTAGGTCTTCGGGACGTCTGTCTTTCGTACCCACTTTGCTTCCTTCCATTTTCATACTTCTANTGGTACTGCTCTGGAATGGGTTAAGTCATTTAAATATTTAGGTGTCGTAATAGATGATAAGTTGTCTTACGCTACCCATATCAGAGAATTATGCTTAAAATTAAATAAAGCCAAAGGTGCAATTTATTCGGTCTCAAGGTATCTACGCAGAGACTCCTTGTATCACTATACTATTCGTTGGTGTATTCCCATATCAGTTACGCAATTGTGATATGGGGTGGTGCAGCCTCAAGCTTGACCCCGAAATAAGCACCATAATGAACGAAACTTTGAGAATAATTCTGAATGTAAAGAGAGATGAAAATTACATACCTATTATGCCAACAAATATGATGTACCAACGGCAAAAACTACTGAAATTTCATGATGTTTATAACTACTATTTATTGAAATTCATTAGAAAAGCTTTTGACATTGAATCAGACATATATAGTAGGCATATATTGCCTTTGATTCCCAATGATCATCATGACACAAGAAACAATAGATTGAACTTGCCAACTGTTAGATTAGAAGTTGAAAAGCGTTTCACTGTTTTTAAAGCTGTGTATGTGTACAATTACTGTATTTGCCTGATTCACTCGTCTTACCCATGTCTGAAGATGCTTTTAAACGTAGGTTTAAAGAGGATTGTTTCAACAAATATGTTTAGAAAATGCCGTTTCCCCAATAAGTTATTATTACTTTTAACGGGCTTGTTCTCTGTCAATTATGTATATACTGTTCAATTAGTTTTTTAATTTGTCAACATTTATTTGTGAGAGAACAATAAAGGTGTAAAGGTGTACTATTGCTGCTACTACTACTACTAATTAATTTTTTTTTTTAGTTTCAACAGAGCAATGAATGAATTTTGATGAGACTGAATGTTTTTCTACAGACGAGAGGGATGAGGTGAAGCTGTTTAAAATAAAAGTATTTGAGTTTCATTAGATAAAATGATTTATTAAATATGCATTCTTTTCAAAATTTTTACCCTTGCAAAGTTAGATAAATCTTTAAAATAACACTGCATACTACAGTAGGAAAGCAAGCGAAATGTTTTGAGTGAGAGAAAAACATAAAAATCAATTAGGTATATTAGAAGAAAAGGTTGCGAAAAGGATTTTAAATTGACAGTTCTACGCAGCACGGCAATAAAATTACTTGGAGATATATATTTAGTTCTGTATGATGCGTATGAATAAGATAAAATGCTTCACAATAAAATTTCTAAGATTATTCCAAGACGTAAAAAAATAAAACCCCAGATAAGCACTTTTACCAAACATTTTTGAACCACCGTAGGTCAGGCAATTTTTTGAGTTAATTGAATAACGCATCAACCGAAGGAAATTAATCGCAGTATTTGAACCAAAATAATACAAGTCAGTCCAGTAGTTCGAGAAAAATTGGGAAAGAGATATGATAAAATGAGCGTTTATTTGGGCAACTACAATTCTTGACCCTGCCCGGGTAATCGGGTCATTTTGCAAGAATTTATTGGGGCTTTTCGCAAGTAATGGACAAGATTGAGCATTTTATGTTAGTATTTCTAATACTTCCAACAGGTAGAAAAAAAGTGTGAGCCAATGAGCCAAGCAGTTGGTCCCTATTTTTAGCTCTAACAGCGCTAAATATCTAATGTTAAGAAAATGGCGCCTACAACGAGGAGGAAACCAAGACGAATGGCTTGAGCCGAAAATTATTAAAATCAGTCTAGTAGTTTATTTAACCACAACAGCAATAGAAGAGTTTGGAAGGATATCATTTGTGCTCTTCACCGCGAGTAGGAAAGAGTAAGTGCATAAAAATGTTTTTTGTAAGTAAAATACGAAACGTGGGGCAAGCATTCTGCACCTCTATTCATAAACTTAGTGGGGTGAATGGATTTTTAGGGTTTAGTAAATGGTGCATCCAACGAAAGAAAATCCTATCAAATATTTTGCGCTAAAACGATAAAATTTGATCCAATAACTTGGAAGAAAGTGCCGAGAAAAGAAATTTGGTAGGTACTAAACGGTAAATTAATCGGGCCCACTGCAAAGCTGATTGCTGTTATTAAAAATATACTATATATTGTAAAAACAAAAACAAAACAAATAAGTAGGAGACCTCATTCTGGGGGAGGGCAAAACATACTCTGGCCCCCCTTTTTCATTCTTGGGGAGCATGGCCCCATTGCTCCCCTTCTGGATCCGCCTATGATCCATCCTCACATGTTCTCTATTGAAGTATGGCAATAGCTCATAGAGGGCCGGGTCGTAGGTTCCGGTGTCTCTTTGGGAATGGGACCATTGGTTCGTCTACTGCCGCCTATCTAATCTAATCTAAATTCTGACAGTTGAGTCAGGGACGCGATCTAGGGATCTCCAGCTTCCTACGCCCGGACTTCATTTAGCTGCCGCAGCACGAGCACACGCGGAGTTTCGCTGCCCACTCCTCTCTGCCAATTAATCTTGCTTCATGTAGTCAAGTACTTTAGACCAGAGTACTCAGCCGTTCAGAATGACAGCAATAATGTGTAATGAAGCTTTTCATTGTTCCTGCTTGTGGTACGGGTTTCGCTGTGAAATATACTTATATATGTATCTATAGACTTGTTTTTCCGTTATTGTAACGCACGTTGCGCAGCCATGAGTTTCCGATCGTAAAATTTTCCTCCTGCAAGCAAAAGCTACGTAAGCAGTTTTGAACTGCTGGACAGTTAAGCAGAGCAAGAAAATATACTGTAGTTCAGTCAAAAGAATTCACCGAAATTGCTTACCGTATTCTGGACACCAGCTATCAGTTGAACCATCAATGTAAAAATTTGGCTGCAGTAAGAATTGAAAAAGGTTTTGACCCCTGCTCCGCGTTAAGTTCTAACTGCTACGACAAGATCAGTAAAGGAACACATAAGCGAAATGGATTATGCTCGGCTGCAACGAAACAATCACCCAAGGTTAAGCGTCTTGTAGGCCTATAGCACGCTGAGAAAAAGCACATCAAATAGTACTTATACGGTAGCTATTTTTTCTCGGAGATGCGGGCTTCCGATAATGCAGTGCCGCAAGCATATTTTAGTAGCAATATTAGCTATAGTAACTGTAAAACGTTTGTCGGACGTTTTACTAACACATAAAAGTGTCAGTATACAATACTTAGCGCTCTACAATATTAAGAGCGTACAATATTTAAGCAGTGAAACTGTTTCTTTCCAATATCGCAATCGGCATACTGGCACAGCCAGCTTACAGTTTGGGAAAGTTTGCTATTTAACATGCTTTTGACCCGAACACCAGATGTTCTAATTTCTCCGACCCACGGATGTAACTGCGTGCCAGGCTAAGGTTGATTTCCATGAAACGCCTGTTAGTTTCAACTGTCAGTCTAAATGTATTTTGTGCCGTTTTCGGAAAATATACTGGGAGAAAGGCTAAAGCTTCTCGAATTAACGCATGGATCGTCCCGGATCTTCTTGCGTTAGCATATTGTTGCATCTGTTCCGTATCGAATTGGGTTAATCACTAGAAAGGTCTTGAGACTTTGTTATCGGCCTTTAGCCCCTGAGGTGCGACCTCTCTCACGTTGAAAACTTTCATATTTGCGCCTATTTAATCCACTGTCGCTGTACACTAGAGGTTCTTATTTCGTAGCTTGCGTCCTGAAACACACTGTGTCCCCTAAGCTCCTGCATTGAAGACTTTTACTTGCCAATTATAATACATCGCTTGAAGAACCCGAATTTGCTTCCCTTCGAGTGTCTCTGCAGTCAACACTGTCGGAATAGCGCAGGGGGTTCAGCATAGTTGGAATCGAATCCCAGGCACTGAAGGGCTCAACACATTGAGCGAATAAAGCTCTATATTAATCGTCGTCTCAACGGAGTCAAGTCAATAAAGAAACACACGACGACGTTTAACAGTAACTTCGGACTTAAATTTCCTGCCACCCCATCTTGTTTGTTATTTTGTACATGAATTTTCTCCTATTTAAATCCTTAACATCGTGACGGAGAGACGGACCAACGAACAAACTGCGTTTTATTACACCTATAGTTTTTTTTTTTCGGCTGAGCCTAAGAAGCGTCTCATGTAGCCAGTCCTCATCAGTGTAGTCAACATTCACTTATACATTTCAAGTTAATACTCGGTTAAGTTATTTACATCATTGAAAGTTATTTTTAATATGGAAAAGAAAAACTTTTTGCGGCAGCCACTGTATAGCCTAGGCTTTAGAAAGGATACGACGAAAACGACGGAATATAGAAGATAATCCGAAAAGCGTGGTATGCCATTAAATTTCATCAAATAAATCCGTTCGCTTCTTCCGAAAACGTGAACATGCGCAATTAATCATCTGATTTCAGAACAAACCTGGCACGTTTAACTCAGGCACTGGCAAGAAATTATGACCGACTTTAATGTGCAAAAGCACAGCGCACAACGACCCGTCAAAACCTAATCCACAAAAACCAGCAGAAGCGGGGAAGACATAATCGTTACAGCGCCATAAGGAACTGAGAAATGATTCCACCAAGTCAAGAAGCTCTTTACAGGCGATCGCAAGAAGGCACTACAGCAGATTTGGCTTCGTTCCAATGCACATTGAGCAGCAAAACATTAAATTTAATTAATGTAGAAAATTGTATTTGGGTTTCACAGAATTAGCTGCGGTTCCAAAAATACTATGAGCGTCTTCGGACAAGCTCTGGGCTGTGGTACGCATGCCGCCCGACGCTTGTGTACAGTAAGTGTCATTGCTGTAGTCATTGATGTTGTGGCTTGTGTCCAGTGGTAGGAACAACAGAGCTGTCTCTCTACAGTGCAAGTAACCGCTAAGACCAGGATTTTCCGGCACCCTTTGTTGGCAAGTCTAGCAAATTTTCGAATAGCACAAGGGTCGTACTGGTAACGTACAGACCTATAAATTTTGCCGGGGTGTATTTTTTTAGTGGTCGAAAATATCAGCTGCTACCCAAATGTTCGCGGAATGCCTGAGTAGCTCGTGAAGTCTAGCTAAAGGACGCCGATGGCACCAGAAGGTACCTCAGACAGCCTCTGTATGTCAGTTCCCCAAGTGACTCTGTGCTAGACGATAGCGTTTAGATTTTATGTGCATTGTCACATTAAATATTGAAGCAAGCATAATGTGAAGACGCCTCAGATCACATTTAAACTAACGAAAGGTTATACGTTTGTAAGATAGCAGAACATCGGTTGTTGATGATGATCTCCATCTCCGTCTAGGACGGTGGTGAACTGTCATAGAAATACTGTCTCGGAAGATAGTAGGTTGACCATCCAAAGCGTGTACGAGATTGTGGGGCTGTCGAATAGAAATGTGTCAAGAGGATATTATCCGACGACTTGAACATCTAACAAAGTGAGGCCATAGAGTGTGTGCATATTGACCGTCTACGATTTTCTGGGGGAAAATGAAATGACAGTTGTTCTTCACTCGCCATATGCACCCTACCTAACATCGTTCAACTTTATTACCCAAAATGTAAATCAGTTGAAAGGGCAGAAGATATGTCAGTGTTGAGGAGAATCGGTAGATTCGTACAGAATCGCAACTGATAGGTACTAATCAACCTCACAAAAAAGGAACTATCAATGAATGAGAAAAAAAAAGGCTGGGAGTGGTGAACACTTTGGCAAAAGGAAAATTTTTCCCGTGATGGCGGTGAAATAATAGCGTAATTTCATTCACTATTTCATTCCGGGAAATTGAGGTCAACATCTCGTAATTATGAACTCTCTTTCGTCATAGAGATAATATATTTTACTGGAAGTTAAGAATCATAATACTCTGAATAACTTTTCCTTGTAACTTACAGTCCATCAGGTCTGATCATGCGCTCTTGGCAAGTGATGGAAGTGGCTTGGATGGGACAAACATTTAGGCCTAGCGTCCTTTCTGGCAATGGGTTACTAGGTCCGTGATGCATGCATTAGCAAATATCCACTCAAATTCACCTACAGTCCTTGCGGAAACGTACAGCCCATAGCACTGCACAGCCTCACGAGATAGCAATCTGAAAGGCAAACAGACACTACACGCAGAGTGACGGTATACAAGTAGAGCCCAGGCCATACTGTTGCCAACACAGCCTAGCTTTTCCTTCACAACGAGCGGGCTACAAAAATGACGAAGTTATGCAAACTCAAAATACACATACTATAAGGTGTAAAGGAATCAAATATGAGGTTAATTGAAGGGACTGGTTACTGCAAGGGGATGTTGTTGAACTTTCAGAGGTACGAAGAACTCGCTATTTCTGAGAATTACAGAATTATATAGCGGTAGCACTCACAGTGTTACACGATAGGGTTTACAGCTTAGCAAAGCTCTAAGACTGCAGTGTGAATACAACATATTGCAGTGTGACGCTTTTGAAGTTGAGGAGGCGTTGCTTCGCTGCCCACCATAGCAATACTTTAAGAATTACGATGTCATTTTTGTGTCGCGATGCGCCGAATTGATAAAAACGCTTCCAAAACTTGAGCAAAGAAGAAGCCAATAAGAGAGAAAACGGCGCAACTTTTAGCGACGATGGCTCGAGTACACAAGTTCAGTTTCTCCAAAGCTCATAAAGCGCCAACTGCGCCAGATAAACTCTTGCTTATGACCAGATGAAACTGAAGTCTTGTCNTGAGCAAAGAAGAAACCAATAAGAGAGAAAACGGCGCAACTTTTAGCGACGATGGCTCGAGTACACAAGTTCAGTTTCTCCAAAGCTCATAAAGCGCCAACTGCGCCAGATAAACTCTTGCTTATGACCAGATGAAACTGAAGTCCTGTCTTAGCCGTTAATGCAACACCCTGAACTTGTCTACGGTGTACATGCGATCGAATTGCGTCTGCAGCAAAGCCCTCTGTTGGCAGCTACTGGAAAGCGTTGTGCTGCTCTATCGTGTACATGTAATTGGACCGCGCCGGAGTGCCAAGCCTTGTGCTTCTAATTAGTTAATGCAATGCTTTGAACAGCTTTACTGTGTTCTGTATAATGAGTAAATGCTATCGAATTAAACCGCAGTAAATCCTTGTGCTTGCCGTTAAAGCAGTGTTTGCAGCTAGTAATTTTCATGATTTTTACATAAGGCAAAGAGTACTCCACTCAAATTAGAGAAGATATCATGATGACAATTAATTGAATTATCATAGCTAATGTGTAGAAAAAATACCGTCAGCGGGGACATCATGATAACGAGTTCCGCAGTTCTCGCAGTGTGTGAAGTAACACCAGGTGAAGGTAGAATAACGAATTTTGCAATCTTCACGATGAATGTTAGCTAGCACTGATTTTATACCAGTCCTACAAATTTCACTATTTTGAGAGTGTTAGCTAGCAGCGATGTAACAATGTCTGATAATTTCACGATGTTACGAGTATTAGCCGAGGAAATGTATGAATGAATGGGTTCGATCTCACGACTGACACATCTAACACGCTGAATAATTTCTACTAACGTTCTAATGCCTCCAGAAATGCACATTTTGCGTCGTCAAGCCAACAACTGTCTGCACTCCCCGGCGTCACTACAGCGACGTACGACCAGTGCAAGAGAGTTGCACAGAAGCGTGTCTACATAGAACTCCCTCAGTTCCCACCCTAGTTTGGGTCATCTTCTAGGTAGGGTCAGAATCCGATTCTTCCTCAAATCACCAACCTTACGTCTCTAAGCTCCTCATATCTGCAGCTAGAAATCGTGCTTGCATGAGCGTTTCTTTGGTTGAGACCCACCCCCTACACCCCATCCTTTTTTCTTGTTTCCTCAGTCATCTAAATGACACTGACAATAGCCTCATAAAGGGCCGGGTCGTAAGTCCCGGCGGCTCTCCGGCAATGGGCCTGTTGGTCCGTCTACTGTCATCTACCTAGTCTAAATCCACCGAGCCCTACTCTGCAGCCCTGATTGTAGGCGTGCTGCAGTGACGGCAGTCAGTCTCCCGCATCACAAACAGCTAACTGTAACTCGCAATGCGGTTGCGGTTAGCACTGTTCGAGTTACTAATGCAACAAGCTGCGTGGTGCTACGCACGATATCGCGGGATTGCAACTACAACCCGCTTCATGTGTGCCGTGAACTTATTTCATTGCTCACATTCGCGGTGCCAATTCAGAATTTGCAGAAACTTCAAATTTTTATTGATTTTCTGCTATGTAAATGCGATATTATTGTGTTAGTTCATACCTTTCTAGCTAGTTCAACGGGATTTGAAGGGAGAAAAATGAAGGGATGTGCAGTAGGTCAAGAAAAACTGGAAACCCGCTCCCAGAGAATCAAAGCGTATGATCGACAACAGCAGATTCGGAAAAATGAAAAAGACCAGAACAAGGACGGTCAGTGTGCAAGTAGTGACACGGAGAAAGAACAGAGACCATGGGAAGAAGTTTCCACACAGCATGGCTACGAATGTCAAGAGAATTACAGACCTTCTTAGCAGCATATAATGCCCTACTGACATTGACTGCAATACTGAATGGAAAGCATGAACATTAATGTCTATTCAAATATAATTTCATCTTGTGGTAGCTATTAGATCAGATAACTTTGTTTCAGAAGCCTTTCGTTTCACCTTGATATTTTTGACAAATTTTAAACAATCTCTCACATGCCTTATATTTCAACAATGGAGTTTTTCTTGCTGATCTAGAATGCAGAACTGAACGATTTATTGATCTCTTGATCGTGTCCTTACTTACTTTGATACCTGATGAGAGATGAGAGAAGTCCCGCGAACTTGGTACGCTACCTCTATCGACAGCCCACCTCGCGGAACAGAAAAGGAAATAGAGAACCTACCTAACTTTACAAAACTAGCCTCATCTGCAGGAACCGTGGCCAGATGCAACATCTCCTGCGGAAAAGGTACTCGGGTTTGCCCATGGGGTCGTGAGGCCCATGTATATTATGAAAGTGATATGAAATATTGCATCATGGCAATATGACAAGCAAGTAGGACGAAATGACTGCTCAAGAATGAAATTTGACAGTGTGTTAAATACTTTGGCGTATGGGTAATGTAATTTTCGTTAATCAATATTTGTTGTTTAAGTATATTTCCATTTTCCTTCTATTTTTAGATATTATCCGTTCCAAGATAGAGTGTAAATTTCATTCAAATTAATTTTGTACCTTTGGAGATACACAAAAAAACTCAATGAACCAAATGCTTTTGCAACTCGCTGTATGTGTTGAGAAATCCTCAGACAAGGCTCCCTGTGGAAGCATGAAATTTATCGCAGCAGACTCCCGGGGGTTCGGAGGCGTGAAATAAGGTGTACAGTAGATCACAATGCACATCAATAACAAACACCTATCACTTTCAGCTATAAGAAAGGATTTCATTCACTATACTTAAGCGATTAGAAATTATGCACGAAAGTCCTGCATTGAATAATGTGGTACATGATCAGCTAAGCAGAATCCCAGACTCAATGCAGCAAGAAGATTCATAAATCCCGGTAAATTCGCACTTTCTTGTCGAGCTTCTGTAAAACTGCGGCTTTCTTTTAGGTCTTTCAGCTCCTGCCGAAAACTTCTGCAGCGGTTGCGGAATATGAAATTATGTGTGGAGCAGAAATGGAGTCTTTTCCGAGACCGTCGCGGTCGACGAGTCTTTAGAGTGCGAGCTGTGCATGGAGAACGGGACGGGTGCGGACGGTAAAGCAGCTACGAGCGATAGGTTTGATAATCTCTGGAAAGCAATAAAAAGGCTGCGCAGGAAAAAATTGTTTATAAAAAGTGAAGAGAACAAGAACTTGCCAGACTTTGAAAAGAGATAAGGTTAGCTATAAACACAGAAAGTTGAAAGCTTAGAGTAAGCCTGCAGTAATTAAACTGAGAGAAAGGGGTTAAGGCATTCTCTGTAATTAAGTAGGATTACAAAAAACTGAAACAGCATAGTTTGAAATTTGTTCATAGTGAAGAACGAGAAAGAAGTTTGAATATTCTTTGGTGTGATTATAAATGCCAGCAAGCGCTTGCAGAGGTAGAAATTATTGCTTAGCGTAGTGAGGATATAAAAAGCAAGAAGTTTTGAAGATTAATTGTAAACAAATAAATACCAGAGCTAATAAGAGGTTTGCGCATAAACGACGGATTTCCAAGCTGAAATTATTATCCTGCCCTACGCAAATTTCAATTACCAATACCTACCCTAAAAAATCGTGGGCTCGTATTATGGGTCCCCTTTATTACCGAAGATAATTGAAACTGTGTAGTGTGCACTAGGGTGGAGCGTTTTTTCAACTTTTTTGATTTGGGAGTTGGCATAGTGCGGAAAACTTGTGTATGTGCGAATAAATGATGTGTGCAAAATTTTAGGAATGTGGGTTTAAGTCATCTGCCGGGAGCACTTTGAAAATTCGAAAAATGCAAATAAATGGATATTTCTTGAAAAAATATTAAAATATTTTTTTTAGTATTACAACTTGGCATAGCTTAATTCTATGATTTGTAGCACTAATAAAATTATTCCCAAAATATGGAAGCTCTAATCGAGCGTCTTCATCTGCCGGGAGAAGCCCAAAGTTTGATCAAAATATTAAAAATGGCATTTTTTCTATAATAATTAATACAAGTATAATTATTCTATTTTTACTAAGTATCAAACTGAACTTACGATACCGGGATCAATGTCAATCTCATCACTTGGGATCACTTGGAACTCAATAATTTCATTATTCTCACAATCATTGAGAGCTTTCCCAATTTTTCCGGTGAAGGACCCAGGCCCATCTATCGCTTGGATGAGATGTCTGAGAGGAAGTTCCTTGGTGTGGAGAAGGCAAACAAACCAATGAACTGGTCTGTTCAGTTTATCTTCTAGTAGTCTGATTACACCTCCTTTTTGGCCGGTATTTACTGAAGTACCATCGCATCCCACGGCCACCACTCGTGATACATCAGTTTCATTTTGTTGAAAAAAAAATCCATTATTGTAGCAGAGATGCAACGAGCTGTACCAAATACGGGAGTTACGTGACCAATGTAATGGGAACCTGGCTCTTGAAGTATTGAGATATGCTCTTCTTTCACCATCTTTACAAAGTTGTTTCCATCTTTTGTACGAGTGGTATCTTTTCGACCATCAAAGCAAATGCTTTGCAATGGATAAATGATTTTTAGTATGTGATTGTAATTCAGTCCTGGCTCTCTTCTTAGCTCTTCTCACTTTGCTTCTGTCCACTACATGATCAAAGGTGTCTTCGACATCGTCTCCTATATGCAGTTGTACATGGCTCCTTAAGCGTGGCAGAAACTATTGTGGCAACTGCCCTGTCCGACATACCCATTTTGTCAGTTAATACTGCCACTGATTTCAAGGGAAATTTCAATTTCACATCAGGATCCATTCGTCTGATAGTACTATGACTCGGTTCGTATTCCGAAGTCTCGCTCTCACATGAAGAATTTGCAGATTCAGAACAACTCATAATTAGAGTAATTTTCTCAAAGTTTGAACTCGTTTTAGGTTCAGCCAGAGAATTATTTCTAGCATCATCAATGATTTTCCTCTTCAAACTTTTCATCTTCTTCTTTGTAGAAGTAACGTCCACTGAGCCAATAACCATCAGTCTAAGACTTCTCTGATCATTGAGGAAGTCTCTTTCTTCATCTGGCACCTTTTTATCTTTAGTACACGAACAAGAATCAAATGATGTGCATTTACATTCTCTAATATCAAACAATTTCAAGCAATTAATCTTGAAATCTTCAACATTTTTTTTCATACTGTTTAGCTGAACCTTTCTTCGTATTCTTGGACCTGAGAATATTTCTTCTTTTTTCGTGACATTTCTGGATCATGGTCATTATTCTCTTCTTTCCCACTGTTGGAATCGATGCAGTCTCCCAAATATGTTATAGGTCTGCAATCACCTCATCAAAAATGCATTTCAATGGAGGATTTTTGTGCTCTGATGATAATTTTATCTTCACATGATGACAATGTTTCATGACATCTTCGTAGGTTGGAAGAGCTCTTCCATCCAATTTTTTGGCAGCACCAAAAACAGGACAAATAGTAGTTTTCCTTGTTGACGACATTTTTATAACGTGCAACACAACCTTCTCTCGACTGTCGACAATGCTAGAGAACAACTGAGAGCATGAGGTGTCAGTTGCCAGTATGCTCGGGACAAGGGTTGCCAGCTTGGGCTACAATTGCTTTTCTCTTTGAATATTAAAGCGTTTCCCCGGCATATGAAGATAATGTATTTCAACATTAAGATTTTGCATAACAAATAATAGTATCTCAATATATTATTTAATCGCTATGCCGATTGATACTTAGTAAAATGAGAATAATTATACTTGTATTAATTTCCATAGAAATAATGCCATTTTTTACTCTTTTGATCAAACTTTGGGCTTCTCCCGGTAAATGAAGACGCTCGACTAGAGCCTCCATATTTTGGGAATAATTTTATTAGTACTAAGATTCATAGAATTAAGCTATGCCAAGTTATAATACAAAAAAAAAATATTTTTAATATTTTTTCTAGAAATACCCATTTTTTTGCATTTTTCAAATTTTCAAAGTGCTCCCGGCAGATGAAAATTTAAACAGACATTCCTAAGATTTTGCACACGTTATTTATTCACACATACACAAGTTTTTTCGCACTATGCCAACTCCCAAATCAAAAAGTTGAAAAAACGCTTCACCCTAGTGTGCACCTGATTTTATTATTTACCCTTTTCCTGGGCGAGCTTTGCTAGGTTACCGACTGGGGAAAGAAATACAGTTGCTATCTAGAGTTTGAAAAATTGCATGTAAGGCGAGTCTCCTGCAACTACAATATGTACTTTCAATTACGTTGTCATTGCCTATCCAAATTCTAACTTGCGTTGCTAGGGGTTAACGCGCTACGGAACTTCTGCCAGGGAAACCTCGAAACATCTTCGTAAAAAATAGTTCATATTCTATTCTTCTTATACTGTATAGCGTATTGGCTGCAGATTAGGAACGCGATTAGAATATCCTGGTCACCAAAAGTTCGTTGCGTTTTTTTCACGCGCACTCGATACTGATGAGATTGTCATTCCTTCACTGACCCCCCCCCCCCCGTTCCGTACTCATTGCAATGTTCTCTGCCTGGTGCATTTTGAGATTTAAACCTTCTCCTCCTTGGACATCCAGAAGCTCACTAAAACCCTTTGGGAATCGCAGAAATGGCACTACCGGCTGACGAAAAAAAAAAAAACTTGAGAAAAAATTCTGACTTGACACATGCGGCGAAAATAAGAGGAATGCGATGGCAAATTGGTCACACAGGCATGCTCACGAGCAGTGGCAACTCACAGCAACCGACACATCATGTACTCTTGGAGTACGAGTAATTATGGTGGTAGTAGGAGTAATAATATCTAGAAAACCCCTCTGAGAATGCAATACTTTGGCCAAGCAAGGCAACACTTACGAAAAATACAAATTGGTCCTGAAACCATGTTTTCCTGTTATCATTCGGGATGTACCGAAGCCACTCCGCCGAAGCTTCGGCTGTAATAATTATAACATAGGTGACTATAGAATATATAAATAATTATATTAAAGTCAATTTCAAGTTAATGCGTATTATTTCACCCGTTCCTAATGACGAGAGGTCCTGCACATCATCCTGCGAGTATAGGGTTGTTGAGTCATCAAGAAAACAATACGTTGCACGAGCTTATTGTTAAAATGCATTTTGTACTTACTGTATAGCAGTCTTAGAAATATGACACGTTTTGTTGCTGACGAGTTGACCCATTTAATCACGTTTAACCAACATCATATCCAAATCGGAAATTGAAGGCATTTTTGGCTGTATGTGAGAAAATAGTGAAAGGTATTAGATAGCATCGGATATATGCTTAGGGATTTCTGATTGGGATGAACACTTGTCTTGTTCTCTGAAATATGCGAACGTTTCATGAATAGTAATGTACAGTGCGTTACCTTTGATTATGCAAATACGATTTTTCACTTATTTTTCAAGATAAGTGTCAAACATTTAAAATGTGAATAGTAAGTTAGTGCACAGGTATGTTGTAACTACAAAAAAACAACTAGAGAAAAAGAAAACGGAACAATTTCCCACGATTTGGCAACATTTGCTTATCGCACGGGGTTCTGCTGTACCCCAGATTATGCAACAGCACTCTCTAGTCAACATGAGCAAGAAATGCGGTTTAAAAAGTGAAGAAAAGATCAAAGTGACCTCGTTATTGGCTTCTGGTAAGACAACACTCGAAGTTTCCAAGGAGTTACAGCGTGATCACCGAACAATTAACGCCTATGCAATTGAAGGTAAAAGTCAACAGGAAAACTCCGGATAGAGCCTCTACGAGGAAACTGACTGCTCGGGATATGCGACATTTGAAGGTTTCTATCGCTAGAAAACAACTTTCTACAAGTAAGGCGATATTTGAAGACGCTGGAGCCCCAATACTAAGCAGAAAG
>LQNS02000137.1:17719033-17729585 GCA_001587735.2 Parhyale hawaiensis | reverse complement strand
TGTTGTTTCAGAATGCTGATGATGACCTATAGGGTCGAAACGTTCAAATTTAGATCCAAATTTTAATAATGTCTTTTAGATCAATCGTCTTTGCCCTCACCTTGATTTTAAAGCAGATATTTGAGCTTGCAAGACAGTACCTATCATGGCTACGGCGCGCTCACTTGGCATATAAGTTGATTGGACTTGCATTCAAGTTTATTGCAGTATTTTACTGAAGATTTTACTTGTGCCTCTTAATATAGAATAAAGACGCACGTTTAGTTAAAAAGGAGGATAGGGAGCGTAAAAGAAGAACAAGACTACTGCAGTCTCAAGAACGAAGACGTGCTACCAATGTAGAGAGATGAAGCGATTATACGACACGGTGTCGTGTAATAACTACTTGAAGCAAAAAAGTCACAGAACGAAATGAAAGGTGCTGAAAAGCGTGAGTGGGAAAATGTGGAAACGGCAAGTCAGAGTAGAGAAGACCTAAGGATGAGAGCCTGACAAAGGATCAATAAAGAAAATGAAGCAGTCAGAGAAGAGAAGACTCCGCACCGACCTGTATTAAGCAAAAATGTTGATTAGCTATTGCGTGATATCTTCACGCACCCCTTCCACTAGAGTTGTAATATACTATGCTTTACTGTACCGGATGAGACTTTTCTGGACTACGTAAGTTAAATTTCTCTTTATTTCTTGAATATTTAATAAAATTGTTCCCCAAAACATGTATACTTACTGTTGAGATGAGGGAGAGCTTCAGTTGAAGCCCCTTCGTCGTTGTACAAAAGAGCTGTTATAGGTACTCTTGTTCCTCTAACTATTTATTCAGAACTCATTATCTATCACTTGTTCATGAAAATGTACATAAGTCTACTCATAATTATGATATAAAATGCCCCAAAAATTTGCAACAAACCGATTTAAAAATATAATATAAACCACACATATGAGCTGCCAAAGAAACGGGCACATTGTTTGAAACGCTCGGTATAGTTACTGTCGGTTACATAGGTATAGAAAATCGAACCCATTCTTGAACAGCATATATATAATTCGCTGATTTATAGTAACTTGTTAAGTCCCTCTTTGTTTTAAGTTTGATGCAGAAATTTATATCGCATCAGTAATTCCATCATAAAAAGATCAAAAATTAGTTTTAAGCAAATTTACTCCTTAAAATGTAGCTCACCAAGAACCAGCGCGTGTAAGTCGTGAAATGTTACACCGATACAAGAAGTTACAAACATGTGAACGAAAAATTTGAAATAGCCTTTCCTGATAAGAAGACTCCTCGGAAAAGCACTCTTCACGCTACAACGCGCAAATTTAATCACGTGGGGGCAGAACTTAATCTAAATGGAGGCAATATTGGAAGATAAAAATCATCAGCTCTGAGAGCAACATTGGTCGATAACTAATTAAAGACAAACCCCATCGTATCCTGTCACAGCAATAAGGTTTACCAAATCGTCATTGCCAGTTAATTTGCCACGCATAGTTCACATGGAAATTCAACTATTCTATCCTGATAGACGTGTCAGTCAATAGAAGCTTGTATACAAAAAATTCGAAATCTCCTCAGACGTCGGGTATTTTCTTAATGGTTCTTGAATCGACCAGCTAATTTCTTGTTCGTTTAGTTACGGGAGATGAGGCAGCTTTTCATGTGAACGGGAAAATAAATAAAATACTAGTAACATTATCCAAATAACCATCGTCTGAAACTGCTTTTTTTATGTTCCACCTTGCCGCGAGAAATATCCGAGTTGGCTGGTTTGTGACGCAATAGAGTTGTGACTTGACCAATACTCTGCGAATGTGATATCACTGAAGATTACGTTCAACAGAACAATAAAACAGAAATTTCAGAGTTCGAAGCAGCCAACGGTGATCACTAGGTTAACATGTCTAGTACCCGTCCACCATGCTAGTAGCCGTCCACTTGGCACTAAAAAGCTTCCTGTTTGAAAACTAGCCGGGCTAGAAAGCCGTACATAGGCTTAAACTGTAGGCTAAGTAATGTCGCACCATCCCTGAAAATGATGGGCTAAAAATCAGAAAGAAAAAATGGTGGTGGTTTTCACATTTTTCCCCTAAAAACGTGAAAACATGTGAAAACCACCATCATTTTTTCTTGTTTTACTTTTTAAGACCGTTATTTTCAGGGATGGTGCGGCACTATTTAGCCTACAGTTTAAGCCCATGTACGACTTTCTAGTACTGCTAGTTTTCACACAGAAAGAGTTTTAGGGCCAAGTGGACGGCTACTAGCATGGTGGACGGGTACTAGACATGTTGCATACAAGATGATGCACTCTGTCATCAGAGTACTGTTGTGATAACTTATTAGCAACCCGTCCTTGCACAAAGACTTATTGTAATGGGACACGAACGAGAACGGCCTCAAGATCATCGGACCTGACACCCTGTGACTGTTTGTTTGGGGTCACTTTAAATAAAAACTATGCATATTATTACTACCTATCACCGCAAACTAAAGGCGTTAAACACCACGCATTACAACTACAATGATAGTGTGGTTCCGTCACGCTCCGTTGAAAACTGATATGCGAAAATACGCCAGGTTGTAGGCGGTGGCAAACAAAGAAGCCTCTATATTGAATGCACTTCTTGTTCTACCAGTTTTGAAATTTAAGCAACGGAGGCTGCTGAGTATCTCTTAGCAATCTCAAGGATCATGAATTTTGTTTTTATCAGACATCAAAACTTTGCGTTGAGTTCTCGGTGTGCATTTGATGCTGATGATTAACGAAGGAAATAATGAGATATTCTGCAGAGTACAGTCGAAAAACGAAGAAGATTTCATTACAGTAACACGGAGGAGATATATGTACACGGGAGTGCGCGCTTCTCCTAATCCCCATTTAAGCCGAAGTGTGTAATTTCTGTACTTTCTGGCTGGTGACGCTGGCGAGTGGGGAGAGGGTGACATGAAACTATGTTTTTTTTTTTTAGCTGTCTTAGCTGCACAAATCATTCACTTACATTAAATTTTACACTTTCAACTCTTTTGTGGACACTACGAATATATGTAGCACTCTGTATCCAATTTTCCAACCGCCTAAGTTTCCGTCTCGTCTTGAACATTACTTTTTTGCCAGCTGTTTCTAAAAGCTAGCTTACCAGCTGGTGCTTCAAAAAATGGCTGATGAGAAGCGCTGTCAGCCACTCAGGCACGTTGGCCGCCGAAGTTGGGATAAATATTGGAGATTAGAGGCTACAGCTACTTTCCAAGGCAGCAGCCTGCACTACATGGGGCTGAGATTTGTTCCAGTTTGATGTCCTCCGCGTACAGTAGGTAGTTTGATCCGATAGATTTGTTCCATTGATGAACAGCTTTACACTAAGACGAAAGTTTTTATTTTTCACTCAAGTCCTATATCATGGAGATATGGAGTTTCAGGTCACGTTTTGAATTATGCTGGACTCTCTATTGAAAAATTATTACCATGCTGCATGTCACGGATGGAAAGGAAGGATTGAGCTGCAACGCAGCACTGCAAGCGAATGAGCTATGTCCTTGGCATAAGCAGAACAGCATGGTGTAATAACGTACAGGTAGCCCCACGCGCATCTCCGACTCCGCCCCCCTTTGCTTGCTGGCCAGCTGTGACGTCGTCTGGAGACCAAAACGGACTGGCTCACTATAGTCTCTATTTATGAATTCATTTGCTCAAATTAATAAACTTTCTTTACTTATGGAAACGAAAAACCCGTTAAATTAAAATATCGCGGCTCATTGCAAAAGTCGGTCCTTTATAGCTCTGCTTGACTTGATAACACTGTAAAAGAAAAACCCTCCACAGTCTGTGCATTGTTTTACCGCATATATTAAAGCAGCTTATGAGGAAACAAAGTGATATTAGATATTTTGCGGAAAACATTAAACAAATGCGTATATAAATTGTTAACTAGTAGCTCCGTAATAAACGTTCTAATCGTATGTATTATATATATTAACTATAGCAAAAAAATTACGATAGCCTAAGGATTTTGAAACAAAGTATGGTAGGAACAAGTCATAAAATGGTGCGATGAACGTAAACGTTGCGGTCTCCCAAAAAGCAATTCTCTGCGGTTCCACCGGAAGACTCAGTTAAATTTCACACTACGCCGAAGCATGAAACAAAGGAAATACATTGTTCTTGTCTGAATACTCTGCTAGAACGTTTGATAAGCGTGCTGCAGTTAAAATATTCCCCCTCGAGTTTCAAGTAGAGCCCGCTGCAGATGATAGTCTTTTGTCCTGTGTTTTCACTTCACAACGTTCGTTTGCGTTGCTGTGTCTGTATACACCACAAATATAAGCACTGCTTTCTGAGACGACATTCATTAAAAATTTGAAAATACACCAGACACTGCACTAGGGACACTTGCTAAGCCAGCGTATATGACGGTAAACATTTTATCGAAACTTTCGGTAGACGCAGTCTTGTTTGCCTCGATAATACGAAATATTCGAACGCGTTGAAGCGAAAACATAGGACAATAGACTATCGTCTGTAGTAGGCTTAATAATGCCATTCCATGCATAAATATGTTACTGCAGCTATAAGTGTCTAAAGTTTAAATAACTCAAACTTGAAATAACAAGTAGGAGCAGGTTGGCGGCTGCCCACCTTACAGCGCCCAGACAGAAGCTAAGACATGAAGATATAGTTAAATATTACACTAATTTTACTCGAATATAGCTTTATATCATCAAATTTAAATGCTCTGCGACTTTTCACCTATAAATCCCAACCGCATGTCACCCTAAGCCCAATTTCAACGTGACCGAAATTTAAATAATTGGAGGTTAGACAAACTAGACCTACCCTCACCTAACCTACCCGAAGTTATGAAGGAATCTTTTTCAACTTACCCGAAATTAGTTCGGGTTTTGCGACAGTAGGGCCTAGAGAGAGCAGTCATTGGGTATGTGTGATTTTTTGGGGAGAAGTAAGGCACCATAGACAAAGTACGGTATCGGTAACCTCTACTCATATAGGTACTGAACAGGAAAAAATGTTATGAACAGCGATAACTTGCCGATTCATCATCCTCGTGTGTAGATATCTATCTTCTTGATATCTAAACAAATCCCACTGCCAATTCTTTACTTTCTTTTACGTAAAAAATCAAGGACGCAATCGATATTGAACTTTATTGGGCACATTTCTTCCATAAACTCGTTCACAAGAACGGCACTCGCCATGCCTGAGGTCTCCAGATGACGTTATGAACCCAGTCGGAAGTTATGGTTATTATAGTAGAATATAGTGGTGTATGAGAGATTAAAGTCGATTATGGATGACAAAACAATATGGTAGATATGTCGACCATAACATAACGTTGATTTTAGTATATTTAGGTCGATATTGGTGGAGGCAATATTGGTTGTTTAAGGTTGGTCAGGAAACAGAGGTCTATGGTAGTACATGGATGTTTGACGACTGTATATGGTAGATGGTAGTGCAAGGATGTTTTAAGACTATAGACTATAGGGTAGAGCATATGTTACAGCATAACTATGGAAGCTTATGAACGGATTTCCGTACGTACGATCATGAGGGGAATTCCTCCCATTATATGGGGCAGAATATCTATAGATTGCCATGGATTTTAATAATTTGCCTAGATTTCCCAACATTATCGACCAAAATAATATTGTATGACTATAAGCTTGAATACGAAACATCTAAAAGTTTATATCATAATGCAAAAATTGTGCACATTTTCAGTCTTTCCTTTCCTGTCGATGAAATGTAAACATTGCACTGTATATATGGACACTAGCGGCCTTGGCGTTATTTTTATCTATTGTTTCACGATTTTTTACGCTTAGCCACCTTAGCGTAGTTACCCATCATATTCATTTTTATTTGTTGTATTTCTTATTAAATAGTATTGCAATCCTTGATCAAACATTGCTATCTATTTTTATGTTTATTCAGTTTATATTTGTAAAAATTCATCAAGAAATTCTTTCCATTAGCTTTATATGGAAGATGTCAAATATTATGAGATATTTAACCTTTCGTACCCGGACAACGAGTACTTCCCGAAAACCATCGATTGAGTTGTGACTTCCTCTAAATTGGGTAGATTAGCTCTATACAGACTTTGAGTTAAAGAAGTTATATATAAACGTGCGTTAACTGCACCGACTGGTTCAAGCTTCTGCTCTAGCATCGTTCTGAAGCTTAGAGCCTTAGACCATTCTGAGCTGCAGGCATAACACTCACGTAATAATTAAACTATTTATATAAGCAACTAATCATGTCGTTTGTTTCGTCCGTAGCTGACGTATTATACAGTTATTTATTTTTTCAAATAGAACCATCTTATATCAACATAGTAAGCGACTTGTGTCAGCTAATTGGTTGTGAATGTTTTTTTACGGTTCACTATGGTAGATCATGGTTGTGCAGCTAAAACCTTTACAGTTGTAATTGGGTATTTATGGTTGGGAATTATGGTTGAAGGTTGTGACATATCTCTACCATACTGCACCCCATAAATGGTTGAATATGGAGGATATTTCGATAATAAACAACCGAAGTCTCGACCATAATCATAGTTGTTCTACTATAATCACAACCATAATTTCCGACTGGGGTGCGAGGTGCGCAGAAGAGTCACAAACTGGTCAAGCGATGGGGCTACCTGTACGTTATTATACCATAGCAAAATAGTAACGAAAGTATGGTCGATGAAGAACCTCACGATTTCTTCGCCATCATTTATGACGGCTGGGCACACTAGTAAATACGTAAGTATATAATACAATTAAAAACAAGAAACGAATTATAATAGTGCTGATTGATAGAACTATAAAAATTACTGAATTTCTGGACTGACGACTCGAGATGTCAAGTATATGGAGCGAGAAATTATGCGCAGCCTCCGCCAGTGATTATAAAAAATAAAGCCCTCGCGGAAACCCACAGCATAGCCTATATCATCCTCTATAGTGTGAGAGGCACTGCACTGAACTGACATTGCTCGCGGGGCTCAGTATGGCCTACCTACACACGCTCGCCAACGTCACCACTGCAGCACCTTCATAACATTTAGATAAATCGTCGTCATTGAAAGAACTAATTGCAAAGTGTGACGGATCCGCTGATTTCAAAAGTTATAGCAGGATTTTAGGTTATTTTTGGATGTCGTGCGTAAAGATCCGCTGATTTGATACACACAGAAAAATGGTTGTTTGCCATTAAACAACATTAGTTAACTGTAAACTACCTTGTCGTTGGAATTTGCGTCAATGCACATTGTCGTTTCTAATCAACAACAGATGAACAAGAGCGTTGTGATGAACAACAGTGTCTTTTACGATTAATTATTATTGCTTTGTAACTAAAATATTCCGTCGTTAGTGACAAGAAAGCAGGTGTTTTTTATCTTAAAGAACATACCTTTCTGCGTGTAAGCTAAATCAGGATTATAGGTTATCTTTGGATGTTGTGCGTGAAGCACTAACCTCTTATAGTAGACAAATCATCTTGAAAACTTCGCTCGCTTCACAGGCAAGGTGGTTAAAGTTTACGGTAGCTATGAACTCGATGTTTAGTTTACCTAAATAGTTCGGTATCCCAATATCCAGGGCCAGGTGCGTATGGGCGCAGGGTAGATCATATGATTAATATTTCCAACAGTAAGTGCACCAAGAGCATGGTTTTTGTTTCGTGGTAATTTAAAGCTAGAAAACTCTTAGATACAAAACTGAGCCAACACAGAGCGTCAGAGTAAATGAGATCACCTGAATGGGACGCTTAATTTCAGTGACAAGGTAGGCACCGGTAATGATGAGCGCTCTAGTCGCGTCGCGGCTCAGAAGCACATAAATAATGTTTTATGACCAATGGAGGATATACACGTCTAGATGTCGCTTGTTAACGGAATGAAGTATATTTGGTTGTGAGAACAGAAACAACAAAGTATACAAATCCACTATATAATAAAACACAGTTGTTGGTCGCTTGCTCCCTGCTTTGCTTGCTCCAATGTTGGTCCATCTCTCCGTCACGCTGTTAAAGAGTTTAATCGGAGAAAATTCATGTACTGAAAAACAAGTTGAGATACCATACAATTTCAGCGCTTGGGGTACCGGTGACAATTATAGCTCTGGATCTCCTGTCTCTGGATCCCGAGCTCTGGATCCCCAGTCTCTGGGTCCCCGCTTTCATTGCTCAATGACATCGAAGCAATTGAATCTTCACGCTGAGCAGACGCCTTTTTTTTATTGAACTAGTGTACCAAACGAAACCCTTTTGTTGAATAAGTCATGAAAATATGCATTAGAAAACATCTTACCATCCCATCGAAAACTTCCACAATACTTCTACATTCACCAAGTCCACAAAGTTCACAAAGTCCACCAAGCCCACAAAGTCCACCAAGCCCACAAAGTCCACCAAGCCCACAAAGTCCACCAAGCCCACAAAGTCCACCAAGACCACAAAGTCCACCAAGCCCACAAAGTCCACCAAGCCCACAAAGTCCACAAAGTCCATGAACTTCACCAAAAAAAATTCGGATTTCAAAAGGCGAAAAAAAACAGTTGGGTACCTTGCAATCTTTTTCTTCAGTATTAGATAGGGGAAAAATAGGGCTTCGGACAGACGGAGAGACGGACGGACGGACTGACAGACAGACAGCTCCCTTATTATAGTACTAGTGGACCCGTGCGTGAAGAATTCACGCAATAACCTATACGTTTGCCGAATGCCTCTAGGGCGGTGCGGAATCTCCTCTTCTCCTATTTGCTTCTTAATTTTCTTCATCTCTTCATTGATCCTTTCTCGTGCTGTCATTCTTAGGTCTTCTATATAGACAGGCAGAAGTAACGTCTTGAGTAAAACACTTCAACAAACTTGAACAAAATAGCAGCTTATATACAATGTGTTCGCTCGGTAGCAAAGATAGGTACCGTTGATACAGTCTTTTCACTTCAAATATCTGTTTCATTTGAGTTGCTCAAATAAACTGGATACTTCTCTTTTGACGAAGCAGTCTCCTTTTGTCATTCGATCTTCTTTATTAACAGATGACGGGCACTTTTGAATACAAAGCACGGTTTCGTTGACAATTGCATCGAAGTGGGGAGAATAGCTCATGCAACGAAATTATCTGTGGAGAGAAATTATGAATCAAGAAGCATGAGAGTGCCAACGGAAACTTCAGATATCTTCAGTGCTACGATTTCAACTTCGGCAATGCAAGAAGTGCATTCAGACATAAGGTCGCCCTCTACTTTGCCGTAGATTCGATGTATGGAGAAGCTAATCCTCGTACAAATCAGACTAAGCCTGCGATGACTTCATTGTTGGAATTTCAACTGTCCCTGCTTAAGATACGTTTGCCATCTTCTGCAACCCGGCCTATATTCTGCCTATCACTTTCAATGGAGCTTGAGAGGACAACCAGAGTCTCCAACCTGGGCTAAATTCCGCCTATCTATTTCGTTAAGAGCGTGACACCAAACATAAATATATATATAAACACACGACGGTCAATCTTAGTATTAGATTAGATAGATTTATATCGCAGCCAAACTTTTCGACGCTGGAGGTTCAACAATCAGTTGGTATCTACAATACGGTGAGCCCTGGACATTTCCAGTGAATTCTTTTGACTGACCTATTATTTTCTTAGTGCAACTTAACGCTTAATCAATTCCAAGCAGATATTCACTCCTTATCTTGCAGGGGGGATATTTTGCTATCGCAAAACTCATGGTTGTACAGCTTGCGTTTCACTAATGGAAGATCAGGCCTGCAGAGATGAGATCTATAATACAGCCAAACCTGAACTGGGAACCGGAACAATAAAAAGCTCAATCACAAATTTTTTGCCGTCATTTTTGACGGCTGGGCCCTCTAGCTATTGTAGAAAGGTGAGTTGATCTACCTATTGAAATAACCAGAAATTTTCCTCTTGGTGCTAGTGGGTCTCGTTAGGTGCACTATTATAGCCTATTTAAGACGAAGAACAGTCATTTTGGTTCTCGCCATCGAATGTTGGTTGCATTATCACACTACACTTCAGCAGAGAGAATTTTCTCAGTGTATTGGGCTAGGTGCCAAGAAAAGATGATACACATACGTTAGCGATTCTCAGCGAAGGGGTCGTTTGAAGCTTCCCAAAAGTTACCATAAGGTTGGGCTATTCCGTTGCTCCTGGGGTTATTTCGGAATTTGCAAAGTTTTCAGTTTTTTAGTCATTGCAGCAAAAGTTTCAACAGCAGAAAATGGTACAAAGTCCATTTCAAAGGTGAGAAAATTGTCTTCAATTTGAGACAAAGAACAAGCCCCTCAGACAAATATTTAAGAGTCAGTTGGACGTCAAATTTGAGTATAAAAAAACCTAGTTTTAGATAATTCCAAAAACGTCTTCAGGCGAACATTTATTTTTGTCCATGTGCAAAAAACTGGGCATTTTCGTTCGTAGCTTGCCCGTGTGCGTCTAATTTCGCCATCCCCAATGAAACAGCATCTCGTAAGAATAGCTCAGAGCTGCTTACTTTAGGGAGGGCTATTTCGGCACATTT
>LQNS02000137.1:17703032-17714924 GCA_001587735.2 Parhyale hawaiensis | reverse complement strand
GATATACCAATACAGAGAGCCGCACTACGATACGTTTCCTTCCAACCCTTGACTAAGCCATCGTCCGACCCGTGGATATCACCCCGCAACCGCAATACCGCCGGTTAAGCCCACTGCACACTTTAGAGCTGCAACAATCGTGCTTGCATGAGCGTTTCTTCGGTTGAGACCCACCGCCTACACCCCATCCTTTTTTCTTGTTTCCTCAGTCATCTAAATGACACTGACAATGGCAATAGCTCATAGAGGGCCGGGTCGTAAGTCCCGGCGGCTCTTCGGCACTGGGCCTGTTGGTCCGTCTACTGTCATCTACCTAGTCTAAATCCACCAAGCCCTACTCTGCAGCCCTGATTCTAGGCGTGCTGCAGTTACGGCAGTCAGTCTCCCGCATCACAAACACGCTAACTGTAACTCGTAATGCGGCTGCGGTTAGCTCTGTTCGAGTTACTAATGCAACAAGTTGCGGGGTGCTACGCACGATAACGCGGGATTGCAACTACAACCTGCTTCATGTGTGCTGTGAACTTATTTCATTGCTCACATTCGCGGTGCCAATTCAGAATTAGCAGAAACTTCAATTTTTTTATTGATTTTCTGCTATGTAAATGCGATATTATTGTGTTAGTTCATACCTTTCTAGCTAGTTCAACGGGATTTGAAGGGAGAAAAAGGAAGGGATGTGCAGTACGTCAAGAAAAACTGGAAACCCGTGCCCAGAGAATCAAAGCGTATGATCGAGAACAGCAGATTCGGAAAAATGAAAACGACCAGAATAAGGACGGTCAGTGTGCGAGTAGTGACACGGAGAAAGAATAGAGACCATGGGAAGAAGTTTCCACACAGCATGGCTACGAATGTCGAGAGAATTACAGACATTCTTAGCAGCATATAATGCTCTACTGACAATGACTGCAAAACTGAATGGAAAGCATGAATATTAATGTATATTCAAATATAATTTCATCTTGTGGTAGCTATAAGATCAGATAACTTTGTTCCACAAGCCTTTCGTTTCACCTTCATATTTTTGACAAATTTTAAACAATCTCTCACATGCCTAGGTTTCAACAATACAGTTTTTCTTGCTGATCTAGAATGCAGAACTGAACGATTTATTGATCTCTTGATCGTGTCCTTACTTTGATACCTGCTTCCCGTAAATCATTCTGAATTTCTGAACGAGTTACAAATGTATCCTTCTTCACCTTGTGAGCAATGTATCGATCATTAACATCAATCAATTTACGTGGCCGACCACTTCTTTGAAGATTTTTTTAGTAACACCACCCATTGTTTTCCACTCTCAAGATAACTCCTACTTTATTAACCACAAAATTAAGTTCTGAAGCTATTATCCTGTACCCCTTTCCCTCCTGAGGCCTTGCTATGATTTCCTGGCGTATATCATTACTGAATTCCTTTTTTTGACCATGCTTAAGACAGTATCGACAGAAGCACCCTTCACAGCGTCTGAGAGCGGTTAGCAATTACCAACTGATCTGCAACGAGCCGAAACCCTGGTAGTGCCTTCTGATTGGTTGATATATTTCATAATGATTATTATATACTTCATTTAACCTACGTAGCCGCAACTCAGGCGTTTCAACAGAGAAACTACTTGTGCAGTATTTAAATACCACATAATTTGTAGCGTGGCCTACGTGCGCTACTACGGGCAGGAAACAAAAGCGCAAAGCATAGTAGGAGACACTCGAGTGGTCGGCCTCGTTTACGGCCTGATGAGAGATGAGAGAAGTCCCGCGAACTTGGTACGCTACCTCTATCGACAGCCCACCTCGCGGAACAGAAAAGGAAATAGAGAACCTACCTAACTTTACAAAACTAGCCTCATCTGCAGGAACTGTGGCCAGATGCAACATCTCCTGCGGAAAAGGTACTCGGGTTTGCCCCTTGCGTCGTGAGGCCCATTATGACAGGGATATGAAATATTGCATCATGGCAATATGACAAGAAAGTAAGACGAAATGACTGCTCAAGAATGAAATTTGACAGTGTGTTAAATACTTTGGCGCATGGGTAACGTAATTTTTCGTTAATCAATATTTGTTATTTAAGTATATCTCCATTTTCCTTCTATTTTTAGATATTATCCGTTCAAATATAGAGTGTAAATTTCATTCAAATTAATTTTATACCTTTGGAGATACACGAAAAAAAAAATCAATGAACCAAATGCTTTTGCAACTCACCATGTTTTGAGGAAATCCTCAGACAAGGGGCTCACTGTGGAAGCATGAAATTTATCGCAGCAGACTCCCGGGGGTTCAGAGGCGTGAAATAAGATGTACAGTAGATCACAATGCACATCAATAACAAACACCTATCACTTTCAGCTATAAGAAAGGATTTCAGTCACTATATTTAAGCGATTAGAAATTATGCACGAAAGTCCTGCATTGAATAATGTGGTACGTGATCAGCTAAGCAGAATCCTAGACTCAATGCAGCAAGAAGATTCATAAATCCCGGTAAATTCGCACTTTCTTGTCGAGCTTCTGTAAAACGGCGGCTTTCTTTTAGGTCTTTCAGCTCCTACCGAAAACTTCTGCAGCGGTTGCGGAATATGAAATTATGTGTGGTGCAGAAATGGAGTCTTTTCCGAGACAGTCGCGGTCGACGAGTCTTTTGAGTGCGAGCTGTGCATGGAGAACGGGACGGGTGTGGACGGTAAAGCAGCTACGAGCGATAGGTTGATAATATGATCTTTGGAAAGCAATAGAAAGGCTACGCAGTAAAAAAATGATTTATAAAAAGGGAAAAGAACAAGAACTTGCCAGACTTTGAAAAGAGATAAGGTTAGCTATAAACACAGAGAGTTGAAAGCTTAACCCTTTCGATCCAGACGGTACGTACACGTACCGCATCAAAATTTTCTTTATTAAAACCGGTGCATTGTTTCTTGCTCTGAAAATTTGAACAACATATTTAACAACCCGTCTGAAGTCAGCGATCGTATTTTCTTGACGGCTGAACTACACGGTAAGTGAGCTCAAGTGACTACAATGATGGTGTCTTCAAGGAGCTTCTTTTAAAACCTAATAAAAGAGCAAAAATTTCCGTAGCGAAAGGGTTAAAGTAAGCCTGCAGTAAGTAAACTGAGAGAAAGGGGTTGAGGTATTCTCTGTAATTAAGTAGGATTACACAAAACTGAACCAGCGTAGTTTGACATTCGTTCATAGTGAAGAAAAGAAAGAAGTTTGAATATTCTTTGGTATGATTATAAATGCCAGCAAGCGCTTCCAGAGGTAGAAATTATTGCTTTGCGTAGTGAGGATATAAAAAGCAAGAAGTTTTGAATATTATTTGTAAACAAATAATAAATAAATAAATAAATACCAGAGCTAATAAGAGGTTTGCGCATTAAATGACGGTTTTCCAAGCTGAAATTATTATCCTGGCCTACGCAAATTTCAAATACCAATACCTACCCTAAAAAATCGTGGGCTCGTATTGTGGGTCCGCTTCATTACCGAAGATAATTGAAACCGTGTCGTGTGCACCTGATTTTATTATTTACCTTTTTCCTGGGACGAACTTTGCTAGGTTACCGACTGGGGAAAGAAATACAGTTGCTATCTAGAGTTTGAAAAACTGCATGTAAGGCGAGTCTCCTGCCACTACAATATGTACTTTCAATTACGTTGTCATTGCCTATCCAAATTCTGACTTGCGTTGCTCTAGGGGTTAAGGCGCTACGGAACTTCTGCCAGGGAAGCCTTGAAACATTTTCGTAAGAAATAGATCATATTCTAATCTTCATATGCTCTAAGAATATTGGTTGCGGATGCGGAACGCGATTGGAATATCCTGGTCACCAAAAGTTCATTACGTTCTTTCACGCGCACTCGATACTGATGAGATTATCATTCCTTCACTGACCCCCAGTGCCGTCCTCATTGCAATGTTCTCTACCAGGTCCATTTTGAAACCTAAACCTTCTCCTCGTTGGACAGCCAGAAGCTCACTAAAACCCTTTGGGAATCGCAGAAATGGCACTAGCGGCTGACGAAAAAAAAACGTTGGAAAAAACCCTGACTTGTCACATGCGGCGCAAGAAAGAGGAACGCGATGGCAAATTTGTCACACAGGCGGGCTCACGAGCAGTGGCAACTCACAGCAAACGACACATCATGTCCACTTCGAATACGAGTAATTATAGTGGTGAAAAAAGTAATAATATCTAGAAAACCACTCTGAGAACGCAATACTTCGGCCAAGCAAGGCCACGCTTACGAAAAATTCAAATTGGTCTTGAAACCATGTTTTCCGGTTATCGTTCGGGATGTACCGAAGCCACTCAGCCGAAGCTTCGGCTGTGATAATTATAACATAGGTGAAACGCTACACCCACTATTTGAAAATGGAATATAAAAATAATTATATTAAAATCAATTTTATGTTAATGCGTATTATTTCACTCGTTGCTAATGACGAGAGGTCCTGCACATTATCCTGCGAGTATAGGGATGTTGAGTCATCGACAAAATATACGTTGCACGAGCTTATTGTTAAAATGCAGTTTGTACTTACTGTATAGCAGTCTTAGAAACATGACACGTTTGGTTGCTGACGGGTTGACCAATTTAATCACGTTTAACCAACATCATATATCCCAATCGGAAATTGATAGGCATTTTTGGCTGTCTGTGAGAAAATAGTGAAAGGTATTAGATAACATCGGATATATGCTTAGGGATTTCCGATTGGGATGAACACTTGTCGTGTTCTCTGAAATATGCGAACGTTTCATGAATAGTGATGTACAGTGCGTTACCTTTGATTATGCAAATACGACTTTTCACTTATTTTTTAAGATAAGTGTCAAACATTTAAAATGTGAATAGTAAATTAGTGCACAGGTATGTTGTAACTATAAAAAACAACTAGAGAAAAAGAAAACGGAACAATTTCCCACCTTTTGGCAACATTTGCTTATCGCACGGGGTTCTTCTGTTACCCAGATTATGCAACATCACTTTCTAGTCAACATGGGCAAGAGATGCGGTTTAAAAAGTGAAGAAAAGATCAAACTTACCTCGTTATTGGCTTCTGGTAAGACAATACTCGAAGTTTCCAAGGAGTTACAGCGTGATCACCGAACAATTAACGCTTATGCAATTGAAGGTAAAAGTCAACAGAAAAACTCCGGATAGAGCCTCTACGAGGAAACTGACTGCTCGGCATATATGACATTTGAAGGTTTCTATCGCTAGAAAACAACTTTCTACAAGTAAGGCGATATTTGAAGACGCTGGAGCCCCAATATTGAGCAGAAAGACAAAATGTGAGGTTCTGCAGAAGCTAGGGAAAGTGAAAAAGGCAATTAAACGACCACTTCTAACAAAAACTCATAAAGAAAATAGGGTCATATAGGCTGAGGAGAAGATGAAAACTGATTTCTCCAATGTCATATTTACTGACGAATGCAGAGCCACTCTTGATGGTCCAGATTGATGGGCGTCTGCATGGGTCCTCCATGACCGACTCAACAGACACGGCTTAAGCGTCAACAAGGTGGTGAAAGTGTAATGTTTTATTTGGGCCGGGAAAGTAGATGACACCCGTATTTGCCCATTTGAAGGTGCAGAAGGAGTTAAACTGAATGCAGAAAGGTACTGCCAGTTTCTTGAAGCCAACTTGATTCCATGGCTTGATGAGCAGACTATCGCACCCAGATCCAAATTGGTATTTCAGCACGATAACGCTCCCTCACACCGAGCACGGTACACTGCTAACTGGCTTGCGGATGGAGGATTCAAATCAAAAAAGATTTGACCTGGCAAGCGAATAGCCCCGATTAAAATCCCACTGAGAACCTCAGGGCAATGATCAAAAGGAAGGTCTATGAAGTTGGTCGACAGTTTTCGAGCAAAGTAAGCCTGTGGAATGCAGTAAAAACAGCAGCAGATTCTATTACACCATCTGAAATATCAAACCTGACAACGTCTGTTGATAATCGCCTTAAAAAATTATGAAAAATGGAGGTTGCCATGTTTAAAATTAACTTATGTTTACCACTACTGAACACTTATTTCAGTGTTTATTGATTTGTTTTGGTTATAATTTCTTGGTTTTGGACGTGAACAATATTCCTGTTCACTTGCATTTATTTCCTCTTCATGACGTTTTTATTAGCTTCTTGCATTATCTGAGGTAACAGTAAAAAAAGTCGTAAATAAGCAAATTGTATGAGAAACTTAACCAATGGCTAAATATTTATTTTACAAGTGCTGTTTATATTGGCAACATAGCCATGCATTTACTTAATATTGACATTTCAAAGTTAGACACTCACCTTGAAAAATTAAGTAAAATAATTCTATTTCCATAATCAAAGGTAATGTACTGTAGAAGCAGATACGGTACATGACCAGTCATTACCGTAGGTGTGAAAACACGCCCAACATATTGATATGACATTGTCGATCCATCAGTAACCAGCGCATCACAGCATAAACATTACGTATACCAACTAATGCTGTTGGTACACGGTTATAGTTGATTTTCTGCATATTATCCGGGATTGAACCACTGTCAATTAATGTGTCTCATAAAGTACACCAATCATATCAAACTTTTTTTTATCAGCCAGGCTCATAAGGAACTTCAACTTCAACAAGAAAATAATGTACCGATAATATACACCAACACATTGTAATCACCAATCAAAACCGATACTTTAAAAAAAAGCAACGTCAGAGCCATTGTTCAATAATATATGCCATTATTTTATTGAATATAAATATTTGTCTTCGAAGTGATTAGTAGACATAGGTAGAACATCAAGGCTTCTTTGACCAATGTGGTGTCTCAAAAGAAGAAAAAATAAGGAAGGGTCACACCGACGCTATTTTTTCGCGAGCTGAGTCTCATAAATCTTCAGGCCCTGGTAACTGTCTATAGTCAGTCATTTCTGTTGCAGGTGAATTTTTCTAGTATCAAGCTGAATAAGGCCGAATGCACTCAGTTACGTGAATAACTGCATCTACTGCTCTTTGCACTTTGGGTAATGAAAATTTCAACGTCCACAGGATTCAAACTTTAGTGATACTTGTTAAAACTATCGGTGGCATCGGCAACTTCGATTCGCTTTTTGCCGATACCACAAAAATATGGCCGATAGAAAGGGCACCGATACCGATAGTATCGACACACCCTAAGAAAGAAAAAAAAGTAGCAGTACCGAGCGCCAATTCGAAAATCTCTACTTCCCCTAAGCTATCGCCGCCTCAATGGCTCTAGGCTTAAAACAACTGAGCTGGTCGAGGGGAGGTCGAGCTCGCAGCCGACGTACGTACTCGTCGAGTCGTAGCTTAGGCCACTCGCAGCTCGACAGAAGAAATAAGTCTCTTGTCAACTAGCTATATGTCTACCTCGCTCTTTCGAAGGAACAAATATGTAAGTAAATAAATATAAATACATGCCGGTGTTTATGATCTTGATTTGATTAAGTAGTTTAAGCATGAATTTCTGCAAAGAAAAAGGCGATCTTACAGAGGAAGAAAGACATGATGTATGGTATGTCAATAGAAACGTGGAACCTACACACGAGTTGTTCCCTCGTGAGAGCAAAACGCGTACGAGCAGCGCCTCAGGAAATAAGAGGAAGAGCTGGAAAAAGCATCATCAGTTGGAGTATGAAATTGAAAGGAAGCAAAGTGGGTGAGAAAGACAGACGACCCGAAGATTATTATTATATTGAGTAGTTTAAGTCTCCGTCTCCACAGCAAAGGCGATCTAACAGAGAAAGAAGCAAGGGACACATAGTGTGACGATAGATACGTGGAACCCATTCACGAGGGTGTTCCCACACAGGATCAACGCGCATGGGAACAGCAAGTCGGGAAAGAAGAGTAAGAACAGATTGAAGAAAGATCAGTAGGAGTAAAAGATGGGAAAGAAGCAAAGTGGGCACGAAAGACAGCCGTCCCGAAGGCCTAGCTAATGGCTAAGGTAGGTAACCTACACAAACCACCTGGGGACGACCCGAAGATCTACCTAAGGTCAAGATACCTGTGATGACCAATGAAACCATGGTTGAACTCCGTTACTTGAAACCTTCAAGGCGCTCCTCCCCATAGCACAAGATCAGCAGGCCTAACTTAGTTTCCTCTTTGGCAATGAGCTTCGCTATCCGTCAGCTGTTAATAATCTTATCGAACTATCTTATCGAATAATCTTATCGAATAATCTTATCGAATAATCTTATCGAATAATCTTATCGAATAATCTTATCGAATAATCTTATCGAATAATCTTATCGAATAATCTTATCGAATAACCTTATCGAATAACCTTATCGAATAACCTTATCGAATAATCTTATCGAATAATCTTATCGAATAATCTTATCGAATAATCTTATCGAATAATCTTATCGAATAACCTTATCGAATAATCGTATCGAATAATCGTATCGAATAATCTTATCGAATAATCTTATCGAATAATCTTATCGAATAATCTTATCGAATAATCTTAACGAATAATCTTAACGAATAATCTTATCGAATAATCTTATCGAATAATCTTATCGAATAATCTTCTCGAATAATCTTCTCGAATAATCTTCTCGAATAATCTTCTCGAATAATCTTATCGAATAATCTTATTGAATAATCTTATTGAATAATCTTATCGAATAATCTTATCGAATAATCTTATCGAATAATCTTATCGAATAATCTTATTGAATAATCTTAACGAATAATCTTATCTTAATCTTACAACGCGTCGGTCCCATTGGGTGAGAGGTTGGCCACCTGGCTGCCTACACATTTGTGGAGGTTACAAACAGAGCTTCTTTTATGAAAACCGATGTTTGACTCAAGCACTTAAAGGGTTAAAAGAGATCTTTACTTCATATACAGCAATTTTCATACATAAGAAAACGAGCTAAGGGGGGGGGAGGGCGCAGAACATAAAAAAAACGTTTATGAAAAAGAAACAAAGCATACGGTATATATGTTTTAGTACATATTATCTTCCTACCTAAGCTCCGTATTTTAGCGGCTATTGATCGTGCTTGCATGATCGTCTCTTTGGCTTGGATTCTTCCCCTATTTCTTCTTCTCTTTTCCCCAGTCCTCTATATCCTACTAACATAATGGCAATAGCTCATAGAGCGCCGGGGCGTAGGTGTCGGTGTCTCTTTGAGAATGGGCCTATTGGTTCGTCTACTGCCGCCAATCTAATCCATCTAATGGTGGGTGCACACTGCACACTAGCGAAAAAATGACTCAATTTCTCATTTTGGCGGACACACTGCCGCGACAATTTACGGCGTCTGGGTGTCACTCTAAAACAATATGTCATTGCAATTTTAGAGTAGGTAACTCAGGAGTCGGAGATACATCGCAGTCAAAGCATGCCCATTGCGGCTTGCCATAGCGTACAAACTGTAAGTAGAGACTTTTATTTTAGATATTTTTTTTATCACTCGTGAACGAAGTATGAGAGGTGATAATGTTTTCATCGAAAATTTAAGTATATATATTAGTATATACATATTTCTAAGGGTCTGGGTCATAATCCCGACAGCCAAAATTCCGAGAGCCCAAAATCCTGTCAGTCAGGATGCCGACGGCCACAATCAAGGCTGTCGAGGCAATGAATTTTTTATTATACAGGCGTTGTGTGTCTATTATACAATGCATAAAGTACGTTAGCGCCATGCATATAATATACATGGCGCTGGTCTTGTTTCACGATTTCAGTAAAATGTCATGTAAGGCCAGAGTCTACGTAGCTACTAATAGTTAGATGCATATTTTAGTTCGACTTATATAACTAAATATATCTATTTCATACTAAATACCCCTGCAGAGATATTCACAAAAAGGAAAAACGTACGTAGGTACACCTCACGATTAAAGAAAAAAAAAATAATACACACTACTTGTGCTGTGAATTTCGAAAGTCAAGTGCGTGATAGCATCTGATCAGGATTCGCACGCACGAAAAATACCATCGAGGCTTGGCACAGAAAATGGGATATCATAATTGGAAAAGACCATATTGGTTTTATAATTTAATTGAAGAATTGCAAAAAGAAGAGCGACAAGTCAACACATAGAATGCCTACTTCGAGGAGAATCAGAAACTAAACCCAGAAACAGAGACCTTATTTTTGAAGAACGGATGGCCTAGGTGATACAGGAACGTGAGCATCAAAATATCCTAGAATATTTCCAAGGAATCGCCCATAACTTGCATTTTAAATAAAGTAACTCTTAGGTTTTTATATATTTCTTCAATCCCGAATGTTGGAACTGCTGCGAGATTGACCTTGTTTTAGATTTTGACACTTGTTCTTTATCAGGCTCTTCCATTTTCAATAAATATGATTAAATGTTACTTCATTGCGACACCTGTGTAGCACACCTGCTTTCTACCATGACGTTTTTGACATTTGTTCATTATCAAATTCTGGCTGTCGGGATTATAGCTGTCGGGATTATGGCTGTCGGGATTCTGTCCAGGTCCCATTTCTAAATATATGTATTTGTCTGTCCACGCAAAAAGTGGTTGGAGGAGTTGAGCAATGTTCTTAATTTTTTGTAGGGAGTTTTTGAGTTGACCCAGACGTGACCCACGCCAAAAAACTAGGCCTAGTTGATCATCAAAACGGACAGCGTTGAATTTGCCTCAACCGCGGCAGATCGTTTTACGCCACGAGGCGTTTTATTTTTTCCTATGTTATTATTAAGGGATCTGAATAGGGCGCTCTACCCTAACCATGTTCGACGCAGCATCCTTATGAAAAACTAGGATTAGCTGGCCATCAAAAATGACTTCGTTGAATTTGGCCCCACAGCGAGTGATGGTCTTACGTCACGAGTCGTTTAGTTAGTCGTGTAGCAACGTGGAATCCGAAACCTTGTTCGCTACAATGTAATCGGATGTAGAATTGTGTGGCGGTATATACAACTTTTAAGGAAATGCGGGCCCGCCTAAAATCAAAGAACTAAATGCATCGAAAAAGTGCCATTGGCACGAAAATTTCTATCCAAATAGAATGAAACGATGCTTCGTACAAAAAGACTATTTCCACGGAAGTCTCTACCCAAATACATTTAAAACTTTCGTAAAGCTCTTATTTTGATAGAAGTCTCTACCCAAATAGAATGACAAAATTAGTAAAACCGTTATTTTCGCGGGAGTCTTTACCCAAATAGAACAAAAAGCTGTTTAGCAAAAATGCCATCTTCAAGGAATTCGTATACCAAAATAAAATGAAATGTTTCGGAAAACTGCTATTCTTGCTGAAAATTTTCACGAAATGCTCCAGAAATCCAATACACACGTTTACATAATCTCACAGGGCTCAGCAATGGGATGTAAGGCCACGGTACAAGCGGCATTACCGATACCAAGGCTCCAAGTGCTAACGAAACATAAAAATCATAAGGGGCGTGGTTCTTGTGCCAGTGTTAAACAAACGAAAGAAAAAATAAAATTATGCCGTTTCCATACCCACAACTTTAACAAAGTAGCGAGAAATAGAAACCCGTCAAATTTTTAGCCGAATACTGGACGAAGAGGAAGAAGAAGAAAAAAGACGTTCTTGTACCCATTGCTATGCGTGAAAACAGAAAAAAAATTTTTGTGCCACAGAAAGAAATAGAAAATTACATAAGCATGTGCCCGGTGCTATACAAAAAAAAAAGAGAAATATAAGATCGTGGGGTTCTTGTGCCCAATGGTATGCAAACTGCGCACTGATGGCCTATCGTCGGGAGCCCTCTGCAAGGACGTCCCCAGTTCATAAACTTCCTGAAGTGCCTCGGATCGAAGTGGAATAAAGCCAAATATTTCGTTGAAAGACGAGGATGAAAGGAAAAATCCTCGCTAAACTAATGCACGCTGGGA
>LQNS02000137.1:17676073-17687053 GCA_001587735.2 Parhyale hawaiensis | reverse complement strand
CTAGCGGGACCCGTGGAATTCCACGGTTGATTAAAGACTATACTTTCCAAAATGAACCAACCCACACTACACTATTGCAATTTACCTCAGTTTAACCTAATGCAGCTCTTATAACATACCCACCCCGTCTGAGTAAACGTCCGTCGCTCATTCCAACACAACAATGTCTGTCTACCCAAGATTAATTAAGTCGTATAAGCTAACGCGACCGTGGGAATTAACCGATTAGCTAATGCTCCCACTTTATAAGATGTAGTAATCTAAGCATTAGGCCTACGCTACTATATATAACGCACCCAACCTAACACAGCTCCTCTAACCTAACCTACCACATAAATAACGCCAGTCAGTTAATCCTGACGAATTCAGTCTAATAAAAAATAGGAACGTTACTCCCTACCCTTCTGATTACGCTGCTGTGGGTGCAGCTGGAACCTCTTAGAAATTTCACAGAACAGAAGCAATGATCTTCAGTGATATCTTAGTCCCGTATCATACGAAGTTTCCCCTATCTAATACTGAATGAACCAGTGGAAATTCTACAAACAAAAGAATTGTTCTTTAATTATAATACCCTCGGACCAGTATCACGCATACCAAGGTTGAAAATGTCCCAAGTCTGGCCGTGAAGCGTCAACCCTAGACCTGCGAGCCGCATAGCTAGAAGCTAAAATATAAACTTGACTATTTCTTTCTATGATCCCTTCCCGGGTCGTTTCCCAAAGTAGCTACCTCGGGCAACTGTAATTTCCTTCTATCTATTAGCGTATTCGTGAAGAGCGTGACACACACGGTTAGGGAATGTTTTCACTCACCTTATTTAATTTGAGGTAGCGCTTCTAACTTAATTCATACCGTCTGAACTAACATCCGCCGCTTAACCTTGTCTATCGTTACGCATTCCGTCTCTAACGTGAAGCGTGGGTGACCAGTGAGAATTCGACGATTTGTTAATGCTCTCACTTTATAAAATGTATCACTCATTTGCTCTCCCAGCAGAGAATTCGCACTTGTGTCTTGATAACAAAATAGAAACACGACGGTATTTCTTGCGATGTTCTCATTTTATTTGTACACATTTTTTTTAAAGCTCCATTTCCCACAGCTTCCAGATAATTTAGCCCGCCATCACGTTATACGTTCTAGTTTTTTATCGGCGTATCCGATTTTTTCTCACTATTTCGGAACCTGTGAATACTGCTGTTCAACTACCCATCAGTTTAATGCAAAGCAGTATACAATAAACGAAAATAGATTGGGTCAATTGTTTCATTCGCTGGAGAGTATTCTTTTGTTCTGATGATGTCATTGCACTTCCTCAGACATCGCACTATAGGCCTACTGAGTGATGCTTTCCCAGCAGCATATTCTCTTAGAAAAATAAATTTAGAGCAGAGATGCCAATACTACCGTACCCGTTTTCTTTACCCAGGGCGTATCTTGGCGACGCCTCAGACCCAAAAGGAATGCAATCCGCTACCAGCAAAGCGAGTAAAACTTTTGTAAAGAAAAACGAAAGCGTAGATATGACATGGGTGAAATGAAGTTAAGTCTCTAATTTACGCCTATCTATTTGTGAAGAGCGTGACACACACACACACCTAGATACAAGCGTATTGATATTATGATCAGCGCTATACCAATGCCACTTCGAAAAGCATGGTCAGATTTTTTTCCAGAGCACCTAAAACTGCTACCAGAATAATTATAGCTGCTAGACGTGTACCGATACCTTGCAATGGGCCGCTACCGATACTTGAAAATCACCAATACTTTAGCGATACCGATACTTTTCTAATATAATGTTGGCAACATAAGAACAGATGCTTACAAATTAATGCAATCATTTTGTTGATTATAGGTACATTTTTATCATCAAAGTAAAGGCATATGATACACAAATTGCATGCGAATACATAATGTTAGTGACTCAAAGTGTCGTCGGGCCCAGTGTTTTAGGGTAATATCTACAAGTTCAATCTCTAATCATATTTGGATCGCCATTTCTGATTAGGTTTCAGAGAATAATAAAGCACCAATTATGCATTATATGGCTGATAATTTAGGTTGATGTGAAATCTGATCAAAACAGGTAAAATATTAATGTGTCATTGACAGGCAGCACAATGAGATTGAGAGGAACTAATTTCACGAGTTTTTTTGCTGTCTCGAACTACAGATGTAGGAGTTGCTACCTTTTCAGAGATTCTTCAACTTCAGACAGTCGCTCAAACCAATTCCCTTCAACTTGTTGTCTTAAACGTAATCAGTCTTCTATGAAAGCCTTCTCGGCGGCATAGAATGGGCCCAAAGTCGAAGGGTTAGGTTAATTAGATTTGCCCATCCTATGTCAACGTTATTTGGAAGCGCGAGTCCAGGAGTAACACAGATAAACTAACTTCGCCTCAGTATAAGGCCTTTGCGATACAATTCTTTTCCGTCCATTTTGGATCGTACTACTTTTATCTTTCCAACTGATAATGTTTCTGTCCTTCTCCTACATTCTCTATTTGCTGGTTCCCAGGTACGCCAATTTTATGGATGAGTCCTCTCGTTCATGTAGGTATTCCAGGGTTTTTGAGGCATGCCGGTACCGTACTTATGTCCCTTCCTTTTCACGAGGCAACATTGTGTCCTACTAGGCTACTAATAATAATGATTCTAACGCATAGTTACGCATTTAAAATCTGCGCGTCGCTCCAATGAAGCAAATAAAATTACGGTACTTTTAAGAAAAAAGTTTATTGAGTTCTTAAAACCAAGTTTGTTGAGTTCAGACTTCACAATTTGATTACATATATCGCGGAAAGTACGCCAGTTACACAAGCCAGATACATGTCATCAACCCGCGAAACATAAGCACTGAAGAGCATCCAACGAAACAGCGAGTCAGAAAAAAAGTAAGAGCAGCATACAGAACATAACAAGTACATAAAAGGAGGATTCACACGTTAGTCACATGAATGAGCGCGTGTTTCGACAAGCGAAGCGACGCCAGAAAACCGGCAGACTAAACTCATGCATTTGCGCAAAATTGGACAAAATTTGCAGTAAGCTTAGTTATTACCTACTGAATTTGAAATTCACTGGTTAACTGGGCGACCACTGACTCATGAGCTTGCGGTCATTTGACCACTAAGCCAATTCCTGCAGCGACCAGGGCTGCAAAAATTCCAAGCAAAATATTACTAGCGTAGATCCGAGTTTCCACAGCTTTTTACTATCGTCAGGACATATCTGGACCATATCTTGCATGCATTTAGTGTGATGGATAAAATAGGTAGTTATTTTCCCTGTCGACCATCTAGCACTCACTGCCTTTGACTAGGCTACCGGTACCAATGAATGGCGGGCTGCGCTGAACGTGTTTATACTTTTTCGATGAGTGTGTGTGTATGTGCCAGGATTGGCACAGACTGTAGCAGAAGTGGATTAATGAAATAGTTATAGAAATAAAGGATAATAATTTGGTTTGTGCCACATTTGGCGCCCCGTACAGGAAAGGGTGAAAAACAAGAAAACGTGAACAGTGGAAATGAAACACAGATATCTTGAAAATGTAAAATGATCTTATGGTAACCTATAGTCTTCAAAGTTTTATATCACGGAAAAGTAGTATACTATAGCTAGCTAGGCCTCTATAACCCATTATGTACCCTTCAATAATTGGACCCGCCCCACACAATGGAAGAGCCTAATCATCGTAACTCCACTGCCAGCGATTCGCCGCATGGAGCAATCGTTGAACTACATTCTCATTTCTGCGCATTTATCAGTGATTAGCAAACCTTCTATGCTTCAAAAATAAAGAAGTTGACTGAATTTGATTGATCAAGAAGCTTTCCCGTCGGTATTCGAGCTTCCAACATCTTTAGCCGCAGGGCAACACAGAGGTTGGCCGCCGGCGCTCGACATTTTCATAAGCTGATTTCCAGATATCTTCCTGTTCTGCTTTGTTAACTACCTATTTGTCGACGATATTTCCGCAGGGAGTATAGTAACGGCAGAACCTGGCAAGCATACGAAGAAAAAGAACGCGCGTGAAATGACGTTTTTGAACTGAATTGAATCTATGTTTACTCCAGTTCACGACGTACAAAACGAGTAAGTGATCAATGAACACAGGAGAAACAATTTCTCACGGTAGCTACAGTACACACAGTACCTAATAATATTCCCGATCTTGTTATCTTCTCCTGACGGAGTTTTCGCTTAAGCGCAAATATTTCAACGTACTGAAGTTCAGTCATATCGTAAATACGATACGCAGCTTTACTGCCTGCTAAATTAAATTGATTCTTTTTTTTTTTTTTTTGCATGTCATCTAAAGGCAGGAACGACGGTGCTGGTTAGATAAGTAGGGACCGAGAACCCTCATTTCTGATTACAATGTGAGTTCGCCCTTGTAGCGTACCTATCCTTTAGAAGCATATTGGTTACGAAATTATGATCAATGAGGAAGGGCCATCACAAATTCCTAGCTCGCTGTCATTTTTGACAGTGCGGACGCTCAAGGAAGATAATAATTCGTTTCTGTAATATCACAGGTTCCCATTATGTTTGCCCTTGTGTATATATATATATATATATTTATATATTTTTTTAAGTCAATTTCTGGAGAACCTTTTGATGTTTGACGTTTCCATGGTGAACTTGTCTATGAAATACTGCGTGTAAAACTATTACAAACTGATATAAATCTTGTCTCGCAGGGAGGCATAATTTTTAATTTCTATTGCATCCATTAATACTGTTGATTTAACAGATAGTAATGACCCAGCAGGCAGTCTCTATGCTTCATCCTCTTAATGCCTTTGTTTTTTCATATATTTTATGGTGCAGTTCTCAACTCCGTTCTTAGTGCTGCCGCTCATCTAATTCATCTTAATGTGGCTTTAAATCTTATCACTCTATTAACTATACGATGCTCAGTTATTTCAGACAAGTCTTAACTATTATTGATCTTTTCCGCATGTTCGTTTGCTTTTTAACAAGACAAAGCGCTCCCTGCTGCGCATTAGCGTTAACATTTAATCGGTGATTATCGAATCTTGAACTGCTACTATATCTGCAACAGTCTACTGTGAGTTCTAAACCCTTCAATATCAATGCAACGGAACAATGAATTCTTGTACAGCCATCATCGATTTGAGCGGCATCGGCCGTAGTTGTAGGCGCAGCATTGGTCAAGTAAAATACGCTGAGACCGCCCGCTATTCTGAGGCGACCGCCAGATAGCGAAGCACCGGGAGGGTGGCGTCTCTCTCTTTCTCGTAGCATATGCGTGAATGTTGTATGACCGTCTATAGTCATTCCTTCGCCGAAATTGCTACTGTAGCTTGGGTAACTGGATGGTAATTGTACTGTAGTCCTCGTTGTTGGGTTCTCTTAGCACCGAGGCATACATCCACAAACATGGTTTCAAGCTTTACTCCCTGTCTTTGCTAGAGACCCAAAGCCAGCATCTACTCTGGTCTTCTGCCGTTAACCCTCTTACATCTAATTGGAATCTTCCACTAGTCTACTTCCCTCAAGGCACTCAATAGACTAGGTTGGTACAGCTTACTCTGCATAAACTTTATACATTTACAGAAAACCTGTAATGCATCGATTTGCCGTATTATAGTCCGGAATTGTGAGCAATGATTTCAACAACCTAAAATGTAGTTTAGACATTCGTCGAAACTTAGCACAGTTGAGTACAGTCCCCGTATATAGTCCCGAACCAAGTGTTCCATTTGTAATCCAAACCGATGACGCTTGCGCTTTGTTTCCTACCGTCCATTCGTGATGGAAAGTTTGGGCTGCGGCTCTGGTCTCAAAGCGAAGGGTTCGGCCGTTCTGCATTGCTTGGTATCTGCCTGTATTCCTGGCTCATTTGTTGTGACTTTCCTTCGCAGGTCTCTTAGTGTTGTAAATTTCAATTATTTTCAGGGCCTGCTACGTTATCGCAATTGTGTAGTATAGCTACTACATTCTGAATACGAACTGATATCAATCCTATGCATTGCCGAATTTAAAGTAATAGAAGTTTATCTTCATTACAACTGTTACAGAATGCTCTTTATTACGTTAAATAGTTCAACTCTAGTGCAGTTCACGTATTGCACCCTTTGCCTTTTTGGAAACATCAATTATTCCCATTTTGGTTCCTTAAAGTCTGCTGTTTATCAAGCTTGCTTTTGAACCCGTTTATCCTCTTTGCTTTCGTACTACATTTGATTCCCTAGCACCCAGAATTCATTTGCTTCATTTATTTCTGACACGTTTATCCCAATTGCTTGTACCCCTTAGTTTTCATTGCTTTCTTTGCCTCTACCTTTCCCCAACCTACTATGCATTATTTGAATGGAGGATAACAGCAGCCTTGCTTCCAGTAGGGCACCGTGTTTGCTTTCGGCATTGTAAAGTGACAGATCGACACTTCGTAGCTAGATCGTTTTTGTACTTCGCGGAATTCATCCCAACGACGTTGTGTCTCAGACGACGCGGCAGCCGAACTTTTGACTGTAAATGTATAATTAGGCTACACACAACTGCGCATCAATCTTCCAGTGGCGGCTGAACTGAATAGGCTTCATTATTTTCAGTGCAATTGGCAGGTACTGTAAGACGTGCCGAGCTGCAAGAGGAACAATTTCACGATTTAAAATTCTTTTGATAAGTTATTAAAGTAGTTTCAGGTGCTCCCTACTAGAACTATTGCAAAAGCGTAGATTATAGGCTACCTTTATGCGAACTTCCATGTTCCTTTTTTTCATATATAGCTTGTCAGGCATTTAACTTCAATCGCTATATAATAGAGATTTATGCATATTGTATGGTAATCTTTTTTTTAATATCGTCAGCCCGTCTGGCTTTAAAGTCGTAGGTACTCTGTGTTACACGGCTTGTCGATTGAATAAATGAACCTCTCACTCTAGCATCCTTTGAATATCCTTCAAGTGTACAGGTGGAAACCTCCGGGAAGAAATCCTATACCGATGCTTTCACCCAGTGGCACACTTCATGACTCCAATAAAAACTAATCTAGATGTATATGGGACAAATATGCTGGTTTAATAACGGCATCTATACACTACAGTTGTCAAAAAAAGTTTGGAAAAAAAGTCTGGCGAGAGACTCGAAACTACGTAGTGATAAGGTTCGTAGGTAGCTCTTCCTCAAAGCTATCACAAATAACTTCAAACTTTAATATGCACGGTATTATGCATTTACTAAGAGACTCCCCAGAAGCAGAACATTGCCTCGGAACTCCGACATTAAATAATAAAAATACCAGCAATTAGCGCAGTTTTACAACTTTTGTTACGGTAGTATATTCAAACAACGCGCAGAGGAGAATTAATATCTCAGCTGCTACAGCAGTCAGTACGCCAGCTTCACGGCCAGCAAAGTTGAACACTATCCTTGATTAACAATGTGCTTGTGGGGGGAAATATTAAGTTGGTAAGCTGACTTCAATAACACTAAATCATTCTACTAACTACTAATAAAAAACGTTCTGGCATGACCGTTTGAATGTAGGTACCCGATCAAGTTTGAATTCAAGCTGAAATAAGTTTATAAGTTAAATTGTTGGTTTCACCAAGTTTAAAATTTTTAATAAATTTCCAAAACTATATATAGTTACCTACTCTAGCTATTATTTATCGATATTTTTGTTGAATAATGTTGGGTTGTCCGGAAAGTGCGTTCTGACTTTAGTAGCTCATCTTTCGATCGACTTATAGTTTAGAACATTTTTGAGCCAGGAAAATAGGATAGGACGATACCTCCATTTAGAGCACAGTTTAAGCTATCTTTTCTTTAGAATATTTTTGAGCCAGGAAAATAGGATAGGACGATACCTCCATTTAGAGCACAGTTTAAGCTATCTTTTCGTGGAAGAAGGTTTGAGAACCTATAATCTGTGTTAATTCGGTCAGATAAAAATTTAATTTCAGCACTTGATGCTTTTCTATTTCGAGAGATGAAAAAAAGTTTCACGGGCACCCAAACATATACGCTATGTATAGTTTACGGTTATGACTCCTTAATCGGAAAGGCTGCAGCAGAAGCGTTTCGCGAAGTTCGCTACTGGAGATGGTAGCCTCATTGATAAAGAGTGATCAGGCTCTACAGATACTGACTAAGTCAAAGCAATAATTGAGAATAACCCACATGGCACAACCCGATGTTTGGGTGCCACATGACTTGAGATCGACGAACCTTTTACATCGCATTTTCATCTGCGATTTGCTTTATAAATAGAACTAGAGTACCAGCGCTGACAAAATATAACAGCGAAGAATTTGAGAAGACCCGTCTTCATTTGATATGCTTTTATTACTAATATGCTTGATCAGAGAGACCACATCTGTCCTCGGTGCGGGCGCGGCTGCGAGTCTGCAACTGGACTCTGAAGTCACCTCGCTGTTATCTTGGTGACACAGAATAACAGACAGACATATAGCCTAGACAGACAAACCGGACGAAAACATAACCTTCTTGGCGGAGGTTATAAACACACGACGGTATTATTACATTGTTGATGAAAATGCGCATGTTTACAGTAAAGTGTGCCAGGATGTGAGAAATGAATTATTCTATTAACTAGTTTAGCCTTCATAGCCACAACATGGGACATTTAGCATGTCGTGGAACCCATGCACGAAGGTGTTATCATACAGGATCAACGCGCATGGGAATAGCAAGGCGAGAAAGAATAGATGAGAGTAACCTCGATAAAAGTATGAAAACGGAAAAAAGCAAAGTGGCCACGAAAGACAAGACATCTCGAAGGTGTAGCTAATCGCTAAGGTACACCACACGCTTCTCCTTGGGGCGTTGCTTCCCATAACATACGATGGGGGAACCTAAACTAACCTAACCCTATGGCCTATAGCCCATCCCATGTCCCTTAATCAAGGGGGATGAGAAATGGATAGTTTATCGAATTGTTCAGAGAAAAAGTTCCTTGAGTTATGACATGAACCTCCCTTAGATACTCCACAAGCTGGTCTGCATCTTGAAAAAGTTTTGCTTTGAGTGCTGTGGGATGAGAAAGAAATTTTGTGCAACTACAGTATAAGCTTCTCCTTATAGTAACCAGACAATTAACAGTGAGAAATGCTACTCACAACGGAACGATTTAAAAACAATTCAAAAAACACGTCCAGAACTGGCCAACAGGAAAGGTGTTTTCCATCAGAATAATGCAAGACCATAGATACTTATTTTTGGAAATCAGACAAAAATAGCTGCAGCTTGGCGGAGATAGGTTTCCTCCTATATTGAGGTCACTGCAGAATAGTTTCAATGGTAAAAATCTCAATTTCTCGGATGACTGAAAAATATACTTTGATGATTTTGTTTTGCCATGAAGCAGCGCAATTCTGGAAAGAGGGTGTTTTCAAGTCAAAGGAAATATGGAAACACATTGTTGATTGATAATTTAATGGCTAGAATCGATCTTTTTCTTCCCTTTCAAAAATCGGCACGAACTTTCCGGGCAACCAAGTATTACTCCTACAGCTATTAACTCTCATGAATTGATCTACCATTCTCGTAGAAATAGCACTATTTGATATGTGCATAGACCTCGCTATAAGAGAAAGGGTTAATCTGGATCTGCAGTTTTCGTAAGGTACGCAGTCTGTAAGGACCCCGTTTAATATGCTGTTTCATAACAACATCGATTAAGACCTTATGTTCATGGTTTCTACCAATTAAATTAGTAATATGTTTTCTATCTACGCCGTATATATTAACCCAAACATAGAGTTCTACGTCCAACAAACTTCATAAATGGCTCTGCGCTTCAAGTACGGTACCTATAAAGAACCTTAGGGACATTTTACTGAACAGTTTTTGTTTTCGTCCCGGATTTTATTTATTCTGCTCGCGGCCATGGAAAAGATACTCTACCTGAATGCTTCGAATCATTTGTTACATAAAAAGTCTTCTAGATATGACCTTGGCAAATTGAACTTTCCAATTAGATTTTGGCAAATCATTTCCGATCTCCTTCTCGTGCGGCCCAAAATTATCGCCCAGTCTTTTGGGTGTTAGTAAACTTTCGCCAATACATCCCCGGTCTCATCCGTAGGCCTAATCATGATGCAGGCATACAGTGGTGATATTCATGATCTAAATATTTAAATCTTCCAATCGAGGCAATTAGAAGACTAATGAACAGACAAATACAGAAAAAAATTACAGAAAAATAATTACCTCCGCCAAGGAGGTTATGTTTTCGTCGTGTTCGTCTGTCTCCCAGATAATTCAAAAAGTTATGAAGCGATTTGAACGAAATTTGCAGGGATTGTTGGGTATGTTAGGAGAAACAGATAATTAACTTTTGGTGAAGATCAGACCATCCGTTTGTTTGTTTGTCTGCCTCATTTTTCTCAATGCCATAACGCAAAAAGTTTTGGACGGATTTTTATGAAATTCACATGAGTTGTTACGTATATAACGAAGAGTAAATGACCAAATTTTGATGATGATCCGTTTGTTCGTTTGTCACTGTTTTTAATTTTATGCTTGTTGGTACAAAAGCTCAAAAAATATTGGATCTTTCTGAAATTTATAGGAGTTGTTAGTAATATTAAAAGACTTGAGTGATTAAATTTGGTGCAGATCGGTTCGTTTGCATGTTTGACTCATGTTTGTCGTAACGTTTGTTAGCAGCATAACTCAAAAAGTTATCAAGGGATCTTCAAGAAAAATTACACAAGCTGTTAATAATATAAAAAGACACAAATGATTATATTTTGGGGTTGATACAAAGAAAATCATGGTTTCAGAACCAATTTGAATTTTTTGCTACCATTGTCTCGCTTGGCGGAGGTATGCGGAGGTATGGAACGCGCCGCCTGCAGCGACTGCAGGACAGGTGCCTAAGGCTGGTGTTGCCTTCCTCTCCGGCTCGCCAGGTGTATAGCACCGGTCGATATATGAATGTTACGCAGGTGTTCCAATACTTTTCGCTAATAA
>LQNS02000137.1:17634168-17645222 GCA_001587735.2 Parhyale hawaiensis | reverse complement strand
ACATTATTTTGCGAGAATATTTGCTAAGATATGCAGACCTTTGAGGCATTTGAATTTTATTATGTTTTATTATGACGACTATTTCCATCACCCGCTGTCTTCATTGTGTCAATCGAATTTAATTGCGTTTCCTCACAGAGATTCAATACCGTGTTCCATCGATTTCTCCTTGCCTTTTCAGTGAACACTGTGATATTTATTCCAATAAATGTTTGTGTACATATCGCGTGTTTCATTAACTTTCACGAACGTAGAATGACGTATCGACTTAGGTTATGTTATTTGATTCACCATTGACATATATTGATTTCATTCATTCGTCAATCCAAAGAGTTTTAATGCATTGATGATTGATTTCATGATTGCATTTGTTTATTGTTTTCATTACTTTGATTGTCATTTATAATCTTGTGGGGGGTGGCTCGCCTCCCAATAATTATGGCGTCATGTATAACCTTTTTTGTCATTTCATTTCATATATATATATATACACTTTCCAATCAATTATGCATATATATATAAATGTCACATGTCTATCAATTAATTATATATATGTATGACGACACATATATTCCCAAAACGCCGTAACAAACGATATGCTATAGAAGGAGAAGGCGAGGGGATATTACATTTCGATATTGAAATTCGAAAATCAAGCTGTATGGCAGAAGTTCATTATAATAAGTACCAGTACCTTGAATAAGTTTTGGTTGTTTTACAACAGATGGTGTTTTCAGGACTGCGCGAGCATGAATTTTTTAGTGTCTGTCATTTTGCTGAAGTATAAAGAGATTTATTTTATAGTGACTCTCATGCTGGTGTGGATCCTCTTGGCTTGTTTCTTTTGTTTTTAGAGAGTTAGTGGGTGTTCTGGCGCCGAAACTCAGTCGTGTGTTTCGACGTTTAGTAAGGGAGGGCTGTTTTACTAATTCTTGGAGGTGTGCTGACGTAGTATCAATTCCCAAGGGCCCCTTGTCTGCGTGGGCCTCAGATTATCGCCCAATTTAGATAGCGTCTGTTGTCTCCAAAGTTTTTGAGAGACTACTAGTGCGCTGACTTGAGGGGTTCCTTGAAGATAACGTTCAACCAGGCAGGCAGTATGCCTACCGTAAGGGTGTCAGCACTTGTGATGCCCTCCTTGACATAGTGTGTACTGGGCAAAATGCACTCGAGACCGGTCAGGAGCTATGTCATGTTCACATTGACTTTAGTGCAGCGTTCAATAGGGTATCTCACCAAGGCATTATTTGTAAACTCGAACTGGTTGGTGTTGGTGGCCGTTTCCTTCGCATCATCAGTGATTTCCTCTCAGATAGAGAGCAGATAGTTGTCTTGGATGGGTACTGCAATGGGGTTAGCCGGGTGGTGTCGAGTATTCCTCAGGGGAGCGTGATGGGATCTCTGCTGTTCCTTTTATACACTGCGGAGCTGAGCTCCCTTATTGCCAACCCCTTGATCAGTTATGCCCATGACTCCACCTTGATGACCTTGGTGCCAACGCCTGCTGACAGGCCAGCAGTTTCTGCTTCCATCAACAGGAAATTGCTGTTGATATCTGACTGGTGTCTCTCTTGGGGTATGAGAGGTAATCCTTCCAAGACCAAGTCCATTGTTATCTCAAGATCGAGAACAACGCTGCTTGCTTTTACACCTCTTATCCTTGATAGCGTTGTCGTGGATGAGGTTCAGAGCATGCAAGTCTTGGTGGTTACTATTGATAGGAAGCTAACATATGAGTTCCATATTCGAAGTGTTGCTGCCTTCGCTTCTCAGAGGCTGGGCATTAAGAGGAAACTATCGAAGGTTTTCGCATACCCTGGCTTTGTGTGTTAGTGCTGATGAAGTTTCCGTCAGCCTATTGTAGAATATTGTTCTCCGGTGTGAACCTCTGCTGCTATGTCCCACCTGCGGCTCCTTGACAGAGTAATGTCCCGCGCTTCCTATTTGTGCACTGGGCTCTTTAACTGTAATCTTGATCACCGGCGCAGGGTCGCTGCTTTATCACCCGTGAACAAAGTGGGAGAGGTGATAAATTTTCGGTGCAGATTTAACCCCCGCAGTAAGAGTGAGCTTGTCAGAATTATTGCAATTCCTTGCGATGTTCAAACGGTCAGTGTGACTTAGTTATTGACCATTTTTTCGTATCAACTCTATAGAATAATTGGACGTGTTTTTTTATGCAGAATTTTGCGCAGAATCCAACGGTATCTGTGATTTTACTCTGGGAGGCCTAGAAAAAGTAGTAATTTAATTTTTCTCTGGTAATTGATATTACGGAAAGGCCAAAGTATCATATTCATAGGCTATTTATTATTGCTAACCAATAGAAAATGACTTCGCGATTTCAATGGTGTGCTTATTTTTTGAGTACGATTTAGATTCCACAAGTTATAACTATTTTAGTGAACACAAAACTATGACAGTATGACTATTACAGGCTAACTAATGCATAAAGATATTAGGAAGCTTCAGAGGGCAGACATGCATTCATTTCATGCATGCATAAAGAAGAAAAATCATAGGAAGAATGTATATTGAAATAAAAACAAAATTATGTCCCCAGTAGAAAAAGCAGACATATGTGGCTGAAATTTCATCCATCCCACTGTGGGCCTCAATGCTACGCTGGAAGAAATTTCAGCCACCTGTGTCAGTATTATTACTGCGCTGCAGTCTTTCTTTTTATACCCTCATATTATTTTACTCCGCTCAGTTAGCCATTATCTCTTTATCCAATGTTTTTCAGCTCAGTACGCCGATTCCAAAGATACCGAAGTTGGGTCAATTCCCTCAATTTAAGCTCCTGCCAATTTGCTGGTAGAAATCTCGTTCACTCCAGCTGCACGTGCTAAGGATATTTGTCTGTCCACCCAATAAGTGGTCGAGGGAGTTGAGCATTCTTCATTATTTTTTGTAGGGAGTTTTGTGGGTTGACCTAGATGTGACCCAAGCCAAAAACTAGTCCTAGCTACCAATCAAAATGACGGCGTTGAATTTGCCTTTACCGCGGCAGATCATCTCACGGCACGAAGCATCCTATTTTTTTCTGTGTTATTATTAAGAGATCTGAATGGGGCGGTGAGCCCAGCGCTAGCGTTGTTGGACACAGCATCCATCTGAGAAACTAGGATTAGCTGGCCATGAAATATGACTTCGTTGAATTTACCCCCACCGCGGGTGATGGTCTTACGCCACGAGGCGTTCTAGCTGTGCATGTTTTTTTTTTTTTATCTTTCACAGCGCTAAGCACCCTCTAAGGCCCTTGTTGCCAGTCCTCCATGTGTCCTAGCGGCACACCCGTGGAGCTCTTGCGCTTCATTAATTTGCTGTTCAGTTGCCTAATTCGCGCACTTCCCAGCACCAGCGGTCACTTGTGTACCGTTGTTGTCAACTTTGGAACGAGTGGATGCCTCCGTTATGTAGATGGAAATTTGGATGCTTCTAAACGCAGAATCAATCGCTTTCTGTCCCGTGATTGATTCTCCTACGCTCTTTCTCGCCCTTCATTTCTATGGCATTTTCTTTCATTTCCTGTTCCGAGTGCTGGGTGGCGTGGGGATCTTGTGTTCTTTGGCCCTTGCCTTTTACCCCCGCAGCTTTTCGTTCGCTTTGAATAATAATAATAAGGATAATAATAAAAACATCTCAAATTTCGGCACAAAGAAAGAGTTTTGCGGGACACTTTACTGCACTATTTTATCCAAAAGCAATCTACACCTGAAGTACACAACATTACTGTTGAGCCTTACGGCAACGCTGCTCTGTCGGAAACAATATGCAGAGATTGGTTTAGGCACTTCTAAAATAATACTCGTAATTTTCATGTTGAAGGTAAACAACGCTCCGGCGCACCAAGGCCTTTGCTCTGTGTTTGGATTATAATGAGCTGCTCAGACCAAACGCAACCATGACGAGATATTACCAGCGATTGACTATACAATTGGTCCGTTAGAGTGGAGCACGGCAGGGAAAACCGCCGCTATGCAAGCATAGGCACGGCAAAATGATTCTCCGATATGAAAATATCAAGACTCACAGTGCCAAACGGGTGAAGTCCTACTTGGAAACTCTTAAATGGGAAGTCCTACACCACCCGCCGTATTTTCAAGACAATGCCCCGTCCGATTATCAGTTGTTCCGGTCGATGGCTCGAGGCTTGGCTGAGCAACAGTTCCATTCTTGTGAAAATGCAAAAACTAAAAATAAAAACAGCCCGTCAAAATTTGGGCCGTTTTTCTATCGTGGAACTGACATGCTGCCAGAAAGATATGGAAAAAAGTTGTGGCTAGAGATGGACTCTACTTTCACAGAAGTTTGCTACTAAGTTTTTTAAAATCAAACATCAATTAAAAAAATAGCGGTTATATACTTATTCAAGGTCCCAATACATAAAATTTAAGGCAGAGTCGTAGCAATGTGCATTAACAATTATGAGGCACTCATATAAATGTTTTTGAGTCTTTTTACCGCAAGGTAAACTAACATCAATCGGAAAAGTATTATTACAAAGACACAACTTAGTACATAATGCAAATAATCAGAGTCTTAGCAGAGTCGATTCGGTCAATATATAAGAGAGGGTAACACTGGAATCTTGATGTTAGGAGAACATATATGTTTTCCTATGGTAGGAAATACCGGCGATTCCAGAGGAGCCTAAGCTAAATTAAACTGACCTAATATGACCTGACCTGTCCTAGGTTAGGTCAACTTAGGTCCGTTTAGGTTCCTCTGGAATCACCGGGTATTTTCTCCCATAGGAAAACAATGGGAACTTCAAAGTCAAATATCTCAAAAACTATGTATTTGCGAGCAAAACGTTATTCATGTAGTATAAAAATGCTTATATTGGGTCCATTAACCTATATGTCTTCTCAAAACACCGACTAGGACCACCAGTTAAAAAGACCAGCCACTTAATACAAACAAATGCATGTTCAGTTGGTCACCCTAATAATGCCTTCGACGCTTGACTTGTTATAAACTTCATGTATGTGTGTTGGCTCCAAGCGTTGAATTGAATGTCAGGCTTTGGGCCTGGATTTGTTACTTTTGAGACTTTCAGAAATTCAATCCCGCAACGTTCATCAAGCTCAATTTAACCGCGTCTAACACTTGCTATACCATTCAAAACCAGTCAAACTTCCTAGGGCTTATTTCGGCGGTCAGACAAAGAGGTCCAATCTGCTGGGACGTTTTGCGGGAAGGACGTTCCGTGTGTAGTTAGTCCCCAGCCATCCACTTGCCGATTGGGCAGCTGCTTGCGGTCACGTCATAAAAGGTTCAATTTCGCTAACTGCAGTGTGACATCCCCAATATATATGTTTTGTTTGACTAAAGGCGAGTTCACACAATGGCCTATTGAAAGAGCTTCACCAGCTCCACGCACAAATGTGTTGTTGTGTCCGTCTAAATAGTACAAAGCCCTGAAGTTCTGCAAATACCAATTCGTTTGCCAGAAACTAGGAGCGAACTGACTTGATGGCTAATACTTAACCATTTTTTTTTTTTGATAGACAGACTAGTCTTTGTCGTTAAGATAGCTTAGCTAAACAGTCGGGCGATTATCTTAGGAAACTTGTGCATTTGTGTGAACCCAGCTTTAACCTGGCTTTCATGTATCCTGCGCACGACAGTTGATATATTTAGGGCGCGGTCGATTGGGCAGCGAAATTATGTCTTTAGGGCTTGCTTTATCCGAATCTTCGGACAATTGCCAAAGCTTCGACTTCTTGATTGAAGGTTCAGGCTTTGACACCTAATTCACACCTAGTTAACTTTATTTATTGCGAGACTTCAGTGAACTTATTTTAAATGCGCAAATGGAGACTTCAGTGGGCTCAACATTACCTGGCTGCTTCTAGCACCAGCAACACGGCTCAAAGTGACGAAGCTAAAGTTCTTGTCTGTATTTCCGGACGAGTCAAGTGGGTTTGGTTTAAAACAATTTCGACTACCCAGTCGAATATGCCCTTGCTCTTTGAACTGAGCGTGCAAACGTTTCGGTGATGTCTTGTAAAAATAACGATACTTCTACTAAATATGTGCTACAATCTTAATCATCAAATTAATTGGCTCGATCATGGGGCCAAGATTAAGCCTTCGAGGCTAGACTTGTCCGAAACTCTCTGCAGATGCGCTGGCCCCATTTTTCATATTGACATAATTATCTGTGCAGGAGCACTGACCTAACCGGAAGGGTAGATAGTCCGGATGCCACAGTTTTCGTACAATCCTTCCATCTATTCGTAATAGCTCTGATAATCTGTCATCGACTGCACCAGTGTATTTTTTTTAGGGCAAACATACACGAGCCAGTGCATGTGGATATGCCAGTTGGGTGTGCGGAGAAATGACTTCACTGTCATTTCTGACTAAGATTCCGTACTCAAGGAGGTTATGTTTTTGTCGCGTTTGTCTCTATGTCTCTTGTCCATTTGTCTGTCACTAAGATAACTCAAAAAGTTATGAACGGATCCTTACGAAATTTACAGGGATTGTTAGGCATATTAAAAGTAGCAGATGATTAACTTTTGGAGAAAATCTGTTCATTTGTTTGTCTGCTTATTTTTCTTGATACCATAACTCAAAAAGTTGTGAACGGATTTTTATGAAATTTGCGTGAGTTGTTAGGTATATAACGAAGAGTAACTAACCAGATTTATGTGATTGATGATCTATTACTTCGTTCGTTTGTCGCTGCGTTTGATTTTATGCTTTTAGCACAATAATGCAAAAGGTTGTGGATAGATCTTCATGAAATTTACAGGAATTGATAATAAAGTTAAACGACATAAATGATTAAATTTGGGTGATGATCGGGTGGTCTGTTTGTGTGCTTGACATATGTTTATCATATTGTTTGTTTGCATCATAACTCAAAAAGTTATGAATGGATCTTCAGGAAAATTACAGACTGTTGATACTATCAAAACGCACAAATGACTAGATTTTGGTGTAGACGCAAAGAAAATCATGGTTTCAGAAACAATTTGAGTTTTTCGTTACTGTTGCCTTGCTTGGCGGAGGTATGAGCTCTAAGAGTGCTCTAGTTGTGTATGAATTCGGCAGCCTTTCTTACGAGAATACCGCTATTTAAAACATTACATATTGGCAACACAGTGAGAGAAGTAGTTAATATTTCTATTAGTTGACCGCTCCCTTATGACGTGATGGTGAACGACGATGGTTTCAACGAAACCATCGTTCACTTCACTGCTTGACTCAGCTCATAGAATATCTTTTAATTTTCTCTATTGATTTTCTACTCAATTTGGGCACGGTGAGTTCGGAGTAGATAAGGCCTTGCTGTAACTGAAATTGAAATTCACTGTCCATATTATGGCTATCATCGCTTAGATTTTGAATTTGGCAATGCAACGGTCCCTCTGTCGTTCAGCAGTTGAACAACTCATATTACGTTATACTGAACAGGCGATGAAGGTATCAAGCAAGCAACCAACCAACAAACACACTGCATTATTATTTATTTCTCATAGGTGGTATTAACTTTTCTGGACGTTACACATGCAACGTTTCCTACGAAGATTGACGTCTAGTTCAGACGTGAAAAAATTATGGCTTTCGAAATTTTTCATTAATTCATACGTGCAGTGATGGATGTATGTCGAAGAGGAATATATTGTTCAGGTTTTGGTTAGCATTAAATTGTAAACACAAACAAATTGCTAACGTTCGTCTTTTCCTTTTTCACTCGCCATTATCAAACACTTAATGCGTCAAGGAAAGAAACGTGCAAACAAAAGTTAAGATTAGCTTCCTATTTTTTTCGGTTAAGCATTTCATTGTAGATTATAAAACAGGGTGAAGATTTTGACAAACACAATATTTTGCGAAGACTCGAATTTTGTGAAAGCGACGGTGAGTCACTAATAAACGAAACTCAATGCGGCGCATTTTTGCAACCATTTTCATTTGTTGCGGTCCATATATATATATATATATATATATATATATATATATATATATATATATATATATATATATATATATAAAATTAGGGAACAATTTTTCAAAAATTGCCATTTCTTGAACTCTAGGAATTGGATATGTAGCTAAAATTTTTCACATATAATAATTAGTTTTCATCCTAATAAGTTGTATAAATTCAGTTGTGTTTGAATGATAATAACACCATTAAGAACATGTGAATTTTAACATGCATTGAAAAATATCTGTTGTTTTTAGCACAGCGTTGAACCTCCTGCTGCAAGATTGTATAAGCTGAAGCCATGCAATAGGAGTAATTTTATTATTTTTCTTGAAGTTCAAGCCGTAAATCGTCAATGCTGTTTGCAATTCTATTCCTCAGACGTATTCGCAGAGGATGCGAAAGATTTTCACTCGGATTTAAATCAGGACAATGGACGGCCAGTCCATAAAAACCTCCGCCAAGGAGGTTATGTCCTTGTAGGAATTTGTCTGGCTGTCTGAATATGTGTCAATATGTATATCTGTCGCTATAACAACTCAGAAAAATAGGGACAGATCATCATAAAATTTACACGGATTGTTAAATGAGGAGGAACAAATGGTTAACTTTTGGTGAGGACCCGTTTGTTTGTCTGCCTGTTTTTCATGACAAAATAACTCACAAAGTTATTAACGAATTTTCACAAAATTTTCCTGAAATGCTAAGAATGTTATCACGAGCAAATTATAATTTTTTATGATGTTACTCCGTTTGTCTCATACATATGTAACAAACAAACGGAGTAGCAGATCATGAAAAATTATAATTATATAGCGTGTTTGTTTTATTGTTTGTAAACAAGATAACGGAAAAAAGTCACAACGGATCTTCATGAAATATGTAGGAACTGTTAGGACGGTTAAGAGGTACACATGACCAAATAATCGTGATGATTTATTCTTCCATTTGTGTTTGCCTATTTTTTTGTCGTAACATAACTGAAAAACTTATGGACAGATCTTAAAAAAACAGGAACTGCTAAGAATGTTACGTGAAACAAATTACCCAATTTTGGCAACGATAACAAAAGAATAAATAAAAGAGAAACAATGAGCCACATAAATTAAGTTGCTCTTATCATTGAAGAAAAACACTGAACCACTTTTCATGGGGTCACGGGGTGTGCTTAAGCCAATCTGAACGCTCGATTATACTTACAAAGAAAAGGTTTCTTCAGCGGTGATTGTGCTAAGAAGTCATTTTCGTTAAAACGTCTGCTACCAATCAATGTTCTTGGAGTTGTTAGTGGCATTAAATTTTATCGAAACCCTTGCTACACATTCGAATATTTTTTTAAGCGACAGTTTCTAATGAATCCAACCTTCTTCCGGGATTTTTTTTATCGGTTTACCCACTGTGTTGGTGGCTGATACTTCGCCAGTGTCCTTTTACAAATTTACAACTCTTTCAGTGACACTCCTAGACAGTATTTCACTTCCAGCTATATATTCTCTTAATGTTATAACTTGGCTTACTCAGCTCATTTGATAATTCTGTTGGTATTAGAGATATTAATTAGGTTCAACTGTGCCAGGATGAAAGGTGATGTAATATTTATTGTAGTCATTAGGATTTCATACTTAGCTGTTACAATGAAGTTAATAGAATGGGTAACTAGATACACTTCTAAATAGGTGGTGCTTTGTTCTCTCTCCTTGATATTTCACTACGTATTTTCAGTGTTGAAATTCCTAAGCTCTTAACGTTTTTCTTCTTGAAAACCAACTGAAATTTATACAGCTGATTAGGATGAACAATAACCATTCATTGGTAATGTTTCAGCTAAATGCAATTGATGGTGTTCAAAAAATATTATTTCTAAATAAACCTGTGCCATAGTTTTGCCAATACCGTTAAATACATAAATATTTTATAACAGGGGTCGGCATTTTTTTTTTTGCGCAGTGGCCACACGGACTTTCAAAAATTTTGATAGACGGGACGGGCCAGCACCAGATGCATACATATCAAACATAAATAGAAAAAATATATACAATGTTAATTACTTAATATCCCTTGGAAACAAAAATAAAAATGACTTTTTACTGCAGTTATGTGATTTCAGACTAAAGTTTACAATAAGTGCCGCAGGCCGTAGTTTACCCTCCCCTCGTCTCTGGTATAGTATAATCCATGGCAATAAAATCAGAAATCCTAAGTGGGTGATCGGCTTCCTGACTATGGTTCCTAATGGAGGATTTGTTTAGAAAGCATCACTCCCGTACGCCCGTAATAGCAAGAAAATTGGATCCTTTTACCGGCGTACTGAATCTCCCAAAGCGCTGCTGCGATCGTCAGTTGTTTATAAGTATTGAACGTATGCGGGAGCTGCCAGCTCTCTTACATCGGCAGCACCGTGCTGCAGATGTTCATGCGATGTGCACTGCATAAGGGGATCTCAGGGCGTACGGGACTAAACCAGTTTAATCCTCCAATAAAATCCATGACAATATACTGTATATATACATACTACGATGATTTCAAGAGCTGCACTTGCTGCTGGTACTGTTCTGTTGGCCAGGCTTCCAACTATTTCATAGTTAACTGAGAAGCTGTATACAAGATTTACTAATTTTTGTATGGGAGATACTCAATGATTTATTGATACGACAAGTACGTCGCTTGTTGTACTTAGTCAGCATTTGATGTCTGCAAACTATAGCGAGGATACCGACCGTAGCCAGAAATGGGGAGGCTGGGGGGGGCGCAGGACGTTGAAAGTGCAACAGCTCTTGACGATCTGTGGTCGACTGCAACCATGCACTTCTATGGGGCCAGTTCACCAATACTTGCAGCAGTGCGTGTCGGTTTCCACGTAGAGGATATGCCATGTTGACTTTACCTTTACATTTTACGAAAAGACTGTTACCTCTTCTTTAGTGAGGCGCGAAGCTAAAATTTTTAAAGGGTAGAGAAACTCACCTTTTTGTTTGACAGATTTTACTCTACTTATTAATGTCACCGTCTATCCCATACATAGATGCAATATAATTATCTAGAGGAAGTGAAACACTTAGGCTTCACAGTAAACTAGAGCAAAGGCGACTAGAACCGTGGACAC
>LQNS02000137.1:17622075-17634068 GCA_001587735.2 Parhyale hawaiensis | reverse complement strand
ACAGCTTCCTGCATTATTCACGAGCATTGCCTTGACTGACACACTGCAAGCACTCCTTCAAGCTGACGACAGCGAGACACGAGGCCTGTTCGCGAGGTGGGATTTGTGCCGGAATGTTACCTTCTACCAGCAGTAGCCAAGACGACCTGTTCCGGCAGAAACGTTACCGGCTACCAGCCTTCTGCGTCGTTACCATAACCATGAACCTGCTGAACATCAGCGAGGTCGACCTGCTCGTGGGCGCGACTCTCGAGTAGGAACGTCGTTACCAGCCTCCCCTGTCGTTGCTACAACTATGAACAAGCTGAACATTAGCCGGCAAAGTCTACGCCGTTCATGAAGCGGAATTGCGTCTAACCGTCACTACTAGCCGGCAGTATCGCCTGGTGATGTCACAACACTACAATGACTATCAGTGACAAGGAACTAGCGCAACTCCGTAGCTGCATGCCTGCTATAGAGACGTCACCCGTAAACAGGTCTATTATTGGGTAAATAGCTACACCCATTGAGTTAGTGAAAGCATGGGCTTCAATTAGAACAGTGACGCAAGATGGACGACTGCCTTGAAAACTCGACCTTCGACAAGTTTTTACGTTAACCATGGATCAGAACAGCGTCAGAACGACGTCACGGCGCCTGGTAAAGTCATGTTTGTTATAACGTCAACGAGGGACGCCAGTATTGACGTCTAGGCATCGGTCCCGCACCTCGAAGAGCCCGTGCGTCTCAGGGGACTTCGTCAAGCAGGCACGTCTGGCGCAGGCGAGTGAGTAAGCGGCAGAAGTAATCAAGCAGCGACGTGCAAAGCAGCGCCTATTGATGCGTCTAGGTATAGAAACGGGACTGTTATCACACTGTCACATTGCTTATAGAAATGTATCTACAGTAAATTCTGCCAGTATGATCCGTGATATTAAAAAAATAACAATGGTAGGTAACATTTCCTACTAACAAAAATCAGAATAATTACAAACTTAAGAAATATAAATTCTCTATAGTAGTGGCGATATTTCCTAGTAGACAATTTCAGTCAAAATGATTGCCAATATAAAATAAACTCTCTTTTAGTGACACTTCCTAAAAAAAAATCAGTCTATATGGTAGGAGATATTAAAAAAACTGTTTTTAGTGACATTTGCTAAAGACAAATTCAGTGAATATGATAGCTAAATTCAAAAGAAAATTCTCAAGTAGTAGTAGTACCTAGTACGGCAGTAGTATTATTCTCCTAGTTTAAGCCTCCCTACCCACATACAAGTATACTGCTATGCACAGAGAGGAAGAATGAAGGGACATAAAATTTAAGATAAATCGGACAGTAAATAAAAAAGACGTCCCAAAAACTACACGGTCCCCGAAAGTCAGGAGAGTAAAGTTACCAAGTCATAAGACAATCTCTTCAGATGCTCCGAATTGCTAGCAATAGAGGGCTAGCATTCGTTGAATGGGATGGAGCCCTGTCGTGCATGAAAATCATTTGACGCGACATGGCAATGGTAGGTCTTCGCACAACGGTAACAAATGCTAATCAAGAAACGCTATGTAAACTGACTCGGACGTTTGACACGCTCTGGTACTCGGAAACCTCCAATAAGCTCCCCACCTATGATACCGACCCAAAACATAACACCTCCACCTCCTTGTTGGCGTGGCAATCGATCGCTTTATCCCCGAGGCACTCCTGAGGTGTGAAACCGGGTAGGTAGATATGGTCGTCCCTATCGAGAACGAATTAGGGATTTCTTTTATAATTGAGTCAAACAAAAGTATTTAAAAGTACCGCAAGCAATGCGCTGTTCATTTGTTCAACGGAGGCGTGGCGATAGGTCTAATGTTGCTCGCCAATCCATTGCATCGGGTATGTCTCAACAACGGAGCGATGCCAGATTTGCCAAAGATAGCAGTGCTAGGACTGTTTGGATGCTTACGGACTTGTGAATGTATGTTTCAAATATCACGAGATAAAAGGGTTTTTCTCGAGCTCGTATCTCTTTCTGGTTTGGTGTTGGGTTCTCCAGATATGAAGATAACGTCCTTCGATCTCTCCCTAGTTCCTTGGCTATATCTAGGAGACAAACTTTCTGCAGTGCCGGTAACAATCCGTTCCTTTTCGGTAGCCGACAAGCGTCATTTTCTGCGCATTTCATGAGAGCTACAATAAAGCGATTTACAATTAACATTGGTTCACAATACAGGAAAATTCGTGACTTTTAGAATATTGCATAAATTCAAGCGAAATTTGGATACTTCACGTACCTAGTTTTGGGTTGTCGAGGTATCAGCTTTTAATTATGTGAGATTTATGTTACTTCAGAATTTAAGAAAATCCTGGCCTGCAATAAAGCGATTTACACAGTTTAGAAGATGGCTTCTCACAGTGTAGCCTAGTAAAATGCATAGTCATTTTACCGTTCAGGTAAGAAAAGCAAAACCCAATACGGAACTGTGCAATGCGCCCCCTCCCCCCACGTCAGTAATCACGTGCCACCAGTGGTCTTCAGACAAAGGACTTAGCGTAAGCCTATTTTTTGTGCTACAGGCAGCCGTCTTATTTTGACATATCAAGCAGAATGGCATAAAGCCGCCACCATTTCACCTTCACAATCACGGGAGCCGTGAAACAAAGGAACAATCAGTGAAGTCCGACTTCATTTGCTGGAGCGACGGCCAGAAAAATAGAACGTGTTTTTGGGAGCCCGAGATGCCACGTTACATCACTTGAAGACCGCAGCCACAGGATATAATTTTTTTTTTTGTGGGGAGGGGGAGGAGGATTTGTGGCACGCTTGGACCATTGATAATGAAATACGCCGAACATATCTCAAGTCAATCCATATCTTGGACACACAAGAAGCACTGACGGGGCATTTATATATTAATGATAGCTGCTGGTAAATTCAAAAGTTTACGAATACATTTTGCTTCATTTTTAGCAGGATAGGAAGGAGGAGGATGATCATGCTCTGCCGCAGTGAAGAGTGTCAAGCTCACCTCGTGTGATAAGCAAAAACCCCTCGTGTTATCCACAGCAACAGTACGGCCACAAGCACCAACAATAAAATGGCGTCAAAGTGATTTCTTCGGCGGTTTTCATTATTATATTCCTGGTTTTACCACCGCACCCACGCCATATGACGTGATGCACGGAGTGAAACTCAGTTTCTTATGTCGCATCAGTACATAAATGTTTCTCGGCATTCCTGCCAGAAAGTCGCAGTTGGCCGAGTGCGCTATGTACTACTGGCAGGAAAGATGCACAAAGAACAGAAGAAAGACACTCGAGAGAACGGCCCCTCTAGAGGCCCTCAACACGAGAAAGAGTAGAGGAGTCCTGCGGACTAGGTTAGCGACCTCGATCGGCAGCCCACCTCGCGGAACAGAAAGGGAAATATTGAGAGCCTACCTAGCCTAACCTAAAAAAACTATAGGCCTATAACCTTTCCAGCAGGAACTGCGGCCAGCTGCAACATCCTCTACGGAGAAGGCACTCGGGACAGCCCTTGGGTTCGTGAGGCCATATATATTACGGGAAGGAAAGGATCCGCCAGAAAATACCCCTGAGGGCTTCGGTGGATTTTTTTTTTTATTTTCACGGTAGCATTAGGATAATAAAAATATAGAGATGCTCTCGGGTACACTGTACAGTAAAATATATGCCACAAACAGCCAAATTAGCTCTTTGAAACATATTAGCTATTCATTCACTAACAAGAACATCGACTACACTAGCCTATCTATACTTAATGACCCATTCCCACTAAATAGGTAGGTCCTATGGCAGACTGATGAAAGTTTGATTAAGTTTTTATTAACAGCTGCGATAAAACAGATTAACTTATGGAGACGGAATACGAGGTGTTCACGGTCACGCATGAAATTTATTTTTAACACAAAAAAACACATTCATTAGCAAAGGTCACCTGCAAAAGGCATAACCATTATTATTATTCTATTAGTTGTTTAAGCCTCCGTATACAAACTACAGTGATTCAGGAAAGGGAATGGAAGAGACATGTAGTATGTCGACAGAAACGTGGAACCCATGCACGAGGTTGGATCGGTGCGCACGGGAACAGTGATTCAAACAAGAAAACGAAGAACAGGACTATAGGCTACATCGATTAGTATGAGTAGGGAAACAGAAGGAAGTTAAGTGGGCACGAAGACAAGACGTTCCGAAATCCTAGCTAATGGCTTAAGTAACCTACAGAAACTCCCTTGGGCCGCTGCTCTCTATAATAGAGGATGGGCGAACCTTACCTGACCCTCTGACCCTTGCTTATCCCCAGGGGGGGGGGGGGCATGCGCTATGTCTGTGTTCTAAGTTCCATGCTAGTCGCCCACCGTTAACGTATACGGTATGTATTAATTTGAGCTGATGTGCTGATAAATACATTCCTTACATGGACACGAAGTCTGCGTCTAGCAAGAGGGACCGTAGCCGGTATAGCCTATGTTAGAAAACATTTTATAGACGATTCATCTACCAGCCATAGGACCTACTCGGTATTTTGAGTGAACCGTCAAATTGTAATCATGATAAACATGATTAAGTTTTATGCTTAGAGTGAATGATTTTATCATGGATGCAAATGCATAAATACAAAAGGTTTGGGGTTATATTTAACCGTTAAACTTTACGTTGCATGATGGTCGGTGAGCGAACCCCTTGAAGGGTAGCTACAATATATAAAAGCGAAGTCGGTGCCAAGGGTTAATAAGTAGCTACCTAACATTTAGCAGTGGGAACTGAGAAGTAACCGCATGACTGCTAATAAAATATTTTCCCAGTAGGTATCGAATAAAAGTACCAAATACCGATAAAAACATGTACCAATGAAAACGGGCATTCAATTTTAAAAGAAAAGTGCGACACAATGCTACAGTTCAAACATGAACAAGAGCAAGAAAATTTAATATTGCTAAAAGATTACAGTACTTGACCGGCTCAGAAGCTAAAACTGCGTATCAGTTTCTGCGGCGGGGAAGTTCTGTAGGGAATAAGAGCGAGTCACGTTAAGACTGACCACGTGGCTGGAAGAAGAAAAAAGTTCTCCCAAGATAGACATCCGCAAATGAGATTCATAACGGGTCACTGGGTTCATACGGCCCATTGTCGTAGGAATTTGCGACGCGAATCTGAGACGGATGCAGGGATGAATTTGGATGATTGAGTTCTCTTTGCCAGAATGTATAACAGAAGGATGAAGTACGGCGTAGCGAGGAGGCTAAGGTACATGAGAAATGTAAAAAGCCCCGCATTATAGTAGGTTAAACAATCCTTCCCTTGAACGGAAACAACACTTAACCTAAAAAAATTCACTAAAATAAAAAACGCACTACACTAAAAAAATATTAAAAGTCACCATCCCCACTCTGCAAAAATCACCTTACCCTTCTCTAACAAAAACACTTCCGCGCTTCAAAATCTTCTCAAACACTTCCTCTCTTCCTTAAAAAAAATCGCCCTCAATGGACCGGGAAACCGGGTCAGGAGAACGGAAGCTTGTCACCGGCTAATGTCTCCCGACGGCCGTGCTTATGAGCATTACTCGACACCCGCCGGCATAAAACTGACCAGCGCATTAGATACGTTAGGAAAAGTTCGTCGTGGCCATCGAGAACGTCTCGTAACTCGGGTCAACCTGGTTACAGAGACGCCAAAAGACCCAAAGCCTGGACGTGGGTTGCATTGTCTGTTGGGACGTTGTGACCGGCCTCTCTCGGTGACGAGACCAAACTAAATAGTATAGGAACGTTCTACACGCAAATCCTATGAAAGGCTTAACTTCTCCCCAAATCGTACTACTGGACTCCCATCGTAACGTCACTATACTCGCGACCATACAACGTACCTATGCTAATCATAGCTCCAGAGTTTACTAAGTAGATTTATACCCTAGTGTCACTACTGGCAGCCATCAAAATTTATACCTAGTGTCACTACTGCCAGCCTTTGGTGGTGCCGCTTAATCCACAATGAAAACGCACATTATCTACTAACTAGTCTTAGTTCAGTGACTAGTGATATCTCCAGGAGTGGCAGAATGCTCAAGTGTCACAATCGCATTCCCTGCATGGAACTGGCGATGGTCTCTGTTCCAGAAATATGGAATCCTTGCAGGGCTTGGCTTGCTGAGTCACTATTTCTTTGATGTTACCACACTCTACATATTTAGGCGCTATTGACCCTAATAAGAAATGGGGATAATCAGAGGGTCGCAGTTGTCTAATGGGACTACCGTCTCGGTCGCCATAGCTCTGACACTCTGAGACCGACAATAGCCGTGTACACTGCTTTGAGGCCAGCAAGCAACAACCTGTAGCATGAATTAGTGCATGTGGGTTCCTCAGTTGAGATGCGGGGTGAACTTGACTTTACCTTCACTGATGGAGGCCAGTCGTGACGTCAAAGAAGGGAGCCAGGACAAGAACAAGCCTTCACTGGCGAACTTTCAGCTATACCAATGCTATACGAAACAATCTTTGCGAAAATCAGTAGACAGCTTTAAGTGACGTGAACCGTCGTATCTACGTAATTTCACTCTCGAATTCATTGGAGATAGATGTATGAACAACATTCCAATTACAGCTTTTATTTTTAACCAGGGAAATAAAGTACGTCTGCGACCCACTCAAGTTTCCGATTGTCAAGAGACGCACGAGGCGAATTATAGGAAAGAGGATCCCTTAGTTGTGGAAGCCACATTAAGAGATGATTACATCTCATCAGTTATTTTATATGGCATTGGAACATAGGTACTGATGTAAACAGGCAAACAGTCGCAAATAGAGAGTCGCTGGAAATTACCATTATTTGCATCATTTCTTTAGTGATACACTGAAGTGACTGAACATATTGGTTACTGTAAGCCACCCGTGTTATGTCTACATAATGTACATTTTGAAAATTAATTCAGTTTACGAGAGGAAAATGCTTTTGCTAATTTAAGAGAAAATGGCTTTGATGAGAGGGAAGACTGTCTTTTTTAAATAGGAATCCAGAAAATTTTTGATTCTCGTAACTTTCACAACAGTGGCACTTCTGATTGCGCCGCGGAATTCTGCTAAATAGCCTTGCTCTCCGTACAGTGAAGCTATTGGCATATTTTGACACAAAAGCTTCGTCACAATCTCTGCTTGGTATGCTTACTTCGCAAGTCCTTCCAGTCTTTTCTGAGCGTTCATTCACATTCACAGCGGTACGCCCCAGAATTTTTTAACCATGATTGTGATGCGTTCGAATCGTCGTCGGACTGAATTCAACTGCGAAACAGTTTAGTCGTTTGCGATAGTTGAACTCTCTCTTGCAGGTCTTGCATTTTGGCTGTGAACGAGCGTTGAATGGCGTAAGTTGTAGCCGTTTTCTCGTACTTTCCCGCCGGTATTCTTTTATACAGTTGAACATCGCATTTACCTTATTCGTGAGACGAGAAAGTTTTTAAAATCCATTCAATCCATTTCGCTCCTATGCCTATATTAGCTCTACCTATATGCTCTTCAAAAGTAGCATCATCTTGCATTCTCAAGCTGATCTATTAAAACTGCCTTCAAATTTAATGTCCACCACTTGTGATAAGTGGCGTACACTCAAAAGTGTTGAGTTTTTTCAGTATCGAAGCAGCTCGAATTTAGTTTCATTAAAATTTATGTTCTTTTTCGCTGACCACTGACAGATACTTTCAATTAGCGTTGGACAGAGTGCATGTCTTCTCCTGATCAAACAGTAGCAATGCTAGTATTCGCGTGCTGCCAGCAAATAATGACGGATGTACATGCAGAGTCACTTTCATACGGCAGGTCACACATCGGCTGCTGAGTCATTTGAGTATAGCAGACAGCACAATACTGCTGCGGTGTACTGACTCACTTCCATACAGAAGCTAGCACATTACCACTGAAGTGTACAGAGTTACTTCCGGACAGCAGGTAGCAAAAGGAAGAACATCGCTTGTGGGCCACAAAGCTATCGAGTTCCAATAATTTCCGAGGTTCTGAGTTACGCTCGCTGGAGCAATGAACCTCTCAACAATAAGGGATATCTGTAAAACTTAGGTGCACTGCAATGGCATTCGGTTCGGGCATTGGATTGGAGACTGGACAGGCCCTTTCTCTCGCGCTGTTCTCTTCTGCTAATAACACAAGCGAAGCACTTGGAAGAGATCTTCCCTGTCCTGTAAGTCGCTGTAGATTGTAGTATACCTATTTAAAGAGATCACTGCAGCTGCAGGTACTCCGGTCGAGTTGTAGTTCGTTTCTGAAAATCTACGCTATCGATATGATAATTGTACGCATCTGGAGTCTGTTTCTCCGATTTATTTTCCGTCTATAAACTAGTACACATAGTTTATAGACGGAAAATAAATCGGAGAAACAGACTCCAGATATTATATATTATATAATATATTATATTATATGCCAATATTATGCCAAATCACATGCATAGGCGAATCTTTAGTACTCATGCTTGTAGTCGAGATAATATTGGGAAAGAAACTAAGTCCTTGTAGCTTATTTTTTTATTAAACGTTTTTGAAAAGTTTAATAAAAAACACCTAATCAATAATATATCCTCCATTGCTGCTTACAACGTTTCCAATGTTCAACAAGATTTTCAAAACCTCATTGGTAAAACCTACCCGGTTCAGACTCGAAAAACTCATCCAATAAGACCTTAGATTCTGCATCAGCATTAAACACAACTCCGCCAATGGCATTTCTTGATGTACAGGCACCATTTTTCGTTTCCAGAAACGATTCTGTCAAGAAAGCGTTGTGTCCATGAGTTGAGCAGTGACCAACACGCAAACCGGCGGAAATTTTGGCTCGTTTATTTTTATTCCTGTAACTTAAGCCTAAAGCATGCGGATCCCATGATCCATTCTTCTCAATCTTTCTCATTGAGTGAAGATGCTTCAGTGCAGCAGTGTGGGAGCATTTCATCTTTTCTGCCAGTTTCCTTGTCGTTTGACGAGGATGTTCGTGCGAAAGATGGTTTAATCGTTCCTCATCGATCTCAACTGAACGACCATGACGAAATGAGTCTTAGAGGTCACTACTTCCGTTTCTGAACTTGGCACCAATAACGAGCGGTCCTTTCAGCTAGGGTCCCCTCTCCATACAGCGCAACATTAGTGAGCAGCTTTGTGGCCTCAGAACCTTGGTTGAAAACGAAAATGAGAGGTAGAAAATGAGCAATTAGAATGGAGAGGTAGAAAATAAGCATTTCTCTTTTCTTGGCATCTCATTTTGGCGGGCTCAAAATAAACAGAAATTAACTAATATTCGACAACAAGAAAAATAGACTGAAAGAATGTTCAAAATATATTTTTTGTAAAAAAATAGATTCCATAATTGAAAAATACGATACATTCTTAGTTTTCAATCCAATACAAGCTATTAGGAGGATGCACTGCACCCCCAGTACGTGGCTGCAGCATGAGCTTCCGACCAAATTTATAACGACTAGCGGGACCCGTGGAATTCCACAGTTGAATAAAGACTATACCTACTTTCCAAAATGAACCAGCCCACACTACACTATTGCAATTCAACTCAGTTTAACCTGATGCAGCTCTTATAACGTAGCCCACCCCGCCTGAGTAAACGTCCGTCGCTCATTCCAACACAACAGTGTCTGTCTATCCAAGATTAATGAAGTCGTATAAGCTAACGCGACCGTGGGAATTAACCGATTAGCTAATGCTCCCACTTTATAAGATGTAGTAATCTAAGCATTAGGCCTACGCTACTATAACGCACCCAACTTGACACAGCTCCTCTAACCTAACCTACCACATAAATAACGCCAGTCAGTTAATCCTGACGAATTCAGTCTAACAAAAAATGGGAACGTTACTCACTACCCTTCTGATTACGCTTCTGTAGGTGCAGCTGGAACCCCTTAGAAATTTCACAGAACAGAAGCAATGTTCTTCAGTGATATTTCAGTCCCGTATCATATGAAGTTTCCCCTATCGAATACTAAATGAACCTGTGGAAATTCTACAAACATAAGAATTGTTCTTTAATTATAATACCCTCGGACCAGTATCACGCATACCAAGGTTGAAAATGTCCCAAGTCTGGCCGTGAAGCGTCAACCCTATAGACCTGCGAGCCGCATAGCTAGAAGCTGAAATATGAACTTGACTATTTATTTCTATGATCCCTTCCCGGGTCGTTTCCCAGAGTACCTCGGGCAACTCTAATTTCCTTCTATCTATTAGCGTATTAGTGAAGAGCGTGACACACACGGTTAGGGATGTTTTCACTCACCTTATTTAATTTGAGGTAGCGCTTCTAACTTAATCCACACCGTCTGAACTATCATCCGCCGCTTAACCTTGTCTATCGTTACGCATTCCGTCTCCAACGTGAAGCGTGGGTGACCCGTGAGAATTCGACGATTGGTTAATGCTCTCACTTTATAAAATGTATCAATCATTTGTTCTCCCAGCAGAGAATTCGCACTTGTGCCTTGATAAAAACATAGAAACACGACGGTATTTCTTGCGATGTTCTCATTTTATTTGCACACATTTTTTTAAAGCTCCATTCCCCACAGCTTACAGATAATTTAGCCCGCCATTAGGTTATACGTTCTAGTTTTTTGTCGGCGTATCCGATTTTTTCTCACTATTTCGGAACCCGTGAATACTGCTGTTCAACTACCGTACCCATCATTTTCCTGCTTTGTTTTATGCAATACAAAGCAGTATAAAATAAACGAAAATAGATTGGGTCAAGGAGCTTCAATAGAGAAGGAGGGAGCTTTGCGGCCCAGTTACAGACTTGCCAGCGAGTCAACCAGATCTCTTATGGCTGAGACGCTCATTGTTGGAAAAGACGGGGGAGCACTGAGTTTCACGGGGGAGCAGCAGACGAACCGAGTTGCTGATATGCGATTGGTGCTTAAGTGACTGGCTGCAGCCATAAGAGACTCTTTACTGACACGCGATTGGTGCATGGGACAACTGGCTGACAGCCATAAGAGACTCTTGAGCTTCAACGGGCTAGGCTACTGGCTCCCTCCTTCTCTATAGAAGCTCCTTGGATTGGGTCAATTGTTTCATTCGCTGGAGAGTATTCTTTTGTTCTGAAGATGCCATTGCGCTTCCTCAGACATCGCACTATACTGACTGATGCTTTCCCAGCAGCATATTCTATTAGAAAAATTAATTTAGAGCAGAAATTCCAATACTACCCGATTTCTTTACCCAGGGCGTATCTTGGCTACGCCTCAGACCCTAAAAGGAATGCCATCCGCTACCAGCAAATCGAGTACAATTTTTGCAAAGAAAAACGGAAGCGTAGATATGATACGGGTGAAATGAAGTCAAGTCTCTAATTTACGCCTATCCATTTGTGAAGAGCGTGACACACAGACACACACACGTAGATACAATCGTATTGATATTATGACTAGCAGGACCCGTGGAATTCCACGGTCGAAGAAAGACTATAGTTACTTTTTAAAATGAACCAACCCACGTTCACTATTGCAATTTCCCTCAGTTTAACCTAATGTAGCTCTTATAACGTAGCCCACCCCGTCTGAGTAAACGTCCGTCGCTCATTCCAACTCAACAATGCCTGTCTATCCAAGCCTAATTAAGTCGTATAAGCTCATGTGAGCGGTGGGAATTCACCGATTAGTTAATGCCCCCACTATATAAGATGTAGCAATCTAAGCAATACGCTACTATAACGCACCTAACGTAACACAGCTCCTCTAACCTAACCTACCTCATAAATAACGCCAGTCACTTAATCCTGACGAATTCAGTCTAAAGAAAAATGGGAACGTTACTTCCTACCCTTCTGATTAGGGTGCCGGCACACCAAAAATCTTTGAGCGAGAGAGCAAGAAAGACTGAATTCATTAACATGGATCATTGTGGGAGTACACACACCGGCAAAGAGCGAGAGAGAGAGACTGAAAGACGGAAGATAGTCAGAAGCGAGAGGCGGTTTTCCATGAGCTTCTC
>LQNS02000137.1:17595006-17619031 GCA_001587735.2 Parhyale hawaiensis | reverse complement strand
GAGTCGTTTGTGGTAATCGTACTCCAGCATGCCTCGAATTTTGGCCGTGAACGATCGTTGGATACCTTCAAGTTGTTCAAGCTTTTTTCTTGTACTCGGCATCCAAAGTGGGGAACAGTATTCTATTCTCTTCTATTCTATGTTAATGTTATTAGGAAGCGCGAGTCCAGGAGTAACACAGATAAACTAACTTAGCCTCAGTAAGGCCTTTGGTATACAATTCTTTTCCGTCCACTTTGGATCGTCCTACTTTTATCTTTCCAACTGATGTTTCTGTCCTTCCCCGACAATCTCTATTTGCTGTTCCCAGGTACGCCAATTTTATGGATGAGTCCTCTCGATCATGTACGTATTCCAGGGTTTATGAGGCATGCCGGTTACCGTACTTCATGTCCCTTCCTTTTCACGAGGCAACATTGTGTCCTACTAGGCTACTAATCATAATGATGCTAACGCATTCAGTAACGCATTTAATACCTGCACGTCGCTCCAATGAAGCAGATAAAATTACAGTACTTTTAAGAACCAAGTTTATTGAGTTCTTTTAAACAAGTTTGTTGAGTTCTTAAAACCAAGTTTGTTCAGTTCAGACTTTGCAATTTGATAACATAGGTATATCGCGCAAAGTACGCCAGTTACACAAGCCTGACACATGTCATGAACCCGCGAATCCTAAGCACTGAAGAGCATCCAACGAAAAAGCGAGTCAGAAAAAAGTAAGAACAGAATACAGATCATCACAATTACATTAAAGGCGGATTCACACGATCGTCACATGAATGAGGGCGTGTTTTGACAAGCGAAGCGACGCCAGAAAACCGGTAGACTGCAAACTCAAGCATTTGCTCAAAATTGGACAAAATATGCGGTAGGCTTAGTTATTACCTACTGAAATTCACTGGTTAACTTCGAGTTTCAAACATCTTAGGCCTGTTCTGCTTTGTTAAGTATTTGTCGACGATATTTCCGCAGGGAGTATAATAACGGGAAACCCTGACAAGCATACGAAGAAAAAGAACGCGCGTCAAACTACGTTTTTGCACTGAATTGAATTTATGTTTACTCCAGTTCACGACGTACAAAATGAGTAAGTGATCAATGAAGACAGGAGAAAAATTTCTCACGCGTGTAGCTACAGTAGACACAGTATCCTACCTAATAATATTCCCAGCTTGTTATCTTCTCCTGACGAAGGAGTTTTCGCTTAAGCGCAAATATTTCAACGTACTGAAGTTCAGTCATATCGTAAATACGGATACGCAGCTTTACTGCTTGCTAATATAAATTGATTATTTTTTTGCATGTCATCTAAAAGCAGGAACGACGGTGCTGGTCAGATAAGTAGGGACCGTGAACCCTGTTGAATGGCTGCTCGTCCGTCAGCCTTCCGCTATTTATGCTGCGAAGTAGCTATCCTTCTGTACTCGTTACTCGCCGCTTGGCTATTTCTGCCGTTGATCCGGAGGTGGTCGGAGAAGGAAGAAGGCTTGGTGGTTCCGATTTATTTGAGTTTGTCGAAATTATACAAAAACAGGCGAGTGGTTATAGCTACCGGGTTGTGTCCTTAACTATTCGTGCTCGCAGGCATTTGAAAAGAATACGAGAAACAGAGTTTTAGACGGAGCTGGCTACACGGAGTGGAGAACGAAGTAAACGACGGGTCCAAACGGCCGGTGTGCCGCCTAAGAAAGAACAAAGCTCTATATTCGCACAAGGCTTATATTGGAGTTGAGAAGGAAGTTCAGCCTTGTTGCTTGTCCTTCAGCTTCGATTAGGTCGAGGCGGGAAAGCCCCGGGTTGCCTCTGGCGGGCATTGCTGTCTTCGCTCCTCAGATCTATTATGTGTTCGGATTTTAAACACAGGTTGGAAATGAGTGTGAGCCTCGCTCGCTAATTCCTAGTTCTCTGATAACTGCGTAGTGTAAATCTAATTACATTAGCTATGCTAACATATTTGGATTACAACTGCTCGGACCTAAACACATGCTCGAAATTTAAGAGAATTTGAGATAACACTTGGCCATGGCGTAAGGGCGGTCTCGAGGCTACGCTAACATTTTTAGAAGTACTACTACAGAATTTAGTTGATTTAGTTGACAATCGGCCGTGGGGTGCACGTGACTCCTTGGTATTCCTTGTTCGAAGCAAGGCCAGCAGGCGTGGCGGCTAGGCTCCAAGGGTTGCTTGTGCCGAGGTGCTTGGGGCGAGACGAAGTCGGGCGCACCTCCAACAAACCCTCATTTCTGATTACAGAGCGAGTTGGCCGTTGTAGTGTACCTATCCTTTAGAAGCATATAGGTAACGAAATTACGATCAATGAGGAAGGGTCATCACAAATTCCTCGCTGTCATTTTTTACAGTGCGGACGCTCAAGTAAAACAATAATTCGTTTCTGTAATATCACAGGCTCCCATTATGTTTGTCATTATATATATACCGGTATATATATATATTTGAAGTCAATTTCTGGAGAACCTTTTGATGTTTGACGTTTCCATGGTGAACTTATTTATGAAATACTGCGTATAATACTATTACAAACTGATATAAATCTTGCCTCGCTGGGAGGCATAATTTTCTATTTCCATTGCATCCATTAATACTGTTGGTTTAACTGATAGTAATGACCCAGCAGACAGTCTCTATGCGTCATCCTCTTAATGCCTTTGTTTTTTCATATGTTTTTATGGTGCAGTTCTCAACTCCGTTCTTAGTGCTGCCGCTCATCTAAGTCATCTTAATGTGCCTTTAAATCTCATCACTCCATTAACTATACGATGCTCAGTTATTTCAGACACGTCTTCACTATTATCGATCTTTTCCGCATGTTCGTTTGCTTTTTAACAAGACAAAGCGCTCCCTTCTGCGCATTAGCGTTAACATTTAATCGGCGATTATCGAATCTTGAACTGCTACTATTTCTGCAACAGTCTACTGTGACTTCTAAACCCATCAATATCAATGCAACGGAACAATGAATTCTTGTACAGCCATCATCGATTTGAGCGGCATCGGCCGTAATTGTAGGCGCAGCATTGGTCAAGTACAGTAGGCTGAGACCGCCCCCTATTCTATGGCGGCCGCCAGATAGCGGAGAACCGGAAGGGTGGCGTCTCTCTCTTTCCCTTAGCATATGCGTGAATGTTGTATAACCGTCTATCGTTATTCCTTCGCCGAAATTGCTACTGTAGCTTGGGTAACTTGATGGTAATTGTACTGTAGTCCTCGTTGTTGGGTTCTCTTAGGAGTGAGGTATACATCCGCAAACATGGTTTCAATCTTTACTCCCTGTCTTTGCTAGAGACCCAAAGCCAGCAACTACTCTGGTCTTCTGCCGTTAACCCTCTTACATCTAATTGGAATCTTCCACTGGTTTACCTCCCTCAAGGCGCTCAATAGACTAGGTTGGTACAGCTTACTCTGCATAAACTTTATACATTTACACAAAACCTGTAATGCATCGATTTGCTGTATTATAGTCCGGAATTGTGAGCAATGATTTCAACAACCTAAAATGTAGTTTAAACATTCGTCGAAACTTAGCACACTTTACACCTTTATTGTTCTCCACTTTACAGGCTTCAAAGTAAAACCTAATACAAGTATTATATTGAGAACATGCCCTACTGAAAGTATTTCAACTTATGAGGCACTAGATCTTTACAAGACATGGAATATCATACATATCAAGGACACATCGATTCGATCAATGAACAGGACTGCACAAGATTTGTATATACTTAATCGATTACTCTATTCTATAATTCAAGTCGTGATCTACGTACTGAGTCAGTATAAAAGCTTTATACTTTGTTTTAAAAGCCTGATCAGACATCGGCTCTTTAAGCTCATTAGGCAACACATTATATAAAAACGGTAAATCTCTTTTCAACCTCTAGCCTAACAATTGGTAAATTTAATTTGCTACCACGAGTAACATGTTCATGGGTGGGTAGTAATGCTCTGTAGTGTTGCTCAAACATACCTGCATCATGAAATAAAGCTCCACGCAGAAATTTCATTAAACAATGGTTGTAAACATCATGCAGTTTAAGGGCTTGCAACTCATTATACATTACATTGGTTGACATTAAAGGTACATTATTGTCATCTCTTTTTACTTTTAGAATTACCCTAAGTACATCATTCATTGAGTACAGTTCCCGAACATAGTCCCGAACCAAGTGTCCCATTTGTAATCCAAACCGATGACGCTTATGCTTTGTTTTCTCACAGTCCATTCGTGATGGAAAGTTTGGGCTGCGATTCTGGTCTCAAAGCAAAGGGTTCAGCCGTTCTACATTGCTTGGTATCTGCCTGTATTCCTGGTTCATTTGTTGCGACTTTCCTTCGAAGGTCTGTTAGTGTTGTAATTACCTCCGCCAAGGAGGTTATGTTTTCGTACGTCGTGTTTGTCTTTTTGTCTATTTGTCTGTCACCAAGATAACTCAAACAGTTATGAACCGATTTGGATGAAATTTGCAGGGATTGTTAGGTATGTTAGGAGGAACAGGAACGAAGAAAATTATGGTTTCAGAGCCAATTTGAATTTTTTGCTACCGTTGCTTCACTCGGCGGAGGTATGCGCTCTCAGAGTGCTCTATTTTTCAATTATTTTCAGCGCCTGCTACGTTACCTATCGCAATTGTTTAGTATAGGTACTACATTCTGAATACGAACTGATATGAATCCCTATGCATTGCAGAAGTTAAAGCAATAGAAGTATATCTTCATTACAAGTGTTACAGAATGCTTTTTATTACGTGAAATAGTTCAACTCTACTGCAGTTCACGTCTTGCACCCTTTGCCTTTTTGGAAACATCCATCGTTCCTACTTTGGTTCCATAAAGTCTGCTGTTTATCAAGCTGCTTTTGAACCCATTTCGTACTACATTTTAATTCCCTAGCACACAGAATTCATTCGCTTCATTTATTTCTTACACGTTTATCTTAATTGCTTGTACCCCTTAGTTTTTATTGCTTTCTTTGCCTCTACCTTTCCCCCATCTACTATGTATTCTTTGAATGGAGGATAACAGCAGCCTTGCTTCCAGTTGGGCACGTGTTTGCTTTCGGCATTGTAAAGTGACAGATCGAAACTTCATAGCTAGATCGTTTTTGTACGTCGCGAAATTCATCCCTACGACGTTGTGTCTCAGACGACGCGGCAGCCGGACTTTCGACTGTAAATGTATAATTAAGCTAAACACAACTGCGCATCAGTCTTCCAGTGGCGGCTGAACTGAATAGGTTTAATTATTTTCAGTACAAATGACAGGTACTGTAAGACGTGCCGAGCTGAAAGAGGAACCATTCCACTATTTAGAATTCTTTTGATAAGTTATTAAAGTAGTTTCAGGTGGTTACACGGCTTTTCGATTGAGTCAATGAACCTTTTATTTTATCATCCTTTGGATATCCTTAAAGTGTACAGGTTGAAACCTCCGGGAAGAAATCCTATACTGATGCTTTTACCCAATGGTAGACTCCATGACTCCAATAAAAATAAATCTAGTCTAGATGTATATGAGATAAATGCGCTGGTGTAATAAATAACGGCATTTATACAATACGATTTTCAAAAAAGTTTTGAGAAAAATTCTGGTGTGAGACTCGAAACTACGTGGTGGTAAGGTACGTAGCTCTTTCTCAACGCTATCACAAATAACTTTAGACTTTAATATGCACGGTATTATGCATTTACTGAGAGACTCCCCAGAAGCAGGACATTGCCTCGGAACTCCGACATTAAATAATGAAAATACCAGCAATTAGCTGAGTTTTACAACTTTTGTTACGGTAGTATATTCAAACAGCGCGCAGAGGAGAATTACTATCTCAGCTGCTACAGCAGTCAGTACGCCAGCTTCACGGCCAGCAAAGTTGAACACTTTCCTTGATTAACAACGTGCTTGTGGGGGGAAATAATAAGTTGGTAAGCTGACCTCAATAACACTAAATCGTTCTCCTAACTACTAATAAAAGACGTTCTGGCATGACCGCTTGAATGTACCCGATCAAGTTTAAATTCAAGCTGAAATAAGTTTATAAGTTAAATTGTTGGTTTCACCAAGTTTAAAATTTTTATTAAATTTCCAAAAGTATATAGTTACCTACTCTAGTTATTATTTCTCGATATTTATGTTCAATAATGTTGGGTTGTCTGGAAAGTGCGTTCTGACTTTAGTAGCTCATCTTTCAATCGACTTATAGTTTATAACATTTTTGAGCCAGGAAAATAGGATATGACTATACCTCCATTTTGAGCACAGTTTAAGCTATCTTTTCGTGGAAGAAGGTTTGAGATCGTATAATCTGTGTTAATTCTGTAATATAAAAAATTTAATTTTAGCACTTGATGCTTTTCTATTTCGAGAGATGAAAAAAGTCTCACGGGCCCCCAAACATATACGCTATGTATAGTTTACGGTTATGACTTCTTAATCGGAAAGGCTGCAGCGGAAGCGTTTCGCGAGGTTCGCTACTGGAGATGGTAGCCTCATTGATAAAGAGCGATCAGGCTCTACAGATGCTGACCAAGTCAAATCAATAATTAAGAATAATTCACATGGCACAACCCGATGTTTGGTTGCCACATGACTTGAGAACGAAGAACCTTTTAGATCACATTTTCATCTGCGATATGCTTTATAAATAGAACTAGAGTACCAGCGCTGACAAAATATAACAGCGAAGAATTTGAGAAGACCCGTCTTCATTTGATATGCTTTTATTACTAATATGCTTGATCGGGGAGACCACATCTGACCTCGGTGCGGGCGCGGCTGCGAGTCTACAATTGGACTCTGGAGTCACCTCGCTGTTATCTTGGTGACAAATAGAATAACAGAGACATATAGCCTAGACAGAAAAACCGGACGAAAACATAACCTTCTTGGCGGAGCTAATAAACACATGACGGTATTTATTATATTGTTGATGAAAATGCGCTTGTTTAAAGTAAAGTGCTAGGATGTGAGAAATGGACTATTATATTAACTATAGTTTAGCCTTCATAGCCACAACTGCGGCGATCTACCACAAGAACAGGGGACATTTAGCATGTCGTGGAACCTATGCACGAAGGTGTTATCACACAGGATCAACGCGCATGGGAATAGCAAGACGAGAAACAATAGATGAGAGTAACCCCAATAAAAGTATGAAAACGGAAGGAAGCAAAGTGGCCACGAAAGACAAGACATCTCGAAGGTGTAGCTAATCGCTAAGGTACCGGTACACCACACGCTTCTCCTTGGGGCGTTGTTTCCCATAACATACGATGGGCGAACCTAAACTAACCTAACCCTATGGCCTATAGCCCATCCCATGTTCCTTAATCAAGGGGGATGAGAAATGGATAGTTTATCGAATTTTTCAGAGAAAAAGTTCCTTGAGTTGTGACATGAACCTCCCATACATACTCCACAAGCCGGTCTGCATCTTGAAAAAGTTTTGCTTTGAGTGCTGTGGGATGAGAAAGAAATTTTGTGCAACTACAGTATAAGCTTCTCCCTATAGTAACCAGACAATTAACAGTGAGAAATGCTACTCACAACGGAACGATTTAAAAACAATTCAAAAAACACATCCAGAACTGGCCAACAGGAAAGGTGTTTTCCATTAGAATAATGCAAGACCATAGGTACTTATTTTTGGAAATCAGACTAAAATAGCTGCAGCTTGGCGGAGATAAGTTTCCTCTTATTGAGGTCACTGCAGAATAGTTTTAACTTTTAATGGTAAAAATCTCAATTTCTCGTATGACTGAAAAATATACTTTGATGATTTTGTTTTGCCATGAAGCCGCGCAATTCTGGAAAGAGGGTGTTTTCAAGTCAAAGGAAAGATGGAAACACATTGTTGATTGATAATTTAATGACTTGAATCGATCTCTTTCTTCCCTTTCAAAAATCGGCACGAACTTTCTGGGTAACCCAGTATTACTTCTACAGCTATCAACTCTCATGAATTGATCTACCTACCATTCTCATAGAAATAGTACTATATATGTGCATATCTCGCTATGAGAGAAAGGGTTAATCTAGATCTGCAGTTTTCGTACGGTACGCAGTCTGTGAGGAATCCGTATAATATGCAGTTTCATAAAAACATCGATCAAGACCACAAGTTCATGACATCTACTAATTAAAAGTAGTAATATCTTTTCTAGCTACGCCGTATACATATTAACCCAAACATAGAGTTTTATGTCCAACAAACTTCATAAATGGCTCGGCGTTTCAAGTACGGTAGGTAACTATAAAGAACATGGGTACTCAGTGATGCGCAGGCTGCACAGTGTGTGACGTTAAAACTTTAGAGACATTTTACTGCCCAGTTTTCCCGTTTTTATTTTTTCGTCCCTGATTTTATTTATTCTGTTCGCGGCCAAGGAAAAGATACTCTACCTGTATATCCTTGGAAATATTTTTTGTTTAAGATATGACTTTGGCAAATTGCTTTCCAATTAGATTTTGGCAAAACATTTCCGATCTCTTGCTCGTGCGACTCAAAATTATCGCCCACGAAAAATACCAGTCTTTTGGGTGTTGATAAACTTTCGCCAATACATCCCCGGTCTCATCCGTAATCATGATGCAAGCATACAGTGGTGATATTGATGATCTAAATATTTAAAACTTCCAATCGTGGCAATTAGAAGACTAATGAACAGCCAAATATACAACGGTCCTTACTGTAATATAAGCTACGGTATTGTTGAAAACGACAGTCCCGAGTTGCAGACAATGCTTGAAAGTTCGTCGAGATCTGAAGCATTCTGGCCACACTCTATAGTTCATGTCGGAATACGGTACTATAGAACCAACGCCCGTACAGAAAAATAATTATAATTTCAATAAAGCTCCCGCTTTCTTCACATTTCTCCGCGACTCCATACCCTAGACTGTTTTTTTCCTATTCCTTCAAGAACCTTCTAGTCAACTTTCTCCTAATGAGCCCCCAAAAATAACGGCAGTGAGCAGCAAATAGAATCCAGTATCTATGCTACCGCTGAGAGGCACTTAACAGCAGTCTTCATCACTGACAATTTAAAACTTTGGCACAGCAGCGACCATTGTACCGCTGAGCAAATGAATTTTCTCTCACAAAATACTTCTTGTCGGGACAGAGCGACAATTCAAGCAACACACCAACAAACTATCACTATTTTGGAATTGCTTAGGATGGTTTAAAGCCTAGAAAAAAATAAGAGTGCAGCATGTATGAAGTTTCAAATAATGCTGTTCATATCATGAGATACCGTACCAGCGCTTTACAACATCCTTATACTTTGTTAAGCCGCCCCACCCACATCACGGCACCTGTGATCCAAATAAAAAAAAATTTCGAATATCTCAGTCGCTACTACAATTTTTACACCATAGCAAATGGCAATGGTGAATTTTCAACTATCGCTCCTAATTATTTATGAGCACTTTAGATCCAGTCCACAAACATTCATATTTCAATAATTAGCGCACGATATTCATAGACATGATGAAGTCACGACCACGATTGCGCAGACGGATTGATTGAGTTGGCTCTAGGCTGCTAAAGGCAACGAGAGTTCTTACGTGGGCATCGGGCATTATGAAGACTGAACTTCGGCACTCATGACTTGAAAGTTTCATCATTCTGTTGCAGATATTGACGGTGTAACACTTTAAGAAAGCAATCCCGGTCATGGAAGTATGCGAAAAGTATAGATGCGTCATTGACTTCCTTCATGCATAAATATTTTAACCAATCAACATTCACCGGAGCTTGGTGAACGCTTACGAAATCGAGGAACTGGATGTCTGCATAGTTAGGAGTTTGGTTCGTCGATTTCAATAGTAGTAGTAGAAGAAGTTTTAGTAACGCATCACGGACACAATGTCTCTATCGCGTCGAACTAATCCTGTGGTTTAGGTAACACAGGCTCGTGCGCCACGAGGACGCGAGATATGTCTCGTTTTATATTATCATTTATGTTTGTCTAGGCTTTTCTGCCGGGAAATCTCAGAGTTGTTAGTGCGCTACTGACAGGAAAAAAAGGCGCAAGATGTGCATCTCCAACCCCTGAGCATGGCTGAACGCTTTCAATCAGCTACGCCGCGTAGGAGAGAGAAACGAAAAACAAGAAGGTGGAACTCTAGCGAGAATAGGCTAGGTCGGCCACCTCGATCAGTGGCCCACCTCCCGAAACAGAATGGAAAGTATTGAGAGCCTACCAAACGTTACAAAATTTACCTCGTCAGCAGGAACTGCGGCAAGCTGCAACATCTCCGGAGAAGGCACTATAGGGACCCTTGGGTGCGAGAGGCCCAAATATATTGTGGCAGGGAAAGGGCTCACCAGAATATACCCCGAAGGGCCGTCGATTTCGGAGATGTGAGTGGCAAAGTTCCCTACGGACGCCCGCACAGCCACCACCACCACGAAAAACAAAGTGCGCGTCGAAAAACTCATTCAAATGGATGTGGGTGTCAACTCTGACCGTTACGTCGAAACGATAACCAAGCTGATAGGCCGGCTTGGCCGTGTAAGGCGAGAGAAAAAAGGGAGACAATCCGTTTGCAGCCCGACAACGCTAGGCCACACATAAATTTGAAGACCACGGAATGTGTGACAATGTTTGGCTGTATGGTGCTGTCTCACCCATCGTCCAGTTCTGACCTGGCACCGTCAGACTCTCGGAGTAAACATAGGGGAGGGAGCATAACCCTATATTTGAATAGAAAACTGCGTCTCCCACCTTCTTGTTGGTGGCTGTACCCTCTCTCCCCCTCTTGATTCCCCCAACGGTCATATTGGGTGAAGTAACGTCGGTTTAAGTTGCAGTATTCTTGAATATTATTCTATAAAATAAATACACAAATCGTTATATCGTTATGAGTATATTCTTTCTCTGAACAACTACATAAAATCGCTACCTATATACCTATGTAATTGAGTTTTTGGCGGAAAAGCATCTCCAGTTGGCTGGAAAGCCATCCTCACCAGTTGGCAGCGGCTCAAAACGCCTGTCGCCATTTTCCAGAAACTTGTATCGGTTTAGGCTGCACTTCCCTCATATACTATTCAATGAAATAAATACATAAATCTTTAAATCGTTATGATTGTATTGTTTCATTGAACAGCTAGGTACATAAAAGCGCTAATAGAGTTTTTGGCAAGCAAGCATTCCTTAGATGACGGCGGCTTAAAACTCCTGTCGCCATTTTCCAGAAGCTTATATGGCCACTCCTAGCTAATTTATTCTTTGTTAACACAATTTATTTAATTAATTACGACAGCATTATATCTAATCCTAAATTTATCTTGTTTCTTCGCTGTAGTGGCCTAAAATTTCTCCAAAAGAGGGAAATTTCCCTGAAACTGACGTCACTGTGGCAGCTCAGCCCTTCTCGTCCCTCTTCCAGTCTAGGATACACCCCCCAAAAAAAGCCTTTGACGACATGTTAGGTGTTTGCTTCCCGGACACCTGCTCCTTCCCCCTACCTATACTTACTCCGAGGTCAGACTCCTACTAGTTCGGTCCTCGACAACAACGCCGTAATCGTAAGCGTGGAAAAATGGACCTCCTCGGCAGGCGCTGACTTTTACGACCGAGGCATCAACGCTCTCGTTCATCGTTGGCCTAAGTGAATTGCGTACGGTAGTGACTACATAAAAAACAAATTCTGTAGCACAAAAGGTCGCTCATTTTAATGGAGCTACTTCCGCCTTCGTAGCTCTTCAACTTTTTCAGTTAAAAAATAGGGGACATTAGCCTTCTTTTGGAACGACTCCAGCAGTACAAAGATGTGAAGAAAAACGAGAGAGCCATGCATGGGTAGGCTTACAGAATTGAACTCTGAGAATATGGGTCTTTTTCTTAGAGAATTGGAGCCAGAGCCGAAATCCGTAGGTTTCTGGGGTCCAATGAGTCGTAGTCGGACATGGTATCTAGGGGTAATATCCGACTCCCAACCTGAACATGGCAACAGCAAACGGGGGCGGAAGAGGAAGAACAGCAACGAGAGTCTATCAGCAGCAGCATGACACCCGAAGATGTCAAGTGGACACGGAGGTAATAATATCCGTAATGCCTCGCCATAGCTCAAGAGACATACGACGCTCACGGCAACTCACCAGTCTGAATTCCTCCGCGCACCGCACTTGATATGTGCTCATTTGAAATTTTTATGGATGAAGTGTAGAAATTTTAAGATCAGCGATGAGAGAGCACAGTCTTACCAACAGCTTTGATCCTAAGAGTGTGACTCAGGGCAGGTGTTTACCTCATTAGTGGGCGGCTGTGCAGTGCACGCTCTAGAGGTGTTGATAACTTCGGCCTCATGAAAGCTACCGTCAACAAAACATCGCTGTTTGGTTTCAGATGCAAGGATAATTATGTTTTTTTTCTTCTTGAACTTATGAAGCCAGTACATGTACGACATTTAGAGTTTTATGTCTTCGTACATTTTGAAAAACTTCGTACAGTAGCTATACATAAGAAGAGATGCAGTTTAAATTCCACGAAAAAAAAACTAACGAGAGTCACCTATACTGTGTTTTAGATAGCTATGAACTACAAAGGAATCAAGACAAATGCGTAAACACCAAGTCAACTGCCCTGTACTTCAAGTGTAATAATAAGAACAAACAAATAATAAGTAGCTAGGCTATGCGTAAACCAACAATAATAGTATATATATATATATGCACATATATACAGGGTATTGTCTTTAGGCGAACAAATTTCAACCATAGGGTGGGTAGAAAAACTCAAAATAAATCGATTTTCAGGCATGAAAAAATGCCTCAAACTCCTAAGCTAGTTTTCGAGTTATAATGACTTAAAGAAATTAAGGCTTTTAAGTAAGACACACGTGCGCGCCAATGTTAGCACTAGTTTTGATAGTTCAGCACGTTTCCCACCCCACCAAAACAGTTTACGTTATATTTACAATAAAAACTGCAAATATTTCATGGTTAGGACGAAATATCTGCAGTTTCACATTTAGTATTCAACGTAATCACACTACTGTATGTCGGACACTACTTCCTGAGAGTTTACATCCGTGTCGTTTCCAAAAAAAAGCAAGTGTTGCTGCCGCCAGATTTTGGGCCTTGTGTAAAATTTTCAGAGTGGTTCATGCAGCACGAACAAGGGATCCAAACTTCTCCAAGCTGGTTCTTTTCACAGATGAAGCGTATTTTACTCGCGAAAATGCTTTCAACATTCACAATAATCATTATTGTGCTCAAGCCTAATAATCCTCATGTCATTCGCCCAAATAAACATCAACATCGATACAGTGTAAACGCATGGGCTGGAATGTGGTCGGAAAACGTGCTGAACGATTAAATTTAGCGCTAGCCTGTGCCCGCACATAGGCTAGTATCCTACTTAACGCTTTAAATTTCTGAAAGTCATTATAACTCAAAAAACTAAGGAGCTTTGGGCATTTTATCTTTTCTGAAAATCAATTGAGTTTTTCTACCTACCTATGGTGGAAATTTGTCCGCCTAAAAAAACACCCTGTATGTGCAAGGTACAAATGGCAAACTAACAATACCATATGCCGTACATAGTTAACATCTTAAATTATGAATAACAATATTTAAACTAACAATAGCAATAAACTAGAACGCCTCGTGGCGTAAGACCATCACCCGCAGTGAGATCAAATTTCATCGCCATCATTTTTGATGGCCGGCTAATCCTATTTCTTTGGCGTGGTCACATCGAGGATAGCCCACTAAACTCCTACAAAAAAAATCATGAACATACGGTACCGTACCTCAACTGCTTCTACCGGTTTTGGGGAGTTTGGGTGGAGAGCAAATTTAATCGCCGTCATTTTTTATGGCCAGCTAGGCCCAGTTTTTTGACATGGGTCACATTTACGACAACCCACCAAACTCCCGACAAAAATTATGAAGATTGCTTAACTCCTTCAACCACTTTTTGCTGGACAGATATACAAACATATGTTTAGGCCTACTTGAATCTTCAACGGAAGCATTATCACCTCTCTCACTTCATTCACGGGTGATAAATATAACAATATCTTGAGTCTTAGCTCACAAAATATAGCAAACTATCAAGAACAATCTCCAAAATAGCAACAACAGTGAACCATCAAGTTGCAGTCATTATAGTCAGTAGACACAGAGTTGAGTTTGACCCAACAGCTCCAGAATTCAACGAGCAATGTCAACCTCTGCTGCGATCAGGCAGGCCATCCAGCACAATAGCCTATTTGCACTAAGTGCATCAATAACAGTACCTTAGCTGACAATAGAGTAGAGGCCCTTCTAATCTAGCATCAAGTTAACAAGACACAAGCTATAGGCTATATACTATTAAACTAGCAACAGCATATATATCTAAAAACAAAGAATAAGGACACCGTCTCAACTGACAACTAAATACTGTGCCAGTATAGTAATATGTAGCCTTACAAGATTCAGGTAGAGTAAAAGCGCTATATTGCGACCCCCTATCCTGTACTGATAGCTACCTCTCAAGTCATATTAAATAATATAAGACAGTGACTTGCCCTATCAGACAATAGCTATGCTGCCACAGGGCAACTGCAACGTTTCCGGCATTAAAAGTTCCAGCGGATGAAGCCCTAAATTAATTTTATACGTCCGGAATCGGGAGGGCGTAGCATCGGTCGTAGAAACTCATAAATAAATAAGCCATTCTTCTTCTTATATGTATTAGACCTTACCTACGTACGTTTCATTGATATAATTGTTTTTGAACGTGTCTCAATAATTATGTGAATATCCCGAGTACAATGCCAATCCATTTCAAAAGATTTCAATTACAAATATTTCTAGGACCTATTCGTTTTTTTTAGACTACCGTAATTTATATCATCAGTAGCATATCCGATACCGGGTGATGTAATTTGGATAGGATAACTTGTCTCATTGACACTTTGTTCATATGCATTGAATGTATAGCCTATACTTTTTGATCTCGTTTATTTCCTACGTTGAGTTTTCGCCGTTTTTTCCCTAATATCAATTTCCGTCATTAGTGACAATCTCGTTGAGCGGCCTAAAACCATCACATCTGAAGGCATTGCAACAAATTTTGCGATTTCACGCATCTACACTCGACAATTTGCCTCACTAAATCATAATATGATTTGAAGTTATCTTCAAATGTGTTTGATTTTTCGTTATCACGTAAGCTTTGACCAACAACGTCTGAATCCGAAAATATACGTTTTGCTTGGAACGTCTGGTGCGTCTGACGCTCAGCGTCAGAAGCTGAGCACTAGTTCCATGTATACCTATGGGGCTGTTTTGCTTCGAGCGTCCATTGCGTCAGACGCTGGCTCCAAATAGACGCGCGGCAAGAGGGTGAATATAGACGCAGCCGCAGGCGATTATGCGAGGTTTCATTTGTCTGAGTTCTCTTCTTCCCATACATTTCGATTAGAAATTTTTCTTTTTCCATTTCTTCAGCTAAGAGATATATCAAGCAAATCTTGCTATCTCTACTTAATTTACTTAAAGCCACTTTAAAATAATTACTTTATCAATAGACATCAATATACAATATAAAACATACAAGAGATAAACACAAAAATTTATATGATAACAGTAATCTACCTATATTATAATTCTGCTTCTGGCTCCGTCCGTATGAACATCCGTCCGTCCTTCCATCCATGTGTCTGCACGTTAAGCTTTTCAATATAAACTTTATATTTAGATGTTTTCTATTTAAATATTGCAGAAATAAATCCGAAGCAGTTCGATTGTTAAATATGAGGAAGGTATCATCTACATAGCGATAATAGTGGATCGGTTTGAAACTGTTAGTGCAATCGTAAAGCCAAAGGGTTTCGTGGGAAAACAGGAAGATATTTGCTAGAGAGAGACTCAGCGGGAAGCCCATGGAAACTCCGTCTATTTGTTTGTACAGTCTATTGTTGAACATGAAGAAGGAATCTTTAATGGCGAGACTAAGGAAAGTCTTGAACGTAGGTTTGTTCTTGTTGTGGAATAGCTCTCTGTCGTCAAAAACTTTGTTGCAAATAATATCTATAGTTTCGTCTACGGGAATGTTCGTGAAAAGGGAGGTGATATCAAAGCTAGATAAGTAGGTATTGGGAGGCAGTTGGAGGTTTTTGATGCGATCTCGAAACTCATATGAATTGCGCAAAGTATACTGATTAGTTGTTGAGAGCTCCAGTAATGGACCAAGGAATTTTGCGGTAGGGTAGAACGGTGTTTTGTAAGCAGCTAGAATTGGTCGTAAGGGAGCACCGGCTTTGTGTACCGTTGGAAGCCCATACATGATTTCAGGGGAAGCACCTGAATTGCACAGTGAGCGGTAAATCGAATCGTTTATGATCCCTTGATCTAACAGGTTTTTCAGGAATCTATGTATTTTGTCGATGAATTTAAGCGTAAGTTTGAAGGAATCGGTGTGCGAATCATAAATAGTGAACTTGGTTGCATCGCCCAGGATTTTATTCATTTTTTGACACTGCTGATTTTTATCTAGGATGGCAACACCTCTTACCTTGTCGGGTCTGCACACGACAACAGAATTTTACTTCTGGAAATTTTATAATATTAAATCGGTCCAAGAAAAAATTGGAGATAATACTTTATGTTTAGTGCACGAGGTGTAAATGTTATTACACGTTTCTTTTATTTTGTTTTTTATTTCGGCAGACGAAAAGTTGGGGTGCAGTGGTTGGGATTTCAGTCTATTAGCTAAGCTCTCAAAACCTGTGAAATGTTTGTAATAGTCCGGTGTGAATATGGGCAAACAAAATTCCAAGCCAAATGACAATATAAATTTGAGGCGTAGTTGAAGTATTGCCTGTGAGTAATTGAAAATTACGTTGTCTGGATTACATGAGGTTAGGTTAGAGGAAGCTCCCAATGCGTTGAACTACCTCCCTATCTTCTTAACCACTTTCCAGAACTGCTTCCGTTTATCACAAACATGCTAATCATTAGTCTCATATACCTCTTCCTTTTGAAAATCAGGTTCCCAGTTAATAAACCAATAGCCACCACCATATTAAACAGATATGGACAATCTGGTGTATCAACCTTCAAAAAATATGAAAAATTCTCTAGGAAACTCGCAAAATCAAAGCTAGATTTACACTTCCTAACTTACTGTAAAGCCTATCTAGCCACCCCAAAATTTCCCCGCTTTGGCCTGTACCGACAGTCCCTTCAGCACAGCCAACTGTACAAATCGTGGCAACCGAAACTTTTAGATCTAGAAATTCAAACTCAACATTGCAACATTGTCAACCATACAAATTCGACGAACCAGTACCTAGCTCAGATTAAAAATTCATTTTCATATCTCGACTTCAGTATGGTTCACTTTGTACAGTCCAATACCAAAAAGTTCATAGATAAAACTAAATCCGTTCACAACAGAAAGTTGAATGCATTGGGAGCTTCCTCTAACCTAACCTCATGTAATCCAGACAACGTAAGTTTCAATTACTCACAGGCAACACTTCAACTACGCCTCAAATTTCTATTGTCATTTGGCTTGGAATTTTGTTTGCCCATATTCAAACCGGACTATTACAAACATTTCATAGGTTTTGAGAGCTTAGCTAATAGACTGAAATCCCAACCACTGCACCCCAACTTTTCATCTGCCGAAATAACCAACAAAATAAAAGAAACGTGTAATAACATTTACACCTCGTGCACTAAACATAAAGTATTTTCTCCAATTTTTTCTTGGACCGATTTATCGCTATTATAAAATTTCCGGAATGAAAATTCCGTTGTCGTGTGCAGACCCGACAAGGGAAGAGGTGTCTCCATCCTAGATAAAAATCAGTAGGTACCTATTATCAAAAAATGAAAACAATGCTGGCCGATGCAACCAAGTTCACTATTTATGATTCGCACACCGATCCCTTCAAACTTACACTTAAATTCATCGACAAAATACATAGATTCCTGAAAAAACTGTTAGACCAAGGGATCTTAACCGATTCGATTTACCGCTCACTGTGCAATTCAGGTGCTTCCCCTGAAATCATATATGAACTTCCAAAGGTACACAAAGCCGGTGCTCCCTTACGACCAATTCTAGCTGCTTAGCCTACAAAACACCGTCCTACCCTATCGCAAAATTTCTTGGTCCATTACTGGAACCTTTAACAACTAATCAGTATACCTACTTTGCGCAATTCATATGAGTTTCGAGATCGCATCAAAAACCTCCAACTGCCTCCCAATACCTATTTATCTAGCTTCGATATCACCTCCCTTTTCACCAACATTCCCGTAGACGAAACTATAGATATTATTTGCAACAAAGTTTTTGACGACAGAGCTATTCCACAACAAGAACAAACCTACGTTCAAGACTTTCCTTTGTCTTGCCATTGAAGATTTTTTCTTCATGTTCAACAATAGACTGTACAAACAAATAGACAGAGTTTCCGTGGGCTCCCCGCTGAGTCTCTCTCTCGATTGCCCTAACAGTTTCAAACCGATCCACTATTATCGCTATGTAGATACCTACCTTTCTCATATTTAACAATCGAACTGCTTCGGATTTATTTCTGCAATTTTCAATATAAGATACGGGATATTGACCTAGTAAGAAGCTCTGATTTTTGCTGGAAGGAAGTTCAACCATAGCTGTTTTCTTTTTTGCTTCCTCTTGAAGAAATTTTCAATCACTTTCGAAGCAAAGACGTGAAGTTCATTTTACACGTATCATACATACGTATTTCTAAATCATACAATGTCCACTTTGCTGGTGTAGCATGAGTCACATGACGCTCCGAATATGGAAAAAATTGTAGGTTGGATACGATTCAAAGCGAGCTGTTCTAGAATGCTTCATTCTAAAGTATATTTAAAGTGAAAGTATATGATGTTTAACTGACAAAGAAGAGACCCCTTTTTCGACAGCAAAAATCCATTATTAAAAAAAATGGGCTGAGTCTGGTGTAGGCCTATATTGTGGTGAAGCTATCGCATAAAATAGAACAGAAAAATGATGGGTTACTAGGTATATGGAACAGCCACGGGTCACGCTATGCAACTGAAATCATCAGATACATCAATGAAAAATAGCATTGTTCAGAACGTAACAGGCTAAGTAATACTATCTTCAGACGATGAGAAACACAACTCACCAAAGGTGAATACATATAGATGAAGAGCAATGAGAGAAGTACCGGTACCTCCGAAGAGTGAGACTGCTATATTTGTCTTTTGCTGTCTTCATGTCTCTATCATGATGGACAAGTGCGAATTCTTTTCTGGTAGAACATTTGCGTGATCTACCAGTAAGCCACGTTAAGCCCGTTGCAAACGAGTCGAAACACTGAAGCCTTTTACGTTCATGGAATAGATGTTTCTGCACGCATGATAAAGGCTTAATCTATGTATAAATACCGATTCCAAATAGGAACCAATGAGAATTGAAACTCTTTAGAAATTAACAGAGAGATTCGAAACTGAGCAACGGGCCCTCGCTGTAACGGAATAGCTGCCGCAAGGGTTCGGAGCTTAAGCAGTTTTTAAACACAATATTTGAAAAATCGAAGCTGCATCCCCGGCAGCGTATAGCCGGAAGAGTAGGCAGAAATGTTCACGTGTGCAGCAGACGTGAGGTGAGACAAACTTCCTGATGAGTGTTATTTATGGAGTAGGTTAGGCTAGAAAAGCTGCAATATATCAAATTAAAATGAGCTATGATAGCCTACCTTAGGATTGCTACATTTAATAGTGAGAACAACAACTAACCGCGGAATTTCCACGGGTCCCGCTAGTAGCCTAATGTTAGTATTGTTCGATTGGGACGTCACAGTCGATCAAAGCCAAGTCCACTTGACTCAGCTTATCCAGAACAGCAGACAGGCACTTTGCCTTCGTCACTTTGAAGCATATTGCAGATGTTAGAAACAGCCCGACTATACTGAAGTGACTGAAATCCCCATTTTACAGACAAGAATTGAGTTCTTAGCAGTCTCACAGGTAATAAATTTTTGAGTCAACACCTGAAATTTGAATAGGCGGGTGGAATTCAGGGCAGCTGTTTCGAGGAAGTTGAGTCACATGGGCGTGGCTTAAACTTTCACGTTCCAATCGAACACGCCCTTAATATTAGCTTTCTACCGTGACACTCGATCACGCCACTTGATGCTCTCCCTGCAGAGGCAGCGCCAACACTGACGCTGTCAACGACGCTGCTAGCAAAATGGTCTACCAGCGTCTGACGCCCCAAGAAAAACGCACCTTTACTAACAGTAGGGAATTATTTCATCAGGTTTGACACAAGCCTTCACTCATACGACAGCTTAATTAAGTTAATCTATTGCACGGCGTCTTCAATTACTCACTGAACAAACTAAAGCACTCTGAGAGCAAAATACTTCCTCCAATCAAGGTAACGGTAACGAAAAATTGAAATGGGTTCAGAAACCATGATTTTCTTTGTATAAACACCAAAATTTTATCATTTGTTCCTTTTGATAGCATTAACAGTTTCTGTAAGTTTCTTAAACATCCGTTCAAACATTTTGAGTTATGTTGCTAACAAACATTATTATGACAAACAAAACTCAAACACGCAAACGAACCAACCGATCATCACCAAAATTTAATCATCTATGTCTTTTAACATTACTCACATTTCCTGTAAATTTCATCCATCCATAACTTTTTCAGTGAGCCTATTGTGCTAACACACATAAAATCAAACACCGCGCCAAACATATGAACGAACAAACATATCATCACAAAAAAATGGTCATTTACTCTTCGTGATATACGGTACGTAACAACTCGTCTAAATTTCCTGAAAATGCGTTCATAATTTTTTGAGTTACAGTACTAAGAAAAAAAAGCCAAACAAACAAACTAATGAACATATTTTCACCAAAAGATAATCATCTGTTTCTGTCAACATGCCGAACAATCCCTGTAAATTTCGTAAAGATCCGGTCATTGCTTTTTGAGTTAGCTTGGTGACAATGAGACAGACACAACAAAAACAATCTCCTAGGCGGAGGTAATTATCTCAGAATCTAGAATAAGAGCTCGCCCTCGATTAGACGGCGATTTTCTGACATCAAGGTTCTACTTCTCAGGAACATCAGCCTTGTGCACTGGCTTCGACCGAAACCGTCGAGATAGGATCTTCTCGACGGTCTCGCTTCGACTCACTGAAGAGAGTTGTAAGCGTTGATCTTAAATTGTTTATCCTTGAGACTACTAAATACTTAATCATAGTTTGTAAACTGGACTTTTCAGCCCGTATAATGTAATCGAGTTAATCCAAACACTTGCAGTCCGAGACACAGTGCCAAAAAAGTCAAAGCTATGGCTTCAGGAACCCGAAGAGTAAAGCCTGGAAAGTTTGAAATGCCAGCTTATCAAACGTACCGTACCTAACCAGTGTGAATGAGAGGCACTTGTGCCTCGTAATATCAAAGATTCTAAGTTGGTAGTGAAAGAATTTTTTTAGGATGCACTCGATTTGGTCGACGAAGTTGACCTAACCCAAGCCTACTCAACTGTAGCGGCCCGGAGCTTCACGCAGGCGCGTTGGTTTCGACCTGTTGAATTTTTTTTTTTTTCAGATAATTAACCGCAATCGATTCCCTGTGGTAGGTCCAAAAACTCATTCGTATTCCGTGAGATGTAGCTTTCAGCCGGCTCAACGCAGTATAAGAGAATGCGAATGGTGCGACAAAATAATGCACCTACAGGCTACGATGCTTGGCTAATAAACGTAGATATGCATATCGCCATGCAGTTTTGATTGGAATTCGATTAGAAACAAGTTTATTTTTTTTTACGCAGGGGCTGCTATTTAGTTTCAAAGGAGTAGGTGGACTGATTTGGGAGTAAAAGAATTTCACAAATGCATATGTTTGCTGTATTATTGATATAACTAACTGCGCAGCGTAGCTAGGTAGGTACGCTACGGGAAACAACTTAAGATATAATAAAACATTCTTGGTTCGTCTTCTATAGTGGAGATATTCTAATGCATTAATCTTTAACTTTTAGGTTTCGTTCGCAATCATTTAACTGGTAACTTTGGATTGAGATTTGGACAGCAATCGCAAACTCAGTTGTCTTTAACGGATGTAAACTCAATCCTTCTCCGCAGGACTGCGTTTTCCACAGTCTGAAGCTGGTTCCAATGAGTGCGGTGGAAGGCTCATACCTGAACTTTAGGACAGTTTGAAGCGTAGGTAGCGCATTGGATTATCTCAGCTGCACTAGGCAAAGCGAATAACCCGGCCATACTATGCTGAGCTCCACAAGCTGAATTTTATACGTTTTTGCTGAAGTTCAATTGTTTTCCACATTTCATTGTTTTATTTATAATTCATCTAATTGCAACAAAAATAGTTACCTATATACGAGGGAATTCCAGGAGTCGTAGAAAATATCGTTCAAAGCGAGATTGCTGAACCAATCTTGCTATCGTCACTTGAAATGGAAGCTATCAAAAGCATGTTCGATTGGGAGCAGAAATTAAGCCTTCCAGGCTTGGCTTGTCCAATACTGCAGGGAGGTGTGCTAGCTTCGACCCGGTGAATTGCGATTAGGCTAATTAAGTAGTGACCGCTAATCGGTTAGTCTTGAGACGTAAAGAAACTCAATCCTGCTTCGTAAAATGGAGTTTTCAGTAGGCTCGACGTACCGTACCTACCGTCATCAGGTCGTTTGTATCACTTGTTACACAATTCAACGCAAAAAAGTCAACACTTCTGACGGGTTTCGGTTAAGCTAAGCCTCGAAAGCCTAATTTCGGCGCCCAATCTTGCAAGTCGCAAATCTCTTGCCGCCACCTGTGGCATTCTTCGACCATAGGAAATAACTATGTACATTTTTTTTACAATATCAATTTAGAAGGATTCGGCATTATCAAGTTCACATAGAAGGAACAAATATTCCCAATTCTTTTTCATCTCATCCGAGAGCAGCGCAAGAATCGATCACTCATCGCGCGGTCAGCGAATTTGGGGGAAGTCTTTAAGCTAACAAGTTGCCGTGACTTAGCAGACAACCGCTACCTACGCGCCACATTCAAACATCTGCAGTATTATTATTAAATCACACTAGACTGGCGATGTGGGAACGGAGACACTCCATGAGGTTGACAACCCCCCACACAACCAGCCCAGCGAGTGATGAAAAAAAGAGAAGACCCAAGATCACAGAATAGCTCTGTGTACAGATCGTTTAAAGCTGCCAATACCCGCACCAGCAAAGACAGAGCCATCAAGACCATTCCAAACAACCACACACGATGAAAAAAAAAAACGAACGAGAATACTGGCCCGTACGGCATCGTAACGGTTCCAAGGCAAACTCATGAAAAGCAAAAGTACGCCGAGTATATCTCACCCTAAAAGATGGCTCCAGAAGAAAACAAGACAGCGGATGACTAGGGCAATTATAAATTTTATACAAAAAGCAGACCCTACCAACCCTGCGACGATGCGCCAGATCACAAGGCACAACACCATCCAGCATGAACGCACATCGACGAATCACTTTGCCAAGCAAACACAGATGACAATCGGTAGCAGAACCCCAGACTACGGAGCAATATTCCAGAAGAGAGAGGACATAGCAATTAGGCTAATGCAGCGACGTGTCAATTCTACCGAGCAAACACCCTCCAAGCATACCTCATAAGAACAATTTTCTGCGATGCACGTGAGACAACCGAATGAATGTGGGGCTTAAACGTCAACTTTGGATCAAATTGACACCCAAGATTACCAAGTCATCAACCACAAGAAGTGACACACCGTCCAGTATGAGTGCAGGAAAAGGAAGTCTCACTGTACGCGACCTGGACACGAGCATGGTCTTACTCTTGCCCGCATTTAGCCTCATCCCCCAGCTAGAACACCAGAAATCAATCACTTCCAAATCATGCTGAATGGATTCTGAAAATTACAGCAAGTCAACTTAAATCACAGTTGGTATGAAAAACCCTGCAGACCCTCACCACACTTGGGAATGTCCATCCAATTGTATAAA
>LQNS02000137.1:17567420-17582479 GCA_001587735.2 Parhyale hawaiensis | reverse complement strand
TGTAGACAACGGATGTATGAAAAAATTTTATAGTGTATATTATGCATTAATAGTTCAAACTGTAAAATATGTACTAAAATCTTACCTCAGGAAGACGTGAACGCAGATAGAACGCAAGTTACGCGTCAATAGAGGAAAAAAAAAACATATACGTAGATGTATCAACACACTATAGCTACTGTATGGTGTGCTATGCCGGTATATATTAATTTCTTGCCCCTCCTAAGTAATGAATGAGGCTTATATTCCTCTGTGTTCAATCTTTTATGAACTAAGCAGCCCAGTCGGAAATAATGGTTGTGATTAAAGTAAAATATAGTGGTGAATGAGAAATTAAGGTCAATTATAGATGATTGAACAATATGGTAGATTCGTCGACCAAAACATAACGTTGATTTGAGTATATTCAGGTCGATATTGGTGGAGGCAATATTGATTGTTTAAGATTTGCCAGAAAACGAAGGTCGACGATAGTAAATGGATGTTTGAAGACTATATATGGTAGAGCATAGACGCATGCAGCTCGTAATGTGCCACGTAAATTAAGAATATAAAGCAAATTAGCTTTTCATAGTAAATTCCAATTTGATAATCTTTTAATTTGCACTATGTTTTGTTTCTGCATTTTCTAGCTACATAAGCTAACAATTTTTGGATTTGCGCACTGTACTCTGTTTACTTCATTTATGCATACATTATTATTTCAAGCTGTATCTTTATATTGTATGAATTAAGGATTCCGTGAGTGGTGGTCAAATTATTTTTAAAGAAAACGCACTGTGATGTTATTCTTTATATGGCGCGGTTACCTAGCAAGGAACATTATATTAATAAAATGATATTTAAGACAATCAAGTCTATTTTCACTGCTTCGTTACGAACACTCACATTGGAAAGTTACCTACTTTTGGATAAAACACTGTTAGCCCTTCCAGTGAATGCTTACTATAATGAAATTTGTCATATAAATTAAAAGGTTTTCCATTTCAATAATAAACGCATTATTTTTGGGTAATAAACCCCTTCAAGCAAATTCATACGATATATATTGTAATTAAAAAATCTTCTACGCATTAAATTTTCTTTTAAGAAGCTGTGAATATTAGGATAAACCACTAAGAATCAATATAATCAGCTAATGAATCATCAGCTGATTATAGTTGTTCTTAGTGTTTTATGGTATAATGCGATTATGGGTGAAATTCTTTTCATAACCATGGTAGGTTATCAATGGATTTCCGTAAGTACGATCATGAGTGAAATTCTTCCCATTAATTGGGGAAGACTATGTATGGATCGCCATGGATTATAAATGGCTAGCATTCCCAACACAATCGACCAAAATAATATTGTATAACAATAAGTTTGAATGAGAAACATCTAAAAATTCATATTATTGTGCAAAATATGTGCATATTTCAGTTTTTACTTTCCTGTCGATGAATTCCAAAAAATGCAGCGAATGGACGCTAACCGCCTTGACGTATTTTTATCTATTGTTTCCTGACTTTATTAACGCCGTACCACTTTAGCGTAGTTACCCATCATCATCATTTGTTTCTTGTATCCCTTTTTAAACAGTATCGCAATCTTTTATCAAATATTGTCATCCATTTTATGCTCATTCAGTTTATATCTGTAAAGTTTTATCAAGTAAGTATTCCCACTAGCTTTAGATAAAAGGTTGATAAGTTTCACGATATATTAGCCTTGCGTACCCTGACAACGGGTACGGCCAAAATAATTCATCAATCGATTTGTGACTTCCTCTAAACTCTGTAGTATGGCCATATACCTGCTTAGAATTAAAGAAGTTGCATATAAACGTGCTGTAGCTGCACAGACTGGTTCAAGCTTCTGCTTTACCATCGTTCTGAAGTTTAGAGCCTTTGACCATTCTGAGCTGCAGGCCTAACACGCATGTATGAATTAATTAATATTTTTTTGTATAACCAACTAATCATCAGCAAACAAAGCAGGCATCCAGTGCGCAATATGTCAACAGTTGAAAAAGTTGATCTTGGTAGAATATAGTTGTATCATTCGCTGAACGCAGTTGATTTTGTCTTGAATGGTGTCTTACGGTTCACTACGGTAGATCATGGTTGTGCAGCCAAAACCTTAACGATTGTAATTGGAAATGTATGGTTGGGTATTATAGTTGGCAATGATCGAGGATTTGTGACATAATTTATCTACACCATAATGAACCCCATGAATTGTTGGATGTGGAGGATATTCCGATAATAAACAACCAAAGATCTCGACCATAATCATTGTTGTTGCATACCCTAATTTATTTCTGGGTGGTAACTGTTGAACGTTTGAAGTTAGAACGAAGTTATCAAGAAAGGATAATTTTTGGTTGACGCGAAGCTCAACTCCTTAGAGCGTGGGCACACTGTCGCAAACAAATTGCTCAGTCACTCAATTTTTCGCTTAATCCGTCACGTTGCCGTGACTACTACTAATGGCGCTTAAATGTCACGCTAAAACTATGCGTCATTGCCACTTTAAACTAACTAAAAAATAAGATGTATTCTCTAAGTTTGAATATTGCTGCTTGTTATAACGTACAAACTGCAACAAACTACTCGTACCTTAGATGCTTTTTTAGTGGCTTAGCTATGTCCAAGCCAAAGCCTCGTGCGCTGCAACGTAATCGGATACAAAATTGCATGCTATGCAACTTTGACGTACGAGTACGCGCGCCCTTAAGTACAATGCAGACGAGAAGCAAAAATTGCCGAGAGTGACATTTCGACAACAAATGTTTTACCAGACTGGGCGAAAAAGTTGCCTAAGGAGCAAATTCAGCAGGATTGGTCTAGTCTAATCTTCGTAGCTTTAAAGGAATTCGAAGCACCTCGCAGTTCAGTTTTCCCTCTTATCTATTCACTGCAATGGTATGTAACGCCTCCGTTTTCCTTAAAACTTTACGTTAAATGGCGGCGATTGTAATTGTAATGTCAAAGGTATAAAATGCAATTGTCTCCAGGTTACAATGATGCCGATGATAGCCGCATAAAACGTACATCTTAAAGTTTTGTTTAGAAACTACAAGATAGTACAAAACATTCAATTGCTGAGTACTATGCACAGTAAATAAAAACCGACCTGTTTAAAAGCGATAAAACATGCCAAGTAAATATTTGCTATTTTTTTCATGCAACTTCTAAAATCTTTAACCTAGGATATTGCGACTGCAAGAATGTTTTTCGAGCTATGTGTGCTTTGAAATGTTCCAAGCCTGACTGACAATTTTGTCTGGTCAAAATAAGCGAAGATGTCGCTCGTCTGCGCACGGCTTTAGGGACCAAATAAAGATTATTTTTTCTTGGGGGGGATAGCGCTGTTTAGAACATTTTTCAATAGAGCAACCGGTCCTTAATAGATTAAACCACTTGTTATCTTCATTGCGCTTCATGAAAAGGTAGGGAGGATATACGAAGTTTTGCTAAACCCAGTGCAGACGAGAAGCAAAAATTGCCGAGAGTGGCATTTCGCTAACACGTGCTCTAAAAGATTGGGCAAAAAAGTTGCCTGACGAGCGAATTCAGCAGGATGGGTCGAGGCCAATCTTTTTTTTTTTGGCGTTCGAGTAATTCAAAGCAGCTATAGCAGTCCAGTTTTCTCTGTTATCATTTCACTAATACGGAATATTTACGGTATATTTATGGCCCCCTCGCGCTTGGGTGTCAGCGTAGAGGCGCGCCCCCGGCTGGCAGATGGGGAAACTCCAGAACTCCTCGCGGAGTCCTGGAGCTGTGTACTTGTACACCATGGACCAGGCACCCGGCAACCTAACAGTGGACCAGTCGTCTTGGACTATCCCATGACACTGGAGCCTCCACTGCGCGGCCAAGATAGTGAATTATGAGTTGTGCTCTCGTCTTTCACTTTAAACTCTTGCACAAGCTTCACTCACTGCGCTTCCTGTCTTCTACTTGTTCCCCTTTCCTTTTTCCTTCTTGTTCTCCTGACAAGTCCCACTGCGATGGCGATGGAGCGACGGCAGCAGGTGAAAAATGCAACCGGAAGCTCTTAGTTCCTGACCTGCACGTGTGGCGACTCTGAGGTGATGGTCGCTGATGAGCTGGGGCTGGAACGGCAGCTCTCTTCGGCAGCTCCCAGAGTGACGGGGCAGCCCTTTTTAGGAGCCGCAATGTCGCCCTCCTTGGGAGGAGAGCCCTAGAAAAGGTGGGCTAAACATTGCCCGTTCCGCCATTTCATGAACGGGTAACCGCGTTCGTTGTGGCATTTCGTATAGCGATCGAAACCACGAAATAAAACTCACCGTGGCGGCATGGAATGTCCGCACTCTTTTAGATAGAAACGACACTAGCCGACCTTAGCGGCGCAGGGCTTTTATTACTGCGGAATTAAACAAATAGAAAGTGGACATCGCTGCACTCTCTGAGACGCGTTTTGCGGATGCTGGTTCCATGGTTGAAGAGGGTGAGGGGTATACCTATTTTTGGAGGGGTTTACCCCAGGGAGACCGTGGTCTCTATGGAGTGGCATTTGCAGTGAAGTCGTGTCTCCTTACGGGTATCCCCACCACTCCCCGTGGAATTAAAAAATGTTTTATTTTTTGGCGTCTACCCTTGGGAAACGGGCGACATCTGACTGTGATCGGAGTTTATACCCCTACGCTTGACGCTGAGGACGCTGTTAAGGACCGGTTTTATGAGACGCTGCATGAAACGGTCCAGTTTGTGTCTGCCAATGAAAAGCTGATCGTACTTGGCGATTATAATGCTAGAGTTGGAAGCAGGACACATCTGTGGAGTGGCGTCCTTGGAAGCTATGGGGTTGGGAAGTGCAACGATAACGGCCTGAGGCTGCTTAGTTTCTATGCCCAAAGCGCGCTTGTCGTTACCAACACGTTGTTCAGGTTGAAAGATATTCATAAAGAACTTGGATGCATCCGCAATCTAAAACCTGGCATGTAATACATAATGTGCTGACTAGAAAGCAGGACAGTTGTGATGTTCTCATCGCCCGAACAATGAATGAGAGGTGTGGATGGCGACACTGACCACAGAATGGTCCGAACCATGCTAAAGCTCAGGGTTAAAACAGCGGCACGCCTGGGCGCTACAAGAGCAGGAGTAAATGTCAGTAAACTTACTGATAGGAGAAAAAGGGACGAACTTGGAGGTGAGTTGAGCGGCCGCCTGCAGATTGATTTCAGTGACGCAGACGGAGTGGTAACAACTGAGCTACTGACGGAGAAATGGAATGATGTAGCGGCGGTTCTCTCTGACACTGCTCATGCTGTACTTGGAACTGTGATGAAGAGGAACTGTGATTGGTTCGACGAGTAGAGATCAGACGTTCAAGTTTTGCTGGATGAGAGGAATAAAGCACACAGGATGGCTCTGATGAACCCCACGGAGGGAAACCGGGCCAGTATTGGTCTCACCTGCAGCGAGAGCTTAGGACTATGGAGAACGACTGATGGTGTCGGCTCGCGGAGGAGATTCAGGGGTATGCTGACTGGTGATCAGCAGGGATTTTACTCAGCCTTGAAGGTTGCATACGGTCCAAGGAAAGGTACGCAGATCTGACGGTACAGTACTCTTAACTGAGAGAGCAGCTGTTTTTGGACAATGGACGGAGCACTACAAAAGCCTTCTTAATAGGGAGACCGTTGTGGATGAAAACATGCTGGCTGATTTTCCTGAACTTCGGACGATGTGGGAGCTTCTCCAGCCTCCGTCTTAAAACGAGGTGCGGGCCGCTGTGCAGACACTGAAGGCTGGCAAGGCAGCTGGTCCGGACGGTGTGTCAGGAGATGTGTGGCCGTGAGGAAGTGGTGCGGTGCTCATATATGCCTTTGTCGCTGCAGCGCTTGACTCTGGTTGTGTGCCTCAACAGTAGAAAGACGCCGCCATCATCAGCATCTACAAGACGAAAGGCGATAGGTCAGTTAGTGACAACAACCGAGACATTTCCTTAATATCTGCTCGTGGTAAGATTTTGGCAAGGGTAATTTTGTCGAGAATAATAGCAAATATTGCTGAGGATGTACTTCCGGAGAGCCAGTGCGGCTTTCCTCCTCTGAGGTATGTACTGGAGTGAGGCAGGGGTGTGTCATCGCGCCTGTTATCTTCAACTTATTCGTGGCGGCAATCTTCGGTGCAGCTATGCGTAACATAGATCCGCGTGATGGTGTGATGTTGAATTATAGGCTGGATAAAGCCTCTTCAATCTCAGACGACTTCGTGCTCCTATAAGGGTAAAACAGGATAGTGTTGTGGAGCTCCAGTACGCTGATGACGCAGCAATTGCGGGGTGTAGTGCAGATGCCCTCCAAAGAAACATCAATGCTGCAGAAAGAGCCTACACAAGAGCTGGACTGGCAGTAAACAACAATATGACTGAGGTGCTTGTACTCCCTCCAGCCACTACTTTTTACGTGAGAGGCGAGACTCTGAAGAACGTCAATAGTTTCACATACCTCGGATCTGTACTGAATACTGCTGGAGATGCTTCGGATGATCTACAGCGCAGAGTTGGCCTCGCATCGCCGGCGTTTGGAAGATTGGCCGGGAGAGTGTTCGTAAATAGAAATCTGCGCAACCGCACGAAGGTGGCAGTGTACAGGGCAGTGTGCCTGTCGATACTTTTGTACTCTTTTAAATGTTGGGTACTCTACAGAAAGCACCTCAAGACCCTGGAAAGATTCCACGCGCAGTGCCTGCAAGGTATCCTCCGCCTGAAATGGTGGCATAAAGTGTCACACGCGGAGATACGAAGGAGGGCGGGTATCGAGCCGCTTGAGACCATACTTATTGGCGGAGAATGCCCGAGAACAGGCTCCGTCGCTGTGTGTATTATGGAGAGCTCGCACAGGGCAGGAGAACCGAGGGTGGTCCCAGGAAGCGGCACAAAGACATGCTAGCTTCACACGTGTGAAAGTGTGACATCAGCACGGTGGTATCTGAGCAGGTCGCGGCGGATAGAGAGGCGTGGAGAGCTGCGAGTGCGGCAGGTGTGGGAGAGTATCACCGGAGGTACAACGAGGCAGCGGAACTGCGGCGAGCCTGCCGTCACCAGCGCCGTGCTGCAGGGGAGCGGTAGGTATGTGTGTGGCACTAGCGGTCGGGGTTGCCTCTCCCGAATTGGACTTGTCAGCCATCTGTGTGTTCACCAACGCTTTGGCAGGGAGTGACGTCATCGTCGATATCGACGGACTGCCTTAAGCAAGTAAGCATATTTATGACCTCTTTTTTTAAAATTTACTTTAAAGGCTGGCGATTCTATCTGCAGTGTCAAAGTATGAACGAATTTATGTCTAGTTTACAACGATGGCAGTCAGCAGAAACGCACTGTACTTGTCAAAGTTTCGTTTATAAGCTTCAAGATCGTACAAAAACTCAGTCGCTGAGTACTACATATGTGTAGGGAATAAAAAACCGGCAGATGAAGGAGCAATATTATTTATAACATCATTAATAATTTTACCCCAAGGCATTGTAAGTGTAAAAACCTTTCCTCCGCATTGAAATGTCTTGCTAAGCTTGACGATCCGACAATTTTGTCTCGTCGAAATCAGTGAAATTGTCGCTCGTCTGCGCATGCCTTAAGTTTCGTCTAATAATTTCTGCAAGAGTTGGTCCGCACTGCAATGAATTTTATTGCGAAAGTTTTTTCTGCTCACCAAGTAAACGATATGCTATAGAAGGAGAAGGCGAGGGGATATTACATTTCGATATTGAAATTCGAAAATCAAGCTGTATGGCAGAAGTTCATTATAATAAGTACCAGTACCGTGAATAATTTTTGGTTGTTTTACAACAGATGGTGTATCCAGGACTGCGCGTGCATGAATTTCTTAGTGTCTGTCATTTTGATGAAGTATAAAGAAATTTATTTTATAGTGACTTTTATGCTGGTGTGGGTCCTCTTGGCTTGTTTCTTTTGTTTTTAGAGAGTTAGTGGGTGTTCTGGCGCCGAAACTCAGTGGTGTGTTTCGACGTTTAGTAAGGGAGGGCTGTTTTACTAATTCTTGGAGGTGTGCTGACGTGGTACCAATTCCTAAGAGCCTCTTGTCTGCGTGGGCCTCAGATTATCGCCCAATTTAGATAGCGCCTGTTGTCTCCAAAGTCTTTGAGAGACTACTAGTGACTTGGGGGGTTCTTTGAGGATAACGTTCAACCAGGCAGGCAGTATGCCTAACGTAAGGGTGTCAGCACTTGTTATGCCCTCCTTGACATAGTGTGTACTGGGCAAAATGCACTCGAGACCGGTCAGGAACTATGTCATGTTCACATTGACTTTAGTGCAGCGTTCGATAGGGTATCTCACCAGGGCATTATTCGTAAACTCGAACTGGTTGGTGTTGGTGGCCGTTTCCTACGCATCATCAGTGATTTCCTCTCAGATAGAGAGCAGATAGTTGTCTTGGATGGGTACTGCAATGGGGTTAGCCGGGTGATTTCGGGTGTTCCTCAGGAGAGCGTGTTGGGACCTCTGCTGTTCCTTTTATGCACTGCGGAGCTGAGCTCCCTTGTTGCCAACCTCTTGATCAGTTATGCTCATGACTTCACCTTGATGACCTTGGTGCCAACGCCTGCTGACAGGCCAGCAGTTTCTGCTTCCATCAACAGGAACTTGCAGTTGATATCTGACTGGTGTCTCTCTTGGGGTATGAAAGGTAATCCTTCCAAGACCAAGTCCATTGTTATCTCAAGATCGAGAACAACGCTGCTTGTTTTTACACCTCTTATCCTTGATAGCGTTGTCGTGGATGAGGTTCAGAGCATGCAAGTCTCGGTGGTTACTATTGACAGGAAGCTAACATTTGAGTTCCATATTCGAAGTGTTGCTGCCTTCGCTTCTCAGAGGCTGGGCATTAAGAGGAAAGTATAGAAGATTTTCGCATACCCTGGCATTGTGTGTTAGTGCTGATGAAGTTTCCTTCAGCTTATTGTAGAATATTGTTCTCCGGTGTGGGCCTCTGCTGCTATGTCCCATCTGCGCTCCTTGACAGAGTAATGTCCCGCGCTTCCTATTTGTGCACTGGGCTCATTAACTGTAATCTTGAACACCGGCGCAGGGTTGATGCTGTATCATCCGTGAACAAAGTGAGAGAGGTGATAATTTTTCGGTGCAGATTTAACCCCTGCAGTAAAAGTGAGCTTGTCAGAATTATTGTAATTCCTTGCGATGTTCAAACGGTCAGTGTGACTTAGTTATTGACCATTTTTTCGTATCAACTCTATAGAATAATTGGGCGTGTTTTTTATGCAGAATTTTACGCAGAATCCAACGGTATCTGTGATTTTACTCCGTGAGGCCTAGAAAAAGTAGTAATTTCATTTTTCTCTGGTAATTGATATTACGGAAAGGCCAAAGTATCATATTCATAGGCTATTTATTATTGCTAACCAATAGAAAATGACTTCGCGATTTCAATGGTGCGCTTATTTTTTTAGTACGATTTAGATTCCACAAGTTATACCTATTTTAGTGAACACAAAACTATGACAGTATGACTATTACAGGCTAACTGATGCATAAAGACATTAGGAAGCTTCAGAGGGCAGACATGTATTCATTTCATGCATGCATAAAGAAGAAGAATCATAGTAAGAATGTATATTAAAATAAAAACAAAACTATGTCCCCAGTAGAAAAAGCAGACATATGTGGTTGGAAATTCACCCATTCCACTGCGGGCCTCAATGCTAAGCTGAAAGAAATTTCAGCTACCTGTGTCAGTATTATTACTGCGGTGCTGTCTTTCTTTTTACATCCTTATATTATTTTACTCTACTCAGTTAGCCATTATCTCTTTATGCAATGTTTTTCAGCTCAGTACGCTGATTCCAACGATACCAAAGTCGGGTCAATTCCATAAATTTAAGCTCCTGCTAATTTACTGGTAGAAATCTCGTCCACTCCAGCTGCACGTGTTAAGGATATTTGTCTTTCCACCCAATAAGTGGTCGAAGAAGTTGAGCATTCTTAATTATTTTTTGTAGGGAGTTTGGTGGGTTGACCTAGATGTGACCCAAGCCAAAAACTAGTCCTAGCTACCAATAAAATTGACAGCGTTGTATTTTCCTCCACCGGGGCGAATTTGCCTTCACCGCGGTAGATCATCTCACGTCACGAAGCATCCTATTTTTTCCTATGTTATGATGAGATCTGAATGAGGGGGTGAGCCCAGTGCCGGCCTTGCTGGACACAGCATCCATGTGAGAAACTAGGATTAGCTGGCCATCAAAAATGACTTCATTGAATTAACCCCCACCGCGGGTGATGGTCTTACCCCACGAGGCGTTCTAGTTGTGCATGTTTTTTTAATCTTCCACAGCGCTAAGCACCCTCCAAGGCCCTTGTTGCCAGTCCTCCATGTGTCCCAGCGGCGCACCCGTGGAGCTCTTGAGCTTCATTAATTTGCTGTTCAGTTGCCTAGTGCGCGCACTACCCAGCACCAGCGATCATTTGTGTACCGTTGCTGTCAACTTTGGAACGAGTGGATGCCTCCGTTGTGTAGATGGAAATTTGGATGCTTTTAAACGCAGAATCAATAGCTTTCTATCCCGTGATTGATTCTCCTACGCTCTTTCTCGCCCTTCATTTCTATGGCATTTTCTTTCATTTCCTGTTCCGAGTGTTGGGTGGCGTGGGGACCTTGTGTTCTTTGGCCCTTGCCTTTTACCCCCGCAGCTTCTCGTTCGCTTTGAATAATAATAATAATGATAATAATAAAAATATCTTAAATTTCGGCACAAAGAACGAGTTTTGCGTGACACTTTACTGCACTACTTTATCCAAAAGCAATCTACGCCTAAAGTACACAACATTACTGTTGAGCCTTACGGCAACGCTGCTCTGTCGGGAACAACATGCAGAGATTGGTTTAGGCGCTTCTAAAATAATACTCATGATTTTTATGTTGAAGGTAAACAACGCTCCTGCGTACCAAAACCTCTGCTCTGTGTTTGGATTATTATGAGCTGCTCAGAACAAATGGAGCCATGACGAGAGATTGGCAGCGATTGACTATACAATTGGCTCGTTGGAGTGGAGCACTGAAGAGAAAACCGCCGCTATGCAAGCATAGGCGCGGCAAAATGATTCTACGACATGAAAATGTCAAGACTCATATTGCCAAACGGGTGAAGTCCTACTTGGAAACTCTTAAATAGGAAGTCCTACACCACCCGCCGTATGTTCAAGACAATGCCCCGTCCGATTATCAGTTGTTCCGGTCGATGGCTCGAGGCTTGGCTGAACAACAGTTCCATTCATGTCAAAATGCAAAAATAAAAAATTAATAAAAAGTAAAAACAGCTGTTTTTCTAACGTGGAACTGAGATGCTGCCAGAAAGATATGGAAAAAAGTTGTGGCTAGAGATGGACTCTACTTTCACAGAAGTTTGGTACTAAATTTTTTAAAATCAAACATCAATTAAAAAAATAGCGGTTATATACTTATTCAAGGTCCCAATACGTAAAATTTAAGGCAGAGTCGTAGCAGTGTGCACTAACAATTATGAGGCCCTCATTTAAACGTTTTTCAGTCTTTTTACCGCAGGTAAACTAACATTAATCGGGAAAGTATTATTATAAAGACACAACTTAGTACATAATGCAAATAATCAGAGTCTTAGCAGAGTCGATTCGGTCAATCTGTAAGAGAGGGTAACACTGGAATCTTGATGTTAGAAGAACATATATAGATTAATGGAAATAATACAAACATTTTTACACGAATTTTGCTCGTAAATGCATGGTTTTCGAGATATTTGACTTTGAAGTTCCCATTGTTTTCCTTTGGTAGGAAATACCGGCGATTCCAGAAGAGCCTAAACTAAATTAAACTGACCAAATATGACCTGACCTAACCTAGGTTAGGTCAATTTAGGTCAGTTCCTGTAGAATATAAAACAGGATGAAGATTTTTACAAACACAATATTTTGCGAAAACTCGAATTTTGTGAAAGCGACGGTGAGTCACTAATAAACGAAACTCAATGCGGCGCATTTGCAACCATTTTCATTTCTTGCGGCCCATATATAACATATATATATACAGTAGGGATAAAATTAGGGAACAATTTTTAAAAAATTGCCATTTCTTGAACTCTAGGAATTGGATGTAGCTGAAATTTTTCACAAATAATAACAATTAGTTTTCATCCTAATAAGTTGTATAAATTCAGTTGTGTTTGAATGATAATAACACCATTAAGAACATGTGAATTTTAACATGCATTGAAAAATATCTGGCTAAAAATAAGGAACAGGGCAGAAAATTTTTGTTTAAAAATCATTGCTTCTTTCTTGTAAAACAAAAAGCATAATTGAATTGATATCGTGTGCATTAGCCGTTGTTTTTAGCACAGCGTTACACCTCCTGCTGCAAGATTGTATAAGCTGAAGCCATGCAATTGGAGTAATTTTCCCATTTGCTTGAAGTTCAAGCCGTAAATCGTCAATGATGTTTGGAATTCTATTCCTCAGACGTATTCGCAGAGGATGCGAAAGATTTTCACTCGGATTTAAATCAGAACTATGGATGGCCAGTCCATAAAAACCTCCGCCAAGGAGGTTATGTCTTTGTAGAAATTTGTCTGGCTGTCTGAATGCGTGTCAATATGTATATCTGTCACTATGACAACTCAGAAAGATAGGGACAGATCATCATAAAATTTATGCCGATTGTCAAGTGACTAGGAACAAATGGTTAACTTTTGGTGAGGACCCGTTTGTTTGTCTGCCTGTTTTTTCATGGCAATATAACTCAGAAAGTTATTAACGAATTTTCACAAAATTTTCCTGAAATGCTAAGAATGTTGTTAAGAGCAAATCATAATTATTTATGATATTACTCCGTTTGTCTCATACATATGTAACAAACAAACGGAGTAACAGATCATGAAAAATTATAATTATTTAGTGTGTTTGTTTTATTGTTTGTAAACAAAATAACTGAAAAAAGTCACAACGGATCTTCATGAAATATGTAGGAACTGTTAGGACGGTTAAGAGGTACATATGATCAAATAATCGTGATGATTTATTCTTCCGTTTGTGTTTTCATTTTTTTTTGTCTGCACATAACTCAAAAACTTATGGATAGATCTTAAAAAAACAGGAACTGCTAAGAATGATACGTGAAACAAATTACCCAATTTTGGCAACGATAAAGAAAGAATAAATAAAAGAGAAACAATGAGCCACATAAATTAAGTTGCTCTTATCATTGAAGAAAAACACTGAACCACTTTTCATGGGGTCACGGGGTAAGAAGTCATTTTCGTTCAAACGTCTGCTGCTGCTTACGATGAACCATAACCTTTCTTCGGTAATGTTTCAGCTAAATGCAATTCCGAGTGTTGAAAAAAATTATTACTAAAAACTATGCCATAGTTTTGCCCGTACCGTTATATACGTAAATATTTTATAACAGGGGTCGGCAATTTTTTTTTTTTTTTTTTGACGCAGTGGCCACACGGACTTTTAAAAATTTTTGATAGACGGGCCCGGCCAGCACCCGATACATGCATATCAAACATAAACAGAAAAAAAATATACAATGTTAATTGCTTACAATCCCTTTCACACAAAAATAAATATGACATTTTTGCTGCATTATATGATATCAGACTAAATTTTACAATAAATTCCGCAGGCCGTAGTTTACCCTCCACTCGTCTCTGGTATAGTATATGCCATGGCAGTAAAATCAGAAATCCGAAGTGGGTGATCGGCTTCCTGACTATGGTTCCTAATGGAGGACTGAACTTGTTTGGAAAGCATCACTCTCGTACGTCCGTAATAGTGTGACAGCGCGAGCTTACCTGTGCACAGTTATTATGTCACTCCCTGACGAGCACCTATAAATAGGAGTCTCGCCGGCTAGAGGCAGCTCATTTCTCCGCCAGGCTAAGCTCAAGAAGGTCTTGCGTATCTAAGTTGTATATCTGCGTATCTAAGTTGTATATCCGATACAGCAACTTCACCTGTACCACAGTAGACTATAATAGTGAATTCCTTTAAGTATCACCTGTACCACAGCAGACTATAATAGTGAATTCCTTTAAGTATCACTGATTGTCTTCTTACCCTGAACTGCATAATATAGTCGCCTGGCACCAGAGCCCCATCATCCGTCGAAGAGAGTTCCACCCAGCTACAGTGAGATAGGTGCTGGTAGACTGAGTACCTCCTATAGCTGCCATTATACCAGTAACCCACCCTAGTTACGCGGGCTCAATAGCAAGAAAATTGGATCCTTTTACTGGCGTGCTGAATCTCTCAAAGTTCTGTTGCGATCGTCAGTTATTAATAAGTATTAAACGTGCGTGGGAGCTGCCAGCTCTCTTACATCTTCAGCAACATGCTGCAGATGCTCATGCGATGTGCACTGCGGATTAAACCAGTTTAATCCTCCATTCGTATCCATGACAGTATACTGTATATATACATACTACGATGATTTCAAGAGCTGCTCTTGCTGCTGGTACTGTTCTGTTGGCCAGGCTACCAACTCTTTCATAGTCAAGTGAGAAGCTAAATACAAGATTTACTAATTTTTGTATAGAGACTCAATGATTTATTGATACATGTACGTCGCTTGTTGTGTTTAGTCAGCATTTGATGTCTGAAAACTGTAGCGGGGATACCGACCCTAGCCAGAGATGGGGAGGCTGGGGGGGGAGAGGTCGTTGTTTAAAAGCCTTCCGTTGACAGTGCAATAGCACTTGACTATCTGTGGTCGACTGCGGCCATGCACTTCTATGGGGCCAGTTCACCTATACTTGCAGCAAGATCAAGTGCGTGTCGGTTTCCAAGTAGAGGGTGTGCCATGTTGACTTTACCTTTACATTTTGCCAAAAGACTGTTACCTCTTCTTTAGTGAGGCGCGAAGCTCAAATTTTTAAAGGATAGAAAAACTCACCTTTTTGTTTGACAGATTTTACTCTACTTATTAATGTCACCGTCTATCCCATACATAGATGCAATATAATTATCTAGAGGAAGTGAAACACTTAGGCTTCACAGTAAACTAGAGCAAAGGCGACTAGAACCGT
>LQNS02000137.1:17530398-17556473 GCA_001587735.2 Parhyale hawaiensis | reverse complement strand
ACTCACCTTTTTGTTTGACAGATTTTACTCTACTTATTAATGTCACCGTCTATCCCATACATAGATGCAATATAATTATCTAGAGGAAGTGAAACACTTAGGCTTCACAGTAAACTAGAGCAAAGGCGACTAGAACCGTGGACACTCATATATTTATTTGATAACGGTGAGAGGGAAGCAAGAGCGGTATACAGGATACACTGAAGCGGCTTTTGGTTCCGAGAGAAGGATAAAAATGACAGGGATCAGCAGCCTTTTTCCACCCAACATCGAGAAGAAATAGAGCGTTTTCGAAAACGTTGATTAGTCTTTGATGTTAATATTCAGTACGAAGATTCGCAGGTCATGCGTAAGTCAAGCCAAGCGTTCAGTTAGCGACATAATTTGCGTCATCTTCAACGCTAGGATCGTACTAAATGTGACCCTTACCAAAAAGGGTTCAGTAAACTTGCGTCTGAAGAGGTCGCCGTACTGAGTACAAACCACGAAGGCTATTGCAACCAACCACCTTTAGTCACCAGCTCCAAACTTCCCTAAAAGTATATTCTGTATTGTATGTATTAGCCAACGATTTCCGAAACCCGTGTTGAACTCGATGCAACTGATAACTTTCCGGCTGATATAATATTGTAACTTCATGGAATTTTGGCTAGTGGTGGTCAGGATTAGAACTAAAATTGACCTTTTATCGGAGAAAATTCAGGGATCTGGCAGCGTTAAATGCGATTTTCGAAATCCTGAGTTGAAACAGGTCCCATGCTTGAAAATAGTTTTTGTATGTATACTCTGAACTAGAATTGACGAAATTGCTTTTTCAGCCGATGGAACTAGGGAAAGTCAGAGCTGACAATCAATATTCCTCATCAAGATAGTTTACGCTTTTGAAATTGCAGAAAGAATTCCAGGATTATTATTTTGGGTAGATATCATCGAGGGAATTTAGAGTGCAAATATGAATCCTAAGTATAGTGTGTGACGCTGCTATTATTCAATGGATTTTTTTAGGGATACAGTTACGACCGAAATAATCACGAATGACAGGAGATGCGTTTTTTTTTTTCTCTATTATCAGAGATCTTTCAAGCTTAGCATGAGGGCAGATTGAATTAAAGTTAGGAAGTGAAGAGTTGCCGACGCTGCCGTTTGTGACGCTGGCGGCAAACACGTATTTATTTATTAAGCTCTGTGCAGAATCTGTCTCATCAGTGGATGATGGAAGTACCAACAAGCTACAACGAGTCACTTGGTTCTTTCTCACTGACATAAAGTTGGGCACGAAACCAACAAAATTCGGAGGGCTAATCATACAAGTGCAGTAACTTTAAAAGGTCACAATAAGTTCCATCCACAAATTTGCGAAATTACCGCGATTGTCCCAACAGCCATCTAAGTGCCAGCTTAGACAAATAAAGGAATTAAGCAAACAATCGCAGACACTGTACTATTTTTTAGGTATTTTAAGGTATGTAGGAATGTCAGCGCTAGCTTTGATACAATGGCATTGGCATAGAGCTAAAACACAAGCCTATTTCCTCATATTTAATATGATGAACTGTCTAGTTTTCTTTTTATTGAAGTTACTATATTGATTTGGTGATCTCAATATGCAGTTTACCCTGAGAATATTTAAAAGAGTTGACGTTGATTATTAAATAAAAAAAGTCGTGATTTCAAGGAAGAACGTGAATTATATTGGGCACATTTAATTTTTTAATAGATGATAAAGTAAAGCTCTGTATTTATTGCACAAATGACAAGAGGATCTTCAAACTTAGCTTCAATCGTACTAAGTTTTCAAGGTTATTTTGCCCTTGATGTTCTCAGATGTAAGTTTTTCCCCATCTACATTTATTCGTCGGCATTCACAGACTATTCCAGCTTTAAAATCTTTCAAAACAACGAAAATTTCTTCTACCCCATAATTACTTTCGCACTCAAAACTTCTAACGCCGGGTAAATCATTGGCAATTATTCAAACTCAAGCAATCAAATTTTCTTACTTCACACACCAATAAATCCGATAGTATCACTTTCCTTTCACATACAAACGGTCTGGTGCATATAAATCTTTCAAGACACTGTTAAGGTTGCCGATCCCTGCCAGAAAAAAACGCGTCACCCGTATTACATGTAACATCTCAGAGAGGTTCGAAAGACATAAGGATACCTATACCTACTAGTCCGTGGCGGACTTCTTGGAGAGATAACTCACTTCAGGGTATGGACTAATATGGTCATTCCCCTTTTCCAAAACCCGACAGCACTGACAAGAGCTGAAAAAGAGCAACTTCATCTACCTTTCCAAGGAAATATAATGCTAATGTCCAGAGTTGCGAAAGTCAAGTTTACCAAGGTGTATTTTTAAGAATTTTGTAGTTCTAGGAATTTAGGCGAATTTGAAATTACAGAAAGTAGCCACCGGACTGAACGTAATTAATTTGATTCACAAGAAACACATTGACATTAGAACTGATGCGAATGTGTTTAATAAAATTGCAAACTCACCAGCCTTCGTATACAAAGAGGTTAGTTTATATCGCTATCAACCCAGGTTTACATGTTTAGTATGTTCTGAATTATTATTAATAACTAAAAAATGTTAGTGTGAATTATGTTTTCCATTTAGATTGAACAACGCTCCAATAAGTGCTAAAGTTGTTTAGTGCAATAGCTGCAAAAGATTTTTTAAATAATTTCGGCTATTAGAGCCAATGACAGGAAGCTTGATGCGTAATAAGAAATTATATTTAGTTGGTATGCCAAGCATAACCCACTAAAATTTATGGAAATAGAATAGGGTTTGTTAGAAGACGCTTTGTAACTTAGTTAAAATATTTTTTTAGAGCAAATAACACTCCACACAAGACACTAGCCATGTCTGGGGCAACTTCTTACTTTTCAAATATTCATAGGTGTGTATAACTTACAATTTATATTATCCGTACTGGAAACTGGTTATTGATAATCAGATACTGCTGTGTTTAAATCTTTAGCCATCAAAAATAAAGCTCGATTCCTATTTACAGAGTGCGTAAGTCATGCGAAACTTAACACTTAATAGGAACGTTAGAGGCTTAACGTAACAATAACGTTAACGTCCAAAACAAAGCTAGTATTCTCATCATAATTATAGGTTTTTATAAGAAACTTGTTGCTCAAATGGGGAGTTCAAAGGTAAACTTTGTAATTATCATATCATACGTCTGCTTCCCGAAGGAATAGCATTGTTCAAAACGTCCCAAATTTTGCTTCAACCCTGAAATGCTGTACATTACATCACAGTCCTATGTTGTGCTCCTCACCAATTTCTATATTACGCGCCCTCTCATTCAACTCAGATATGAATAACTTAGTGGAGGACTAAATTCCTAAGTGCAGACCCACAGCTGTAAAGGTGATGTGATCTTAGTCAAACTAGACTTTCCACTACGTCCAGTCAGTATAACTGAGTTGTGGAATAGTAAATATTTGCCTAGTTTCTTAGGTAGTTATTTATTATGTAGGAACCAAAAGCCGCTTCAGTTAAATCGAAGGGTTCTGCAAGTGATGCCTATTTAGTACACATACTGTAGAGCCTTCACAGGCTATGGCGTCTAGGAAAGCAATAGCGAACATTTCGAAGACAAGAAATATTTAAAATTATTGATAGATATCCTTTCACTAGAATGGACAGTTCAAGAAACGAATTGCATTGTCGAGCGCGACTACTTGGCTTACAGATTTGGCATGAATGGAACGCTGAAGAAAATTTCTTAATCTAAAGAAAATTAACTCACAAAAATAAGAGGTGATAGGTAGTTAGTGCAACTAAACTTTTTACTTAAATCCACGAATGACAAAATATACTATTCTAAATCAATAATAATAAATAATAATAATACAATAATCACCTCGCCTATATAACATAAAATGACAGGGTACTCTTTTAAATTAATAATAACAAACTCATGTAGCTTGTAAGATGAACATAATCATTACTTGCCTATGCTTACAAGATAACAAAAATACGCAATTCTATATATGTATTTATATATTTATATATATCTACTACAATTACATGAAGTAAGGAGAACTCAGTAACGATTTTTTATAGTTTTTATTGCAATTTATGCCTGCTTGTGAAGATGCAAGAAAAGTATGTTGATGTTCGTTTGAAATGGATCGATATATTGAGGCAACACGGAGAAATTCACTGCAGACAGATGCACAGATGTATACAACAACTATAGACACATTATTGACCATTAACGTCCAGACGAATTATTACATGATGTTTCGAATGCATGCCCAAAAAGTACAGGTGTCAAGCCGTGCCCGTTTACAGGCCAACAGGTGACTGTGCCCGTCTACATAAAGTGGACAAAAATGGAAATGGCAAAGAGCCCTTTTTCTTTTTTGTACCATAAATAAATGAATAAATAAACACATAGGTCAAGCTGACTCTAAATATCGGCCACGAGATGTGAGTACCTATTTCATCTTAGGTATACCTAGGTAATGGAAAAGAGCAAGAAAGCTCAATATCCCTATTAGAAAATGAAATACGTATGTCGGTCTAGCTATCCCTATCTATCGGCCAGCATATCAACTCAGCTGTCTTAATAAAAATACAATAGGGGAGAGATATTTTTCAGAATTTCATGTACCTTTTTGAAAAAAAAAAATGCATGCGTCAATCTATCCACAAATGTCGACAGCAAGGTTAGCACATCCGGCCTTATAAAAATATCATGGGAAAAACTAGATATAATGCGCTATTATGCTAAATGAATATACACTTCAAGAAGTGGGGAATGAAGAAAAATGCATCACTATCACTGAACGTGAGAGCTTTATTGTGAAAAATAGCATTTTTGTTGCGAACTTATTTTCTTAAGAACCACAGTGTAGGCGAGTTGAATTGACGAATTGACGTAGGATAAGAATGAAAAGAAAAAAAAACAGAATTTATTGCGCTATGTTCGGTGTACAGACTGGCCGTAAGCAGTCTTAACCTCTCTTCTGTTATGTCAGTGTGTAACTGCATGTAAATTCTAAACGTGTTGGTTGGGGAACAGCATGACACTCTTTATGTTTTAGGGCAGCAGCACAGTAAGTTGCAAGCATTTTATATTATTTAGACAGCTCTGTATCGACAAATTTTCGTAATGAACGAGCATAATCAACACAGATACATACGAAAAACAGCATTACAACAGCCATTACTGAGAAAAAACTCTTCAGTTGCTTACAAACAAAGATGTCTTCTCAAAAAGCTTATTTAAATTACATACTATCACCATCATCACAGGAACGCTAATGTAACCGGTTTTTCTTGGCTATATTTCGAACCAATCACATGACCGTAGGAGATTCATAGGCTACACGGACTTTTGCAACAGCCCATAGATAAAATATCATCAATACGTATACAGGATACACCTCACTTCATCCCTATTTTAAGGAATGTAGACGAATGCAAAGAAAAGGGAGTCCCTCGGCTCATTACAATTCAGTTCATAACTACTTGCTCAATGATCCTCTTCAGCAAAACGTTTCGAGGCGATAGGCAAGAACGTTGTGGGATGTTTTTTGTAGGTCGGAGAATGCACAATGAAAAGATGACAGGAACGGTTTTTTGACAAACAATTAAGGAAGAAGTTTAATTCACGCGTAAAATTGTATAAGGATTCACAGGAACTAGCATTAACTGAGAGAAAAAAAGTCACATTCGTGGGTAGGTGAAATCGGTATAACTGTTAGCCTCTGGTGAAATTAGTTTAAATAAACAGTGAAGAATATCTCCTGATAACAGGTCATCGGAAAACATTGCTGTGCGACACTGAAAGAAATTTAGTAGTTTATTTCATCATCTGTTCTTAATAAACTATAAGAAAACTACACAAATGGTTTAACTTCGTGACAATTTTTGAAAAACTGCACAAATAATAGTTTGACCAAACCAAGGCAGAATTATCTTTTCAAATTACCAACTGTCTATATCATGGGAGTAAGAAAAAGATATTTGACAAAATTCTTACCCCTTGAGTAATAATCGTCACTACTGCTTACCTTTGGTTGACGTCTCCTCATCTGCATCTATACCAAGTGTTGGACATGTGCAAAGGAGTAATGACGTCATCGGATGGAGGCCATCAATGAACATTCGGATTAATGCTCGCCCCACGAACGAGCCTTGAGGATCAATGGCTTGCGCTTAGCCTCACTATTTGCTAGAACAGAATTAAGAAGGAAACCATGCGAGAACCACTAGCTCTGTCCTCCATGATCCGTTTTCTTATCTGCCAGCCAGTGTTCACTCACTCTCATCGGAAAGAAATGTTCTCTCCTCGACCCACTATCTTTACATATCTGCAGTGCTTGCTGATCGAAAACAGATGCTAAACACTCCTATAGTTTACAATTACCTAACAGAACACTTGCAGGTCATTAACAAATTGCAATGAAAAATTGTGCACGATTGGACACACGTGTGAATAAGTCAGACAGAAAACTGGCTATTAACAATCTGCAATTAGGAAATTGTGATTGGCTAATGCATTAGTAATTTATTAGTTTTCGACAAGAATTGGTTATTTTTATCAATGAGCTTGGAATCACATGCCCAATTTTGGATCAGAAATAGAGCTGTTGCACAGCTACACGCATCGCCCCATTTCGCCCTAGTTAGAATCATAACTCTATTGCACTACCTCACCTCTGTTCGATGCCTAGACCTTTCCACATCTGCACACAACGCTCCATTTGCACCCAAATGAAGAAAGCACGCAAAGCGTCTATGCAATGAAACAACTTCCCTTTCCTTATATCTAAACAGATATATAAAAAATAACTATCGAACTTTAAATTCTGTGACAACGGGAATGCAAGTATATGAAATACCCTAAGAGAAAATGTTTCAGCAGCTGTTATAATTAGATTTCATTACTAAATAATTATAATGAATATCAATATCAATAATTTTCATTAATTAAGACGAAGGGTGAAACTGTTACCATTGCACCCAGTACGCAATAATAATAATAGGTAATAAAGAGTACAATACAGTATCTAATACTAATGAATAATCATTATAATAATTTATAAAGACCCGTGAGAAAAAGTTCCGCAACTGTATCCATTGCACCCAGATAATGAATTAATAATGAAGATTCCTCTCTTGAATCCTGCTGTTTAACATGATTGCAGGATAAAAAACCTTCGTGAGACCGAGTGTTCGAGTGATGTCGGTTGCAAAACCTTGAATTTTCTTTCAGCCAGTTAGTGAAAGGCGGCTTCTATAACACAGGGATGACTATTTTACCACCAGGAATGATCAATGGTGTTTCAGAATAACAATTGTTTATCTTAATGAAGTTATTTATCCTTACCAAATCTCTTTGTGTTATTAGCTCTGCAGCCCTCAAGACGAACTGGATTTAATTACGCAAGCTGGAATGATCAGCACTGCATAAAAATATGCAAAGTGATTTGCCTTCATCGTACACGACTTCAGTAACTGATTGCTTAATTAATTATAACAACGCCTACAGTCATAACGAAGCTATCTGTCTTATCGTAAGATCATTAAACATCACAAAAGTACCGACCAAAACCATCTAGGCTTCACCTCAAGCTAGAGGATTTCATGAGCATTGACCACAGTCAGGAGTTCATGAGCATCGACCACAGTCAGGAGTTCATGAGCATCGACCACAGTCAGGAGACCATGAGCATCGACCACAGTCAGGAGTCCATGAGCATCGACCACAGTCAGGAGTCCATGAGCATCGACTACAGTCAGAATTGCATCAGCATCGACCACGTTCGACAATACTCAAAACAGGAATATAATCTTCCACATCTTTCTTACTTGATACAAGCAAAATCCTTATCTTTCTATTATCGCAATACATTTACGACAAAAGCCGCAAAAATAAAGCTCGTTGCAGGGACTTCAGTCCCAAATTTTGAAACACTCAAGGCCAACTTTGAGACCACTGCCACAAGCCATCACGAGTTTCTAAACACTGATGGTGTACAAAGGTGCCTGATAATTGGTAGACTTTAGGATGACACTCGGCCGAATTAATAGAACAATAACACTGTTGCCACTTTCACTCATTTTACGGCTGTTTCGTTTACGAGGAGTAACCTAGTGGCTGATTTGATCACGACGGAGCTGACTTAATTTTCATGGCCCTCGTCGACAAGGGCTTGCATTCTCAAACGTTTGAAGTTACGCATATGGTAACTACACAGCAGCTCCGAGCATGACTGCATAGCCAAAACGCGGCTAAAATGTTACGCTTTTATTCTAAAATTCAGCTACGAATTACTGAATTATGCAATGGACTCAAGCAACCTTAGATGATAATTTCATCAAGAGAAAAATTATTTAGTGACTAAACTCAACCCGCTACATACGTACGTTTTCGTGGAGCTGTAGATTTTACGTTCCTGCAACTTTACGAAGCGTTTGATGATCCAGATCCAGAACTGAAGTACTCGGGCACAAACCCTCTCAGCAGTCTAAGCCACCATCGTTGTAAGTAAAGTAATGTGGCCAGCCTACAATGACGTCATCACAGCGACTCAAGCAGGAATGTCCTGACCTCAGTGGCACTCATTTAACAGGCCTTGTGTCTGCGAGGTCTTCACTACGAGTCCCGACACAGTTCTTTGCATTTATAACAAGCACAATCAACATGTGGTAGCTTCCCACATGTTGATAGTATGAACTACCGTATGGTGCCTTGCATGTACAGTATACCTAGCATAAATGACTTCCGGCACGCATGGGTCCGCTTGCAATTCCTCTTGTCCGTTCAATCCACAAGCCTTTGTTTTCATATTATTACAACCACTGAGTCTAGTATCACCGGTACTTCTCTACTTCATAGAATGTCACGCAGTTCATGGACCCGCAAAAAATTCTACAAATTGTGTAAGACCGAGACCTTTCCAATAATATTGAAATATTATTGTCGGATACTGTCGTTTGTAGTGAATAGAGTGTCAATCTGACTGAATTTCCCAGAGAACAAAAAAAAAAAAAAAATGAAAACACTTGAGCAACGCTTGGCCGTAAATATTTGACCGTGTTTTTATGATGCGCAAATTTCTCGGATGTTTCACCTCCACAAAGTTTTGCCTCAATGGAGCTCAATGAAGAAGATGAGAGATCTACAGAAACTCCAGAATGACTACCATTATTAGATACTGAATATGATAGCTTATAGGCTAGACGGATTAATAGCTTAACCGGCGATAGTATCATTTTCTACAATGCAGTCACTCGGTGGACATTGTGTAGTTTTCTAAAGGCTATGATAGCAAGAGCAAAAAGGATGGGGCGGCAGACAGTGTATTTAGCAGCGTTAAAAGGTTCCATCATCATTCAGCTAGACACTGGGTTAGCAAAAGCATACTTCCTTATATAGCGTACACTCTACATACACCTTCATTAGAACAAGCCTAATCAATGTGCTATGATACAAAATTTCAGTTATTACTACGAGTATAAGCTAAGACAAGCAGCGCATTAGGAGATAACCTACAGTAGAAGGAAACAAGAAATTCTCACACCATGAAATTCATTTCACACATTGAAACTCAAATGTGACACCCTGCGGCGGCGCTACTCACGCTACAGGATATTCCGAGGTCGGACGTACGGGTTCTAAACCACAGGAGCTTCTCTACTGAAAGACGAATTAAAGAATGATTCTGGCAGTTATTAGAATAATTTACTTAAGTCGACAACCCTCATTATTTCCTTCACAACAACATCTTGCAAACAATGAACAGCTGCAGTTTCCGTGACGAGATGAGCGCGAAGAAACCTCGTTCATGAAACCAATAACAGCACCGTATCAATATCCGTCATTCAAAGGCACACTTGCAAGAGAAATTCTACCCATCACAACTCTATGGAACAGGACACCCTTCAGTAGTTAATGATCATCCCCACGATCAAAAATCAACTGACATGAAACCCTGCTGCCATAGTTCAGTCTCGCGTAAAGAAGTACGGAAGCACTACTTTTCTAGGCATAAAACAATTGACTAGAGTGGCTTAATCCTCCTCTAAAATTAAGCGTCAACTTATTAGCTGGACTTCATCATCGGTGACATTCACATTCTGCAATCGTCGTAGAAAATTACGTAGTTAACCCATTAACGTCCAAAATAAACTTTCAATTCAATAGAATTAACAGTAATATCCCCAGACGGGGATATTAGGCGTTAATGGGTTAAATAATGCCATGTGCGCTGCAGTGAGGCCTCAAATATTCGCAACTGCTTAAAAAAAAGGTAGAAGAATAGAAGATACAGCGAAAGCTAAGAGAGAGAAAGATAGCGCATGACGATACACATACGAGAGGTCATCACAAAGCACGCACGGTCACACGTTTCATCTAGGAGTACAGCTCGATACTAACACGTCCACTAACAGCTCAAAAACACGAAACTCGCAACTAAGAGCAAAAAATCTAGTCACTACTCTTCGGACTGGTTTGCAATGAATGCAAAAGGACAAAAGTTGGGCGCAATAGTATGAGGATGAGGCAAAAATCGATAGTAGTACAAGCTCTGCATATCAGATTTATACCTCTCATTTGACCATTACAGCCATGGACGAAGGGAACGTTGTGGAGTAATAGCATCAAACTTATAAGCAGGCAGTATAGAGCACAGCCAACGGCTTCCTGAGCAATATTGGCTCATGCTATTACGAAAATTCAGCCTTCCAAATCAAGTGTAGCAATTGAAGTCATGCTTGCTGGCAAAATAATAAAAGAAGCCCATAGGTAACTTCGGATCCGACTGGCATTCTCTCGTAGAAAAAGCTACCATTCCTTAGTTTTGTACACACGTTCTGAACTCGTTCCATCTTCTTAAATCTTACGTTCAAGAGTTATCCATCTTCCTAGGAACAAAAGATAATACACATTTGTCACTACTGGAGAAAAGCGTTACGTAGATCACGGTAGTGACAAATATGTACTCTCACTTTGTTAATTAAACCCATCGTGCCCAGAAGAATTCCATAAGTTATCTCTGACATAATTTTCAATCGTTATTTGCATTGCAGAATTAAACGAGGTGTCAATCAGAAGGGGCCGACTAATGTTCGAGCCTGTATGATCAGAAGACTAATGTTTTGAAGCCGAACATTTTATTATTGTTTGTGCAACTTCTGCACACAGAAGCTCGCGAAAGAAAAAAATTAATGAGAGGAATGTTTGGGCGTCAAAAGTCACTTCGTTACCTTCCACAGAAGACCATTTTTTAATATGTGACTGAGCGGTCCTCTTGGGAGGTAACGAGTTATGTAATGGATGAAACGCTTGAATTCTTCGCTCTAAGAAGATGGATCGAAAATATTTTCCTTACACCCAATTCGGATCTGGGTATTTAAGTGAAGGATGGACACCTACAAAAGGGCGCATCGAGAAATATCCCGGATCAGTTCTTAATAGTGCTTACCGTACGTTATTTAATGTAACCTTCCGGACTTGAGCAATTCGTAGCCCTTTTGATGGAGAGTATCTTGGACTAGAGCTTGGAACATAAATATCACAAAATTTCCACTGTCAAAGTTAACTTATACGCAAAGCCACTGTATACTTGTTCGCAAAGGCAATTCATGCAAAACCAATGAAATTTACTAATGGAAAATTCTCGTAAGAACCTTATAATATTATCTCAACATTTTTGTTATTGCTCGGGCTGAACAACAAACATTCGTAATGTTTAAAAAAAGAGTACTTCTACGAATTTCCTATCTGGTTTTGAGTCAACATTTAGTAATAAAAATAACAGTTTGCTGAAAATCTTTCTCCGTTAGATAATCATGGAAACAAATTAAGTTTTAACTGATGAGATTTCAGTGAGGCTTGCGCACGCATTCAACTCTCCTGTCGGTCCTATTATGCAAAGGGAAAGGCACTCGCTTCTTGGGTTAACCAATAAAAAATCTACCATGAATCAAAGATAATTACTATGAGCACCACAGCATACTAACAATCGTTAAATCTATTGAAAAATTCTCAAATAATAATTTCCACAGCTCGGAAAGATTTGCAAATGATCTAAGATTGTCATATATATAGTCACGGTATATAGTTGAACAGCTTAGTCTTTAATCCAGTAGAATAATAAGAATAAGTCAGCATGCTGACGACATCACATACAGCTTTTATGGTTGTCGTGAGACTCCAGCCCTTGACGAGTCTAAAGACCTCGTTATCCGAGGCAACTGTACTGCTCATCGGCTTATACAACCAAGCTAAATAATGCATTATACGAGGCAACAGTGTTGCGCAGCAGCTGCTGTAACTCAGTTGATCTTTCACTGTACGAGCAAAGAGTGTTGCGCATCGGCTGTTGCACCTCAGCTGATGCTTTGCACGAGGCAACAGAGCTGCGCAGCAGTTTCTGAATTCAGTTAAGGGCCGCTTTGCACGAGGCAAAAATACTGCTGATCAGTGGTTGAAACTCTGCTTCCATTTTTTGCTGCTGCTGATACAGCAGGGCCAATACATATATTCACTTTCATCAGGTTTTGCGCAGCTCATTATAGATAAGAGGTGGAGGGATTAGCAATGTACAGCGCACTGTGCTACATCGTGTAAAGTAGCCCAAACTTACAGACTTTAGTAGACTGAGATAGTAAATCGCCTCTCGAAAGTCGAGCAACCGTTATTAGTCAAGTATCTACACAGTTGAAATTTCGTTAGCAAAAGACAGATTTTGAAAATCATTTCCATGGTCTGTTTTCTTCTTCCAACCATATTCGGAACCGGCCTCGGTCGTTCATTGGGCCAACGCTTAGCATACATCAAAGTCACAGTAAGCAGTGCTTAAAAAGGGCTTCGGTGCCTTCAGTAGCCGAGATTGCCTGCAAACTCAAATATTCAATGGTCGATTTAGTAATCTTCTGTCGACCTCAACAGTCAGATTTGGAATGTCATTGTCGGAAGTTTTTAGCTCGTTCAACCCTAGTTTGAGTTGCGGATGGTCATCAGTAGAGCTTTTTATATCAGTTTAACACATTCCAGCATTATACACCGTGCCGGAATACCTAGTCTTTTACAGTATTTCGGCACAAAAACGTTTTATGAGAATTTGGAGACATCAGTTGCCGTTCCATTCTTATATGAAGCTCCGCGTCGTCTAGGGTCACTTCTTAAAAAGCGAAACAGGTGCACTGGCAATATCTACTTTCGTCGCTTTTCAAAAGGCATAGTCTACCACCGAAACACATGCCTGTTTTCTATCATGTTAGGTACAATGCCATTTCTACGACAGTCGACTGGCAGGTACTTTCTTATAGGTGAATCGACACGTCAGAAATTAAGTTGGAGTAAAAGTAATGTCCGATTTAAACAAATCTAAGACAAAAAATGTGTTTTAGCTAATGTAGCACGGGCGAATGGGCAACATTTACTGTTCTGTAAGTTCCCTGGTGGTACAGATAGGGTTCTCGGCAGCAAGAGCTTCCAACAAGTAAAAATAAAGATTTATATATATATATATATACATTTGCCTTTCTTTCAATTCGAAATCGTCGTTTCAGAAGCGGGAAAACCACATCCTGCAATCTCGTCCATTCACTACATCATTCCCGTAAGTGCTGGAATGGATTTTGCTGCCGCACTTGCATTAACGCCTTTATGAAGTTCGTATGGTAAAACTTCTCTGTGTGACCTTTAGGTAGGACATACATGAAGGTAAAGTTTTTGAAAATTATGGGAATAGTTAGATAATCTGATAGAAAATAGTAGACACAAATTAGGCACAGAGCTATTGTAAATTTCCAAGAAAAGGTATAAAGTTTGATAAATTCGCTCTGAAACATTTGTTCTGGAAATCGGACATTACTTTTGCAATAACCTGATATTGTTCCTTAATATAGTACTTTCAGTTTCGTTATACGCTGTCTCCGAAATATTGGTACGCTTTGTGTCATTGGCCATGTCCAATTCTGTAAGATACTGTATATTCACTAGGCTCTTAAACTTTCTCGGACGAACACCCCTGACACTGAGGCATGGCCATGGTACCAAGTTATATTATAGGTACACTAATAAAGTCTCACCATTTCGTGATGAGCGCATAGTTCAGTCACAGACACGTGGTTCGATGAATATTTTTTCGGAGGAAATCAGACATGTTGTAAGTCATCGCATTAAATTTGCCAAGGTATATTGAAAAGGGGCACTGAAAGTATTTAAGAAACAACTTGCTCAAATGTAAGACGTTCGTCACTAACTTACTCTAATGTAGGGCGTTCGTAACCTGTTTGACATTGAAGTGAAACCTTGAACCTGCTCAGATTGTATCAGCCAATGCCACAACAGTAACATGTTATGTTGCTACAAAGAGCAAGTATAAATTTTGTGTTATAATAATTGACATCGCTTCGAAACTACTATTGTGAGAATAAATTACTTTAAAGTAAAATATGTGTCGTATCGTCTGCTCCTACAGGCGAGAGATTTACGTGGTTCACACCACGCATGAGTTGGAGTGCTTATCCACGATGCACAAAATCAAAATGCGACAGCTAAAATTGAGAATATCCATATTTCTGACTGATAGTTGCCACTGACCATCAAAAATTTTTTGCATCTCTTATAAAGCAGGGACAACACGAAGATATTTTAATGTCCAAAATATTACAAAAACCAAATAACCGAACCACTTTAGGCACTTGTCGATGTAGATGTTCAATGCAATTTTTGTTTTTTCTTTGTCGTAAAACAAATTGAAGCGGCTAAAAATATTTTCATTTCAACTCAATACTTTTATAACTCCAAATAAATTTGTTACCAATGAAAAAAAAAATTCATTTTGGGTCACTTCTTGAATCTCAGTGCTTCTTGCAGTCGTGAGTCAGAGTCAAACTGTCGAACAGGCACTTTTTATTCTACAACGTATACCATCAAGTTAAACTCATCCTTAGTTTCTTAGACCAACGTAACAATTGGCCTCTCATTAAGTCTTATACTGCGCAGCTTGATGGCAGCTTAGTGTTAGTGCTGAACATTGCAGCCGTACCAATTTGAAGGACTAATTGCAAAGAAGTAATTGCACTTTGATAAAGTCTTCTATACTTAGAGGGATAACGCAGTTGTAAAATTGTCCCTCTAAGTTACAGTATCATATCACTGAAGCCAAAACGTATGCACGACCCTTTCCCTAACTATATATGATATACTATAGAGGGTGTCCTTTGCAAACAGATACGTTACAGTTGGGCAGCAGTGAAAGCATTTTCTGCAGGTGAAAACTGACAGTACTGAGATAACACTGAGGTTTGAGCTAAAATAACGACAGGAAATTTATCAATGTTGACAAGTAGCACTATGTGAGATTCCGTCATTTTGCTAAACAACGCAGTACAATGTTTTCTTCTGAAATATCAGTTTCAGTGAGCACGAGTGATGGAAATCGAAGTTAGGCAGCGCTTCAGTAAGTCTCACCTCCCACACAGCCGATGACTGGGAGAGATGATCTTAAATTCCGGTAGGTAAGGACTGCAGGAAGTTTTGCAATCTGCAGGTTGATTTTCCGAAGATTGCTTTTTTTTAGTTGGCAGGTAGTGCAGGTTTGTGGTCTAGGACGGCGAAGGCATGGAAAGATAATTTTACAACTCAAGTGAGTCAACACTGCAGCAGCTCTCGTGTCCTGCAGATCGTTGGCAGAGAAAGAGAATCTTAGAACTCCAGTCGATGAGCATTACAGGATGTTTTCTAGTTTTATTTTAGTCCCATCTAGTCCTCCCGTTACACTCTTTGCTTCCTGCTTGTGCCGTATGGTACCGTCTTGCTTCTCTTATATCAGATGCAATTGTATTATGAGATGAAATGAGCTTTATATTTTTTTTTTCTGTTCCGCAGATCGATGTTAGCAAAGATAATCTAACAATACCAGTTGGTGGGCATTTATAGATATATTGTTGCGAAGGTTGATGGTGCGGAAAAGTGATCTTACACCTTCAGTCAGTGAGCATTGTAAGGAGTCTCATGGTCGTGCAGGCTGATGGTACGGAATGCCAATCATAAAATTCTGCTCGGTAGGCCTTGAATGAAATGTAGTCGTTTAGGTTGAATTAACGAAATTTAGTGTAGAAGTTTCAGTTAGGCAGCATTGTTGACAATCTCGTAGTAGTGTGAGTTGATGAGACGTGGATGTAATCTTGAAATTCTACTTGGGAAACATTATGTATAGGAAGTGTCGCAGGCCTTTGGGTGGCTAGTACGGAGATATATGATCTTAAAATTTATACCTGGCATTCCCTGCAGAAAGTGTCATAGTCCTGCGGGTTTATAGTACGCTGATGTAATCTTAAAATTCCAGGCGGTATGCATTGCAGGAAGTCTCGTGGTCCTGTAGGTTTATGGTACACCTCACAGCTGAAGGAGCGAGGTCGATTTTGTTTGCGATGAGAGCGTCCTCGTTAGCTGCGACCCAGTAGCCAAGAGCATCCGTGTCGTATGTGGGAATGATTGTCACTTCTGCAAATAAAGATAGAAAAGCAGTAGAATTTAATTTTTGTTAAAGCGCAGTAACCGTACAACACAGTAAAAGATATAAGGAAAAAAGCTTAGATTTCAATACTATTCCAGTAATTTGAAAGAAAACTATTCACAGGGTAGATTGTCGTGTAAAAGGTTGAGGATACTTTGTTGCAAATAAAATTCCATACTGTCATTGAAAAACTCAATTCGTCAAAAACAAAATTCAGTATTTCGTCAACTCTGAGGAAGTTCACTTTGTTATTGATGGCAAATTGAATTTCGTTTTTTATAACATAAGTTGACAAGTAACTATTTGACTATCAATAATGACACACTGACCGCAAAAAGAGTACAGTGGGGAAACATACGACACATTAAAATTCAGTAATTGAAAATAGATTCTAAGCATTACGGTAACGATACATAATCTATATCAAGAGCTCTCAGCTTGATATATTAATTGTGTAACTTAGTATGCTATTGATGGATTGTACTTAGTTTGTTCATTCATTAAACACAGTCCACACAAAGAGGAAATTAATACACAGCATTTAGTGTATTGAACATATGCACAACGATATCACTAATCAATACTAACCAAGATTTTTATCTTCCCATTCCATCTTAGCTTGCAGAAGAGCATCAAGGACCTCCCTTCCAGGATCAATTCCAGAAAATACGTAATATCTTGCTCGAACTCTGCGGAAGTAGTCGATATTGCAGTAGTTGGGATTGGCAGCATGAGGTACATAAGCCAAGTCCAGATACACTGGAGAAATCCTCCGTGTTCTCCGACCTGCCCGTCGAGTGCGCATGGGTGGCGTTCTTGGCTTTGGGCTTTCAGCTGTATGCACGGGAGAGGGCAGCCCTAATGGCTTACCCCAGTCTTTCAGAATAGTTTTAGGATCGGTTTCACTACTGGAAGACGAGACTTTGGAAGTTACGGTCCTGGTTGTTGTCGTCACAGATTTTTCTACCGACGGTCCACTCGAAGATGTGACCGTTCGCCTAGTTATCACAGTGGACCCATCTTCCGAATGAGACGTTTCCTCAGATTGAACATCTGGAGCATCAGGAATTTCAGTCGGCAACGTCGTTGTTACGGTTTTCGTCACGGCTGAATCATTTCTTCCTACTGCGCCTTCGCTTGAAATTTCCTGAATGGAGCGAGTTACGAAGCACGGGTCGCCACTGATCCTTGATTCGTCAGCCGCCCAAGGTTCAGACACTGTGCGTTCAACAGTTGACCTAATATGAGTGGGCGACTCCGTGAGCTTGCGTCTAGCAACCGGCGAGGAAGTTGTTGATGATATTTTTCGTAAAAGGCCCTCACTAATTTCTTGAGAACCTAATACTTCCACGGTTTCACTACCCGGCACTTCTTCCATCTCCACTTCCTCACCGTCTTCATAATACTTCGTGATCACTGTAGTAACTCGCCGCACAACTACACGACCTGTCCTTGGACTACCCGTTACAGAAGCATCAGATGTTTTTCTTTCTACTTTAGACTCTACTACGCTTTGTCCAGGCTCACTCGTTACCTTTCTGATTTTCTGAATTTCTATGTTTTCTGCAGATTGAGCAGTAGAAGGCACTGATACTTGTTGGACGAAACTCGACGATTTATGAGTTTCCGTAGCTGATGACGTAGAATAAGAGGACTCTACTTCGCTAGTTTTGCGCTCAGTAACTCTCGAAGAGGAGATCGTCTCTCGTTGTTCTTTTTGGATATCGGTCTCTTGCGAAGTTTCCAGAACAGAAGTCGAAATTGGTACACTTTCGGTAACTAACTTGCTGACAGATGTCGTACTAGCAGCTTCAGTTTCATCTTCGATGCAGCCAGTAATAGGAGACAGCTTACCGCCACTCAGCATCTCAGATGAGCTCACAGTAGTGGAAATATCACCAGAAAAAGTGATAGTTTTAGTTGTCACAGTGCTAGAGGAAGTTACAGGGAGTTCGTCCCGTGAGCTTGTGTAGACGTCTCCTGTGGAATCACGGCCCTCAGTGAGAATAGTGGTGACTTTTCGAACAACAACAGGAGAGGCTTCGACTGTCTTTGTTTGCGTGCTGTATTGTGTTATGCTTTCATCACTGCCTTTGACTTCCTTCGTAACTGTACTAGAGGTTTCCTTTGGCCCGGAAGTCATAGAAACAGTACGAGTTGTTCTTGAAGTTTTCGGTCTAATCGACGAAATGATATCGGTTGGTACACTTTTTGTGTGTGTGATGACAGTGTGCCGAGTCTTTTCCCGTTTGTCCCTCTTATCCGCCTTTTTTGATATCTTTCGAGCTCTTTTTTCTGAAACTTGCTTTCGGCTTACATCAGCATCATCGCTCGATTCAGATGAAGAACTCGAGGAAGCGCTACTAGGACTACTCTCAGAAGACGAGCTTTCTGAAGGACCAGATTCTTTCGAGTCACGGTATGCTTTTCTGGTAGTCCGCTTGATCTTCTGCGTTCCTTTGTCGCTAACGGATGAAACTTCCGTTCGGAACGTCGTAACTTTCGAGCAAGCTTCTTCCGTAGCTACACGAGTAGTCTCTTCTGTTGCAGTTCGAGTTCCAGATTTCACCTCATATGACAGTGAGGTATGCGTTTGACTTTCTAAACTTGTCATTTTATCTTTGTCGTCAAAAGCAGAATCTTTACCCGAAGCGTCACTTCGCGATGTGATACTTTTGCTATCGTCCTCCACGACACTTGTCAAGTCAGCTTGTAATTTGAAAGAGTCTGCTAAATCGGACTCATCTTTGGCGAATTCATCGGCAACAACACTCTCACTTCGAGGTGACAAAGGTCTACCGCTATCAATTACATCTTTTTCTTTCATTTCTTTTCTAGCAGAATCAGGCTCTATGAATGTGTTTTCTTGTACATCAGAAGTCGTATCATCTAATTCATCAGGGAGTGCTCCATACATGGATGTTGACATTATGTCTTCACCTTGACCTAAACGAATTTCGTGGCTGGGAAGCAGACCGTGTTCAGCAAAATCATCTCCGTACATCGAAGAGGACATTATGTCTTGCAGTTGAGAAGTAGTAGATGTTTTTATGACAAACCCGACTTCGTCTGTTTCAGTTCTGACTGCTTCTTTTTCCTCGTCAGACTTACATTCAGGCAAATCTTTTTCTAGCAGCACAGACTGAGTGATGCTCAGTTTTGGAGAAAGAGGCGTTGATCCGGGAGTAGTGTCAGCAGAAATATGCACCAACTCTGCTTTTTGGGCCTGCAAGACAGCAAACACAGGTTGTGCCACTTCCCCACTTACAGAAGGCTCTTTGTCTGTCGCTAAAACTGCCGTGATGTCGTCGACTTCAACCTTTGACTCGGCACTCTTGACTGTATCCGTCTTCCACCTTTCGTCTATCATTAAAAGGTCTCCGGATTTTGACTTGTCTTCAATTTTTGGTTCAAACTGAGCGAGGAACTTTGAAGGGGACGAAGTCACATCCACTTTTAGTGCGGCGAACACAGGTTCCACTGACTTTGATGACGAAGTAACGGTAGAGACAGTCGTTTTAAGCGTATCGTCTCTCGCCAAAGCTTCAAAACCAACTGCAGAATCATGATCAGTACGGCTGATGCCAAGATCTTCCTCTTCTGATATTTCACTTTCATCAAAATCTGGCATTTCACTTTCCGTAGTCTTAAATCTTTTTTCAATTTTGCGCTTTTCTTTGGCAACTAATTTCATCAACTCTGGTAATTCGCTATCAGATGGCTGTGGACTGGCGTCGGGGAGATCTCCTTGAGATGTAATGTCAATGCCACCGGATATAGAATACACAGTGGATGTCGCAATAGGTGCTGATTCGGATTTAGATGACAGTTCTTCTGAAATTATTAGATCGACTAGTTTTTCTTCGACGGTTTTTTGCTCAGAAATGTTTTTGTGTGAACCTGATGCAACTTTTTCCTGAGATTTTGCTAAGGATATTGTTGCATCTTCTTTAGAAAGTAAAGAGCCTTTTGTTTCAGTTTTGAATGTTTTGAAAGAAGCTCCTTTCGTGTCACACTCATGAGTGTGAGTGACTTCTTGCGTAACGTGCGATATGGTACTCGAAAAGATTTTAGTTTCAGAAACTTCCGATGAAGCATCTGAACTGGACAACTTAGTAACAGTAGTCTTTGTAGTCATCTCTGTAGGAGAATCAGCTATCGTTAGAGACGGTTGATTAGACTTTTCTGTTGAAGGTGGTGAAGCAGTTGTGGGGAGTATCTTTTCTTCAAAGTCATCGAGTTCTTCCGAAACCGGGGAAGCAGCATTCAATTGAGCTTCAACCTGCCCCAGAGTTTCACCAGCAGCTTTACCAGCCGGTTCGAAGCCTGGTCTCTCTGGCAGTTTTGCAGAAATTTCTTCCTGAATTTCCGAGGAAGTTTTTTCAGGAGTCACTTTCTCGCGAACTCGTGGAGATGCGTGTTTTTCTTCTTTAGCTTTCGGTGATGTTCTTGCTTCAGGGACGTGCTCTTCGTCGGTTATTTCTATACCAGTCACCGTTTTCGTCACGGCGGAAAATTTTGTAGAGGTGATTACGTTTTCAGCGACTTCAGATACTATATCTTTTCCAGATACCTTCGTAACTACTGTCACTGTGCTCTCTTTAGACATCTTCCTTGGAGACTTGGCTTCACATTCTGGTTCCACTATGGGCTTATCACTTTCAATTCCGGGCAGTGGTGAAAGTTTCTCATCAGATTTTTCTGACGCACGAGATTCTTCCCCTCCAACCTTCGCAGAAATTCCTTCATCTTTTGCTTTGGGTGATAATTTTTCTTCGGGCTTTGGCGACGGTTTCCCAGCTACTTTATGTTTAGGTATCCCCTCTTCGGGCTTTGGCGATGGTTCATCAGCTTCAATTCTTGGCAAACTATTCTCGACAGATTTTGGCGCAGGTTCTTCATCTTTCCGTTTAGGTGATACTTCCTCCTCTGGCTTTGGAGATGGCTCTCCATATTTCGGTTTAGGTGAAGGTTCTTCTTGAGGCTCTGACAGCTCTTGCTGAGGTGATGCTTCACCTGGTTTCGAAAAAGGTTCCTCTGAAGGCATATCTTTTTCACTGGCTGCTTCGACAACCGGTAATACCATTTCATCATCTACGTCTTTCCCGTCAAGTTTTCTTGCACCAGTCACTTGTGTGACAGTCGATACAGTTTTTGAAATGAATTGAGTTTCAACTATTTCTGATACCTCGTCCTCTGTAGTTACAGTTACTTCTTCAGTCCTGCGTGAAGGCTGATCATCCTTTAATTTAGGTAGCGGTTTCTCTTCAACCTCTGGGGAAATTTCTTCATCATTTTGTTTAGAAGATACTTTTTCTTCGGACTTTGGCGAAGGTCTTTCATCTTCTTTCGGTGGAGGCGAAGCCTCTCTGGGCTTTCGCGATGGTTCTTTATCTTTCGGTTTGAGTGGAGCTTTCTCTTCAGGCTTTGGCGAAGGTTCTTCCTCTTTCGGTTTGGGTGGCTCTTCCTCCTTTCGCTTTGGCGATGGCTCTTCATCTTTCGGCTGATGTGAGGGTTTTTCTTTAGGCTCTTCTACCTCTTGCGGTGATAATGCCTCTCTTGCTTTTGGAGTAAGTTCCTGTGAAGGCATATCTCTTTCACTACCTGCAGGAGACACTATCATTTCTTCTTCAACAGCTGGTGATATTTTTTCATCATCTCTTTTTTTCACTTCAGCTGTAGTAACATCAGTCATTTCTTGTGTGACAGTCGTTATTGTTGTTGAGATGATTTGAGTTTCAACTACTTCTGATACTTCATCCTCTGTAGTTACAGTTACTTCTTCAGTTTTCCGTGAAGGCTCTTTACCCTGCTCCTTAGGAGACGGTTCCTGTTCAACCTTCGGTGAACTTTCTTCATCTTTTGGTTTGGGTGAAGGTCTTTCTTCAGGCATTGGTGAAGCTTCCTCTTCTTCTTTCGGTTTAGGCGATACTTCTTTGGGCTTCAGCGATGGTTCTTCATCTTTTGTTCTAGGGGAAGGTTTCTCATCAAGCTTTGGCGAAGGTTCTTCGTTCGGTTTGGGTGATACTTTCTCCTTTGGTTTTGGGGATGGTTCTTTCTCTTTCGGCTTGGGTGAGGGTTCTTCTTCAGGATATGGCACCTCTTGCAGGGGAGATGGTTTTCTTGCTTTTGGAGAAGGTTCTTGTGAAGGCACAGCATTTTCACTAACTGTAGGTGATGCTATCTTTTCTTCTTCAGCAGCTGGTGATATTTTTTCATCATCTCTCTCTTTCTCTTCTGCTGTTCTTACATCAGTCACTTCTTGTGTGACTGTCGTTACTGTTGTTGAGACGATTTGAGTTTCAACTACTTCATCCTTAGTAGTTACAGTTACTTCTCCTTCAGTCTTCCGTGAAGGCTCTTCTTCCTTCGGCTTAGGAGAGGGCTCCTCTTCAACCTTCGGTGAAATTTGTTCATCTTTTGGTTTGGGTGATGGTCTTTCTTCAGGCTTTGTTGAAGCTTCCTCTTCCTCTCTCGGTTTAGGTGATACTTGTTTGGGCTTCGGCGATGGTTTTTCATCTTTTGCTCTGGGGGAAGATTTCTCTTCAGGCTTTGGCAAAGGTTCTTCTTCTTTCGATTTGGGTGACACTTCCTCCTTTGGTTTTGGGGATGGCTCTTCCTCTTTCGGTTTAGGTGAGGGTTCTTCTTCAGGCTGTGGCACCTCTTGCAGAGGAGATGCTTCGCTTGCTTTTGGAGAAAGTTCTTGTGAAGGCACATCTTTTTCACTAACTGCAGGTGATACTATCTTTTCTTCTTCAGCAGCTTTTGATATTATTTGATCATCTCTCTCTTTTTCTTCAGATATTCTTACATCAGGCATTTTTTGTGTGACAGTCGTTACTGTTGTTGAGATGATTTGAGTTTCAACTACTTCTGATACTTCATCTTCAGTAGTTACAGTTACGTCTCCTTCAGTCGTCCGTGAAGACTCTTCATCCTTCTGTTTAGGAGACGGTTCCTTTTCAACCTTTGGAGAAACTACTTCATCTTTTGGTTTGGGTGATGGTCTTTCTTCAGGCTTTGGTGAAGCTTCTTCTTCTTCTTCTTTCGGTTTAGGCGATATTTCTTTGGGCTTCGGCGACGGTTCTTCATCTTTTGTTTTAGGGGAAGGTTTCTCTTCAGGCTTTGGCGAAGGTTCTTCTTCTTTCGATTTGGGTGACACTTCCTCCTTTGTTTTTGGGGATGGCTCTTCCTCTTCCGACTTAGGTGAGGGTTCTTCTTCAGGCTGTGGCACCTCTTGGAGAGGAAATGATTCTCTTGCTTTTGGAGAAAGTTCATGTGAAGGCACATCTTTTTCACTATCTGCAGGTGATACTATCTTTTCTTCTTCAGCAGCTGGTGATATTTTTTCATCATCTTTCTCTTTCTCTTCAGATATTCTTACATCAGTCACTTCCTGTGTGACAGTCGTCACTGTTGTTAAAATGATTTGAGTTTCAACTTTTTCTGATACATGATCCCCTGTAGTTACAGTTACTTTTTCTTCAGTTTTCCGTAAAGCCTCTTCATCCTTCGGCGTTGGAGACGGTTCTTCTTCAACCTTCGGTGAAATTTCTTCATCTTTTGGTTTGGGTGACGGTCTTCCTTCAGGCTTTGGTGAAGCTTCCTCTTCCTCTCTCGGTTTAGGCGATACTTCTTTGGGCTTCGGCGATGGTTCTTCATCTTTTGTTCTTGGGGAAGGTTTCTCTTCAGGCTGTGGCGAAGGTTCTTCTTTCGGTTTGGGTGACACTTCCTCCTTTGGTTTTGGGGATGGCTTTTCCTCTTTCGGCTTAGGTGAGGGTTCTTCTTCAGGCTGTGGCACCTCTTGTAGAGGATATACTTCTCTTGCTTTTGGAGAAGGTTCTTGTGAAGCCACATGTTTTTCACTAACTGCAGATGATACTATCTTTTCTTCTTCAGCAGCTGGTGATATTTTTTCATCTTCTCTCTCTTTCTCTTCAGCTATTCTTGCATCAGGCATTTCTTGTGTGGCAGTCGTTACCGTTGTTGAAATGATTTGAGTTTCAACTACTTCTGATACTTCATCCCCTGTAGTAACAGTTACTTCTCCTTCAGTCGTCCGTGAAGACTCTTCATCCTTCTGTTTAGGAGACGGTTCCTCTTCAACCTTCGGTGAAATTTCTTCATCTTTTGGTTTGGGTGATGGTCTTTCTTCAGGTTTTGGTGAAGCTTCCCCATCTTCTTTCGGTTTAGGCGATAGTTTATTGGGCTTTGGCGATGGTTCTTCATCTTTTGTTCTAGGGGAAGGTTTCTCTTCAGTCTTTGGCGAAGGTTCTTCTTCTTTCGGTTTGGGTGACACTTCCTCCTTTGGTTGTGGGGATGGCTCTTCCTCTTTCGGCTTAGGTGAGGGTTCTTCTTCAGGCTGTGGCGCATCTTGCAGAAGAGATGCTTCTGTTGCTTTTGGAGAAGGTTCTTGTGAAGGCACGTGTTTATCACTAACTGCAGGTGATACTATCTTTTCTTCTTCAGCAGCTGATGGTAATTCTTCATCATCTCTCTCTTTCTCTTCATGTATTCTTACATCAGTCACTTCTTGTGTGACAGTCGTTACTGTTGTTGAGATGATTTGAGTTTCAACTTTTTCTGATACTTGATCCCCTGTAGTACCAGTTACTTCTTCTTCAGTTTTCCGTGAAGCCTCTTCATCCTTCGGCGTTGGAGACGGTTCTTCTTCAACCTTCGGTGAAATTTCTTCATCTTTTGGTTTGGGTGACGGTCTTCCTTCAGGCTTTGGTGAAGCTTCCTCTTCTTTCGGTTTAGGCGATACTTCTTTGGTCTTCGGCGATGGTTCTTCATCTTTTGTTCTAGGGGAAGGTTTCTCTTCAGGCTTTGGCGAAGGTTCTTCTTCTTTCGGTTTGGGTGACACTTCCTCCTTTGGTTTTGGGGATGGCTCTTCCTCTTTCGGCTTAGGTGAGGGTTCTTCTTCTGGCAGTGGCACCTCTTGCAGAGGAGATGCTTCTCTTGCTTTTGGAGAAGGTTCTTGTGAAGGCACATCTTTTTCACTAACTGCAGGTGATACTATCTTTTCTTCTTTAGCAGCTGGTGATATTTTTTCATCATCTCTATCTTTCTCGTCAGATATTCTTACATCAGTCACTTCTTGTGTGACAGTCGTTACTGTTGTTGAGATGATTTGAGTTTCAACTACTTCTGATACATCATCCCCTGTAGTTACAGTTACTTCTTCTTCAGTCTTCTGTGAAGGCTCTTCATCCTTCGGCTGAGGAGACTGTTCCTCTTCAACCTTCGGTGAAATTTCTTCAACTTTTGGTTTGGGTGATGGTCTTTCTTCAGGCTTTGGTGAAGCTTCCTCCTGTTCTTTCAGTTTAGGCGATACTTCTTTGGGCTTCGGCGATGGTTCTTCATCTTTTGTTCTAGGGGAAGGTTTCTCTTCAGGCTTTGGCGAAGGTTCTTCTTCTTTCGGTTTGGGTGGCACTTCTTCCTTTGGTTTTGGGGATGGCTCTTCCTCTTTCGGCTTTGGTGAGGGTTCTTTTTCCGGATGTGGCACCTCTTGCAGAGGAGATGGTTCACTTGCTTTTGGAGAAGGTCCTTGT
>LQNS02000137.1:17509156-17523699 GCA_001587735.2 Parhyale hawaiensis | reverse complement strand
CCTCTTTCGGCTTAGGTGAGGGTTTTTCTTCAGGCTGTGGCACCTCTTGCAGAGGAGATGCTTCTCTTGCTTTTGGAGAAGGTTCTTGTGAAGGCACATCTTTTTCACTAAGTGCAGGTGATACTATCTTTCCTTCTTCAGCAGCTGGTGATATTTTTTCATCATCTCTCTCTTTCTCTTCAGCTATTCTTACATCAGTCAATTCTTGTGTGACAGTCGTTACTGTCGGTGAGATGATTTGAGTTTCAACTACTTCTGATACTTCATCCCCTGTAGTTACAGTTACTTCTTCTTCAGCCTTCCGTGAAGACTCTTCATCCTTCGGTTGTGGAGACGGTTCGTCTTCAACCTTCGGAGAAATTTCTTCATCTTTTGGTTTGGGTGATAGTCTTTCTTCTGGCTTTGGTGAAGCTTTCTCTTCTTCTTTCGGTTTAGGCGATAATTCTTCGGGCTCTGGCGATTCTTCTTCATCTTTTCTTCTAGGGGAAGGTTTCTCTTCAGGCTTTGGTGAAGGTTCTTCATCTATAGGTTTAGGTGACACTCCTTCCTTTGGTTTTGAGGATGGCTCTTCTTCTTTTGACTTGGGTGAGGATTCTTCTTCAGGCTCTGGTATCGATTGCTTTTGTGACTCTGCTCTTACTTTTGGAGATGGTTCTTGTGAAGGCACGTCTTTTTTACTGACTGTAGGAGACAATTGTTTTTTATCTTCAACTGTCGATGATATTCTTTCATCATCTTTGTTTCTTTCGTTAGGTTTTCCCACATCTGTCACTTCCTGTGTGACAGTCGATACAGATTTTGAAATTATCTGAGTATCAACTATTTCTGATACTTCATCCCTTGTAGTTACAGTAACTTCTTTTTCAGTCATGCGTGAATGCTCCTCTTCCTTTGGTTTAGGTGACGGTTCTCCTTTGAGGAATTTCTGCAGGAGTCGTTCTTCTTCGTCATCGATTTCTTCTGACTGCGCAGCTTCAGCAGTTATAGGAGACATTAATTTTTCCTCCACTAATTTTGCTGAAATAGTGACATCGCATACATCTTTATTCTCAGACACAGATCTTTCCGCTTCTTGCTCTACATTCAGTGGTGTTTTTGAATCTTCCAGTAGATCGCTGCGTTGAAGTTCATCGACAAATTGTTTCACTTCCGTTGACTCCAGAGAGAGTTTTCTTGCTATCTCAGTTGAGTCAGCTTCTTTTTCAAGCAATGTGTCTTTTGAGAGTAATTTTTCTTTTGGAGATAAATCTTCTTCTTCTACAGAAGGAGCAATAATTGTTTCAAATGCACTATCTTCTCTCTCTTTTATAAATTCTTGTTCGGCTTCTTTGAGAATGTCCTTTTCCATTTTTTCATGTAGTCCTTTCTCTTCTACTTCTTCAATACCTTTCTCTTCCGCTTCAGATCCTTCAGTCACTATGGATGCTCTGTGAATGTTGATATCTATGTGTTTTGGATACACACCCGGTTCGTCGTCAATGGTAACTCTCTCTAAGAGGTCGTATTTGCTCCGTTGTTGAGTAATTTCCTTCGTTTCCGCCTTTTCGATGAACACAGTTTCAGATTCTTTCTCAACGGCGTTCACCAAACTCTCGTCCTCGTCTGCCATGGCTTCTACCACTTCTTCATGAATGGGCAGATCGTCAACTTCGTCGGGTGTTTTAATAACATCCCGTGGCTGAAGAATTGGCTTTGCTTTTTCTGCTATTACGGGCAAGGATGATGGAAGTTCCAGGTCTTCAGTTGGTTCTGTCTTTTTTTTATCAGCAGCTTCACCATCTTTTTGAACCGTTTCGAATGAGTTGAATACTCCAGCTGTCGGTTTCTCCTCATATTTCTCTTTGTAGTCAGTGAGTTTAGCGCTGCTAGGGAGCGTTGCATAAGCATCTTCCTTTTCAAGTTCAGTGTCAACTATATCTTTCTTGTCTTCAGCAAGGATTTCATCATCGACTTTTTCCATGGCGTCAATAATCGGCGATGGTTCTTTGTCAACAGCTACGTCATTAAATCGAGCCTCCTTAACTTGAGAATCAGGCAATAGTTCATTACGGTCACTCTCTAAAACAGTGTCTTGCTCTTTTAATCTCGGGGCAGTATCAGGAATACGATCACCTATGTCTTCTTCTCCATCAACTTGATCTGTTATCAGTGCTTTGTCTGGTTCATTTTCAATCACCTCTTCGCGAACGGGCGCTGCTCTTTCTTCCACATCCCTGTCTTCCTTTTCTTCCTCATTTTCCTTGTATTTTGCCTCATCATCGTCATCCTCTTCCATAATATCGGAAATTTCCTCTTTTTCCACTTGTTCTATGACCCCTTCGTCGTGAAGGATTAACGAGTCTTTCTCTTCCTCTTCTGTCACTTCTCGGTCTGTCACATTCTGGAATTCATCGTCAAGTTTGAGCTCTTGGACTCCAGGAATATTAGCAATGTCTGATATTCTATCTTCTTCGTCGTTGTCAGCACAAAGTACGTCATCTTTTTCGGGGAGTAGAAGTTCTTCTTCATCTCGACTAACTTTGAGAGCGTCGTCTGCATCGTCTGTCTCTATAGAGGCTGCAGGAACGATTATACCAGCAGCAGCTGCAGCAACCACTCCAGCCTTCATGGCCGCTCCAGTGATGATTTTCTTTACGGGCTCTTCTTTTGCGGCTGATGTCTTGTCAGTTTTTCTTTTTCTCTGTGACGGCGCTTTGGAGGCCAATCTCCTTTTAGCTTCTTCTCTAGCCGCTTTCGCGGCTAAATTTTTTTCCTCAACCGTGCGCTTGTGAGATATTTCGCTCACAGTTCTAGCTGACTTCCTCTCGGTACTTACTTTTGTTGATCTCAGTTCTGACCGTATTCTTTCGGGACGTTTTGATTTTCTCGTTTCTTTTTCTTCGCCTTCTTTCTGCTGCATTTCATCAGCAGGTTGCTCAGGCTTTCGGATTTTTCTGGGTTTCTTTTCGGCAGGGGCAGCAGGCAGCTTCCCTGTGATTCTATTGTCTGGTATTGCTTTCGTGGAGTCAAGTTCAGGCTTTTGATCCGCAGAAACGGTTTCTTCTCTTCTCTCCTTTGTTTCCTTGCGAATTCTCTCAATCTTGGAGTCTTGTCGGTACTTTCTATCCACGCGACCAGAACCAGTATCGATTCGCGGGAGTATTTTACTTTTTCTACTAGTTCTTTTTTCAGTTTTCTCGGTTGGTATTCTCTTTTGGATTTTCTGGTTAGTTTTCTCCTTCTCTATGATTGAGCTTTCGATGACAGGTGCCTCAATCATAGAGTCTTCTGGTCTCTTCATTTGTTCAACTTCAAGCGAAGATTCTCTGTCATCTGCGAGGATGATTCCAGATTCTACGGACAGCATGGAAGACTCGCGTACTTCATCGCTCTGTTCTGCTGTCTCCCGCGGCTCATCTGTTGTTTCTGTAAAGGCAGGTTGACTTGATTCTTGCAATTTGTTATCATCAATGATTTTTTCGGGAGAAACATCTCTCTGGACTTCAGCTTTTTCATGACTTTCATCTGACTCTGGCTCCACGACTTCCTTGTCACCTGTCGTTTCCTGTAGTTCTTCGAAAGCTTTTTCTTCCTGCGATTCGGCGATTTCTTTTCTCCTTTTTCTTCGAACTTTTTCTTGCCTGTGTTCAACTTTTTTCTCCACTCTAGAGTCTGCTGTCGTTCTTTCAACTTTTGTGCGCTTTTTCTCCTCTCTGCTCATTGAGCGCGATATCCTCTCGCTTCTGCTCGAAATTGTCGTCGCTTGGTTAGAAACTCGGGAGATTTTTTGTGAAGCCATCAGTCTTTCTATTCTACTACTTCTCTTTTCCTCGTGTTTTATTCTCAAAGACTTGGAAGAACATTGGGGATACTTAAGAAAATCTAAGTGTTTTAGTTTTTCCAAGCCTTCGAAAACTTTGTGCTGAGGAGTACTGCCGGGAAATAGTATTCTAGTGATTGTGTCGGTTGGGTCGTTTGGTTGCCACACGACTAGGGCGCAGATGGAATTCATGTTCATTAGAGGACAAGGAAACACTTTATTGCCTATTGTGTACGTACAGCTTTCACCGTCAGTCGATCTCACTTCATTGTTCCATCTCTGCATGAAATACTGAACGTCTTTGCTATCTTTGGAGGGATTTAGAACGTACATGTCAAGTTTGCCATGACCAACCTTGTGGTACAGATTGATCGGACCTACCTCGTTGTCTCGAAAACAAAGGTGCGGCCTAAGGCTGAGTTGTCTCAAGTTTTCTCGTATTAAGTGGCCTTCGTCCCATATGTTGACGAGGAGAGTGTCTTCGTCTTTTCTGCCATCAGGCGAGGACTTAGTGCCAGTCACGTTACAAAAGATGTGACCGATTTGAGGATAAACAGAGCTAATGGCTTTTCTACGAATAACGTTAGCAATTCCCATCACATTAGAACTATTAAGGCGAGTTACAAGCACAGCGTCTAATCTATCTAGATGTCTGGTGAAGTCCCAGAAACATCCTTTCCTGTTGTAGCCACCATCCACCAACATATTGAAACCATTCACGCCAAAGAGAGCCGAGTCTCCCTGACCTCCTGGAAATACATATAACGTTGGCCTCGTAAATCTAATGTTACCAACGATATCGGACGGTTCATGTATGCTTTCAACGTCTTGTACCATCAAAAACTTTGATATGTATTCGACGATAGAAGCAATTCCTTCAGTGACTTCGATCTTGTCCTCAGGGTTGACCGTGACTCTGCACTGCTTGCTGAAATGGAAAGAACAAGATTTTGTGATTCTATCCTCTGTGTTGACCATGACTCTGCACTGCTTGCTGAAATAGAAAGAATAAGATTTTGTGATTCTATCCTCGGTGTAGACCGTGACTCTGCACTGTTTGCTGAAATAGAGAGAATAACATTCAGTCTGGAGCCCGCTGCTGGAGTTTCTGGAACTTATCAAACAAATATAACGTAATAAAGTATTTCTTAGGTGGACGGTGTCAAAGCCTGCCAATTGTCCAAACATTTTGCTGAGCTATAGTTGACTTTAAATTGAAGCATATACGAGAAATGTTACGAGTGACAGTCACTTAAAGAAAGCTGGTATGACGGCAAGCAAAGTAGCAAATTCATTGGTACACACGCCGCTGTGTTACAATTAAAGGCGTAACAAAACGGTCGGAGGGAGGTGGGCGGGCTTTTACAGCGTCAAAGAACTGTTGTGTGAACCCGGCTTCAGGCAGAAACATACAGAACATACGAGAAGATGTGGCAAAGTAAATTAAACTTTTTTAGGACTACAAATGCAGAAAATATACAACAACGGAGAAAAATTGCCACACAAAATAATGTTTTTCTGTATAAAAAGACACGTACGCTACGGCGTAAATGAAACTGTTACGGGTACAAACTGGCAACGAAACAACAACGTTAAATAAACGTTTTATGCCTACAAATGCGTAGAAAATACAACGTATGAAAAGTGTTTTTCAATGATTACAATTAAAGACGAGATACAACAACGTAAGTAAATTTTTAGGCTAATAACAGTAGATTAAAATGCAAAATCATTGGCAGCTTGTTAGGTATACTGACTTTGCCCACAGTATGCGCCATTTCTGATACTTCAATTTTCATACACTTATAATAATATAAAAATCGTAAACAACAACACCAACCAAGAGTTCTCGTGGTAATGGTTTTTATGAGGCAGTAAGAGACAAATTATTATGATGTCAACCGCAGCACTAATTTGAAGTATTTGTGGTCCTAGGGTTTTCTCTTAAGCAATAGCAGGTAAAATGATGAAATACATTGGTTATGCTGTTGTATTGGTTCTGATATTCACACTGATATCTTTGAAACACATCTGAAGTCAAAATGCTGTGATGTGGTGGCTGTTTTTGCTCTCTTTTGCGGTAGTTGTAATTAAAAGTAATAATTGGCCATGGCTACGGTCGTGAAATATTTCTAGTAGCACTATCAGATGAAATACACCAACTACTGGTTGTTTTAGTGTATTTTCGTGCATTCTACAGAATCATTAACCTGAAATAAATCAAGGACATGGCTTCGATTGGGCCAATGTTTGTCATTCAGCACTAGGACGTCAACTACCCAAAAGTGTTGGTTATTTTGGTGTGTTCTCTATAAGAACACTAACCTAAAGTACTCCTGGGACATGGCTTCGGTTGTCCAGTTTCCTTCACCAGAGCAGTGGATGTCGATGGTGATGCAACCTTCGTAAGCGTGCAGTACCCTTTGTACTTCATACTCGTTGAAGGCAGCAAAGAGGTCCGCTACAGAGAAAGTTCCATCCTGCACATCAGTATTCCAGGTAATATTCGAAGCAATACTTATTGTGATTAGACTTTAGAGATTTATCTATTCTTACGCTTAGCTACATACAGTCTGAAATCATGAGCAACGGTAGTGCTCAGTCCGACTTACACCAACAGTGCCTACTTAGTCAGGTCAGAGTGCAAATCTTCCCCTCTGTGCATCAAAATTTAAGTTACCAGTGGAGAATGATGCTATTTGTAACGTACTTCTAAAAGTTAATTTTCCCGCACTGTTAAAGGCTAACTTTTAATATTTTCTTCCAATACTTTAGGTACACACAACAATATCTACGAGGAACTTGTGGCGAACTTTAGAACATAGCAGAGATGAAACTTAGGGTGAACATCGCAGTATTTCTTCGATAATCAGGGCAAACACCTCAAAATTTCAAAAAGTAATAGCTGAAACAAGTGTCAGAATAATACTGTGGCAGACACGAGCTCAGTTACTCAAAGTAAGATGAAGATGGAGTAAAAGCCAATAGAACCCGGGCCGAATTACCTGTAAAAGCTAACGCAAATACCAGAGCATTACTGACTGAAAACCGAAGTCTTCATAGCGGTACCTGTAGCATCCAAGACCCGGAGCCAGAGAAGGCGTAGCCAGCATGGATGATGTGTCTGTGTTTAGTGAAGGAGGATAGTAAATTCTTGAGGCACTGCTGCAAGGTGTTGACCTGGGGATTGATCAACACCTCAACAACCAGGTGCTCGTTGGCGTACTGGACGAGGCGCTCACCTGAAATGCACGCAATTCTATTAAGAGATTTAGTGGCAGGGCAGTACAGTGGAAGAGTTTTTACGTTGGGATAGTTCTCATTGGCTTATTGGACCAGACGATTTCCTGAATTGCATGCAATTGTAAAAAGTTTGCAAACGGTTGCCACTGAAAGCTACGTACAGTAACTTCAGCCCTGCCCAAAGGGATGTTTCTCTTTCAATGTTGCCATGAATTCCGTTGCCTGAACAAATTTGAAATGTGGCACATTTGTCACATAAGAGCGCAAGAAGTCAAGGTCAATGTTGTTTCATACTTACTTATGCTTCCTTGGGCAGTCTCGTCAGCGGCACTTTGGCTACCTCCGGTTTGAAACTTTGAATCGTAAACCTGATTGATTTGTGAGATCGAGGGAAATTTAAGCCTTCGCATCTGAATACAGCTCTAAATTGTAAAATATGCAGTTAGCTTTGAGAGTAGATAACACAATTTAATCTACTTTTTACTATTGTAAATTGTTTCAATATTCAGCGAGCCATTAACAATTGCGTCACAGGGGTGAAAGTAAATTGTGGGTACCCTTGTAATACGGAAACTCTATTCTTGAAAAAGTATATTTGCATATGCTCATCAGTATCAACGTCAACACAACATATTAATTCGTTATGGTTTTTTTTTTTGGCGACAAAGGCCGACCGTCAAAATGATGAAAACAAATGCCTGTTCGCCTCATTCTTTCGGCTTCCAAACAAGCAGCCCAAACAATCAAGTATTGGCAGAACTTAGCTATTATGGCATCAAAGTTACAGAGATTAGCATATGAAGCCTAGCAAAATACAGGAAGTCGCCGTTCTGGGCCAGAGATCCGTGTAGGAATCAAGTGGGACTGAATGAGTCTGTCTGTGCTCAACGTACAAAGGAACCGAGGCGTGTTGCAATCAGACTGCCGGTGTCACGCGTGTTACCTCACATCCAGTGCAACTCAGGTGAGGTAACGCCGATGACAACCTCAACATTTATAGAGCTATGAGCTGGGTAAAACCATCTTTGTTTACAAACATTACGTTCTTTACTTGCAAGCATTGTGATCAATTGATAAACGAAATGAAGAGCATGTCCCATGACTGATGTACATATTCCCTCTTGCAGGTTTTTTCGCATTTTATCTTAAAAAAAACAGCCAAATTAAAGCTCCATCAGCAATGTTAAAGAAAAAGGTTTTTGATTTTTCCGCTGAGATTGCGTCGTATTGATCCCAAACTAGCTGGAACCTGTGAAAATTCCACAGAAGAAAAGCAGTGTTTTAGAGTGATATCTCAGATCTAATTTTCTTTATTTAAAACTAATGAAAGCGTCACGGTCGTACTAACTAGTAGAGGAACAAGCAAAATTATAATATAGATTTTTAGGTCGAACGGTGTTACATCAGAACCCGTAACAACACATCCTAGACTCTCACAACAACACCCCTCACTCCGTTCTTTCTGATTATTGAGGGGATGATAGAAAACGAGGAGTTGTAAACGAATACCACGATATGTTTATTTATTTTCAAATTGATAATTACAAAAGAAATTAAACTTCATATTATAATACAGCTTGCACCTCACCAAAGACAGTGTTTAATTTATATGTGGGGTACACGTGAACGTAGTACACGTTTTGCAAGTTGGTACTGGTGCAACAAGAAAAATGAGTCAATTCAAAAACCAAAGACCTAGAATTAAAAATTTTGGGACTAAATCGAAACATGTATAGAACGAGCCCGGTTTAGAACGAGGCCTTCCTGTAGTGCAAAGTTGACTTTCCGAGTGCAGCTGCGTCTCATCGCTGTACACTGAGATTCACATCTGCATCATGCGTGAAAGCTTTAGCAGAGGATTAATTATACCATGGAACTAATTCGAAACTATTGCAGGAGGAAACGTTCATCTGCACGTTGTAGAGCCTCGTCAATAATTGAAAACCTCACATTTCATCACTTTTTTCTTGAAACTATTGTCTGTAGTATAAATATTGTCGGTGTCCATAAATATTCTCACAGACCATACGCACGCGGCGGGCCCTGCAATAATCTCTCGTGTGGAAGCGACCCGCCAACATAGCGACACAGCTACTAGCAGAACGGATAAACAGAGTCCTAAAGCCTCATTACAACGTCCAGCTAGCCATAAAATAAGAAAATACTATCGGTAAAAAACAACGTCAACAGAAGGATAAAAAGAAGACATCAGATTTGAGTGGAATAATATATAGCTACATTAGCATGCCAAAATTGTGATTAAGTGTATATTTCGGAGACTGGTCGAAATGTGCAAACAAAAATTAACTAGAGCACTCTGAGAGCGCATAGCTCCGCCAAACAATGCATCGTAACGAAACATCAATATTGGTTCTGAAACCATGATTTTCCTCGTATCAACACCAAAATCTAAATTATTTGTGCCTCTTAACAGTATAATGAGTTTCTGTAATTTTCTTAAATATCCGTTCATAAGTTTTTGAGATAAGCTGCTAACAAACATTCTAACAAACATTGATCAAACGCACAAACGGACCAACCGATCATCACCAAAATGTGATCAATTATGTCTTTTAACATTACTAACAATTCCTGTAAATGTCATAAAGATCCATCAATAACTTTTTGAGTTATTGTGCTAACAAGCACAAAATCAAACACAGCGACAAACAAACACATCACAAAAGGTTGGTCACTTACTCTGCGTAATATAGCCAACTCATGCAAGTTTCATAAAAATCCGTCCATAACTTTTTCAGCTATCTTGGTGACAGACAAAGAGACAGGCAGACGGATCCGACGAAGACATTACCTCCTTGGCGGAGGTAATGAACATCGAGCTAATACTGAGAATGACCTTCGTGTGTATACATATTTATTTATATGTTTCGTGTCACGCTTTTAACGAAATAGATAAGCAGAAATTAGCTCTGGCCGTCTAGGTTACATCAGTGCATTCATCTGCTTGAAGACTGTGGTCATCCTGCAAAGCTTCATTGAAAACTGATAGGTAGAAAGTATTCCAGGTTGCAGATGATGGCACTAGAACAGTATGTCTGATTCCGGTCTTTGGCCACGTTGAAGTCCACTCGATGCAGATACATACAGCTTCTCTAAACAATCTCATGCATCGTGATGCGTACTCTCTTCTGAGGTTTCCTTCATCTAAACTTCAGCTGCCCTTAGTTTACACTGATACTCTTATTGATTACTGCAAAATTATCGACGCAAATGTAAGATATTCTTGAGCGGTCAGCAGCCGCGTAAAGTCCACAATGATTTCTTGACAGCAAATTATTTTCTCCATTTTGGGTTCTTCTTTCAACAGAACAAGTTTTCTCTTGAGGAAAAACTTTCCAAGTCCGAGTTATATGACACCCTCAAGTATCTTGGATACAGAGCTCCGAATTTATTAGAAGCAATATCGACTACGGGCAAAGAAACATTGCTTTTTAGCGTATCACCGAAAGAAAACTTGGAGTTCTCCAGCCTTGCACCCTTATCTATACGGTTCCGTAATTCAAGTTGGCAGTTTCATTGCATCTTACACAAAGAAGTTAACAAGAAAATTACGATAAACGAAAACTGGTCATCACAAATTTTTCGCTGTAATTACTGACAGCGTGAGCACTCTAGTGTTTAAAAATAAGAACTGAACTCCTTATAGTTGTCATCACGTCCCAGAAGAGGAAGAACAGCTGAACGTAATACCAGAAGGAGTATGAAATCGGAAGCAAGCAAAGTGGGTGCGAAAGACATGTACGTCCCAAAGGCCTAGCTCACGGCTAGGTAACCTACAGCGTCCCCTGGGGCGCTGGTCCCATAACATAGGATGGGCGAGCCTAAGCTGCCTCACCCTATCACTAGTTTGCATACGGCGCACCACCATCCAGGGTATTAGCGCCCACCTAACCCTATGGTATGCCTCCTAGCTGAGAAATTCAACCTGTTATATGGATTAGATGAATTGTTCCTTAGACGAAGCGAATTAGATAACCTTGTTTTAGACGAATTGAGTTGGATGAATTAGTTTAGACAAATTGAGTTGGACGGATTTACCGGCACCCTTTCAAAGTCTTATAACAATGTTAACAAAACGAACAGAGACGTTTCTTAGAAACAAGTTTATCATCGTTCAATCATATCTGCTACAATAGATACTATCAGATCTCTGAAATTTGCAAACTTCTTCTAAACTCCTTTTTTTGAATAAATTTTTGACCAAGCTCTCTAAGTACGTTTCGAAAAATTTCGAATGAGTATCTTTGATACAGTATAACTACTAACAACAACTTGTGAAACTCTCGGACCGAACGTTTCTGCCGTCAAAACGACTATCGCATAGATCGTTGAAAGCTTGAGAAAATAAATTGAAAAGTCCAAATCGCAATACTTTATATCACAGTTCATTCACAGAAGATAGTTGTGTCAAATTTAACTGTATGCGCTACGCCCCTAAATTTTCAGGTTTGTGACGTCACAATTGCCACTGTTGCAGCGAGGACTCTTTGATATTTCCACAGTGGCGTGACGTAATTTTGACGTCACAAACCTGGAAATTCAGGAGCGAAGCGCATTCACTCTAATTTGACACAACTATCTTCTGTAAATGAACTGTGCTTTATATTGAGTGCTTAGAGCCAGAAGTGGTTACGTCCATTTGTGGCGAAATTGGGATTTACTCATCAAGTGGGTGCTTGTGAGGTATATTTTAGTATCACAAAAGGAGATAGGGCATAGACACTTGTGACACTAAAAATATACCTCAGAAGCACCTACTTGGTGAGTAAAACCCAATTTCGCCAAAAATGGACATATCCACTTCTGGCTCTAAGCCCTCGATACATAAGTATATGCATTGTAAATAGATAGTCGTGCCGCTGCTGGTTTCAGGTAGCTGGCTTAAGTAAGCAAGGTTGGATTTAAACGAAACGTAAACGACTATCTTTTGTTGCATTTTCAAGTATTACAAAGGAAAAATGTAAGGAAACAGATGTTAAGTCCAACAGTAGCTAAACACACACTAATGAAAACATAGACGGGCAGTTTCTAAGCGCAGTTCAGCTTTTCCTGGAGCTTCTGAAACGTCATCGTTAAGCCATCAGCGTTGTGCTTCGAACAATTTTATTCAGCTAGAATAATATTTGGACTGGGTAAAACGACAAAAAACAAACTACCAATTCGCTAATTTGATTTAAAAGCCATCAGGCTCCAGAGTTTTGTAGTCAAGAAACATCCATAAATTTCAAGCTCCTGGAGCTATGGAGATAAAACTCGTATCCTGTATACCAACTTATGATGAAGACAACTAAATACGGACTCTGACGTCATCATTCAGCTAAAAGTTTTCTCGCAAAAATACTGAAGAACTTCCTGTCTGTGTATTTCTTAGTCTGTGAGCTAATGTTGCAACCCGTACCTCAAAGTTGAAACACAATCTTAATATAAGAAAACGTTTCGTGTATTAATTTATTTACCAGCTGTACCCGTGGAAATTTCACGGTTAGTGAATATTTTCACTTACCTTATTTAACCTAAAGTATGTAGTACTCATATATTAACCCACTTCGTCTGAACTAACGTCCGTCGCTAACCCAGTGTATCGTTAAGCAGTCCGTCTACCGTACATCTAGTCTAGCCTTTCCTAGTACTTTGATTTCACCACTGTCAGCAAAGAATTCGCACATAGAAATACGACGGTACGTCTTGCAATGTTCTTTTATGTATTTTTACCCCTTTTCCAAACTCTGTTTCCCACAGTTTGCAGATAATTTAGCCCTCTATAAGGTTGCACGTTTCAATTTTTTGTCGGCGTATCCGATTTTATTTTCACTGTTCTCGAACCCGTGGATACTGATCAGTAGCCCATCAGTTTTCTGTTTTGTTTAATGCGATACCTATATTGTATAAGAAATCAAATTCGGTCAATTTCTTCACTCGCAACAAGGTAATCTTCTGTTCTCAAGCCGTCATTATATTTGCTCAGACATTGAAATGGAGTGGTGGATGCTTTCAAAGCAGCACATTTGCTTCAAATAATAGTTCACAGCAGAGATTCCCAATACTATCCATTCTGTTTACCCGTGGCGAATCCTGGTTTCCCATCTGACCCTATAAGAATGTCATCCGCAACCAGCAAAGAGCTTCAATAGAAAGGATGGAGCCAGGAGCCTCGTCCGTGAAGTTCCAGAGTCGGATGTGGCTGCAGCCAGTCGTCGTATGCACCAATCGCATATCAATAAAAAGCCGGGTGTGGCTGCAGCCAGTCGCCATAAGCACCAATCGCATATCAGTACTTCAGTTTGTCTGCTGCTCCACCGTAAAACTTACTGCTCCATCGTCATTTATACCAATGCGATTCATGTACGCGTCACAGCCAAACCTGATCTGGTTGACTCGCGGGCGAATCTAACTACGGGCCGCAGGGCTCCCTCTTCCCTATGAAAGCTCCTTGGCTACAAGCAAAGCGAATAGAACGTTGTGAAATAAGTGCAAAGCGGTAGGTAGATATGATACTGGTGAAATGATTCACATTTGAAGTCAAATCTCTAATTTCCTTCTAATAGATAGGCAAAGAAATTTGGCCGGGTTGCAGATTTCATAATCAAGTTGCGTTTCCATGGAGATCGATGACCAGGTTGCAGAAGATGGTAAAAGTGAGATCCTTATCCCTTTATTATCTGAATGCATTTCTAGCTTGAAACAGTTCCTTACATCGAAACAACAAAGATATTTGCAGCTTCTCCTATCGCGGCCATGAAGCTCATTTTTATATTTACACTTTCTCTGTGCATCGAAACATACGTTTGCTCTCACTTCAAGTTGCATTCAGTAGCCAATCAACAAAGCACAGACGAAGCAAAGATTTTTCACGGAGCAGCAGCAGACACAATTAATTCTTTCAGCTTGCAGTCTTCTTTGAAGGAGAATTTTCGCTTAAAGAGAAGAAGGAACTTAGATGTAGTGAAGTCATATCCTGCGGTATCTATGACACGCTAATGTAAAAAAATTTTCTGCACTATTTCTAAGGCTGGGGACGATTGTACTTCTATAGATGAATTGACTGAGAGCACTAATCTTTTATGACGATTTTAGTTGGCTCTTGTTGCGTATTCGCCACACGCATATCAGTAACGGAAGTATATTTAATGAAGACGGGTCATTTTATAGAAACTATAAGGAATACAACGAGACACAGGTGATAAAATTTAAGTGTTGACCCGTCGGACAGCTTATCTTTTCGTCTGTCAGATTTTTTTTTCTCATAGCATCGCGTTTCTTGGGGGACGTCTACGCTCTCCGAGTGCAGTTCTAGTGGTAGTAGTAGTAGTCGAAGTTTTTACTAGCGCTTCAGTGGCACACTGCCTATGTCGCGCCGAACTATTCCTGTGTTTAACCACAGGCTCGTGCGCCGACTAGGGCGCGTTTTAAATTGTCAATGATTTTTGTCTCGGCTTTTCTGCCGGTAGGTCTCAGAATGGTCAGTGCGCTACTGACAGGA
>LQNS02000137.1:17478746-17502488 GCA_001587735.2 Parhyale hawaiensis | reverse complement strand
GCGGGGGTTTTCCTGAAGGGCTAACTTACTGCCGTCATTTATCGCACACGTGCACCAGTCATTAATAACCCAATATGCCGTCATTTACAATGACGGCTCGGGACACTAGTATTATATAAGTAACAGAAAGCTTAAACTAAGGAAGATGATCTGACAGTCCTGCCGACTAGCTTCACCAGAAAACATTTCTACTGCAACTTTAGTGAGAGAATTCCCGATGGCGGCTGACACTGTAAATATTAAAAGAGCCGCCGCTGCCTCGCTAACGAACACGAGCGAAAGAGATTCCCGACAGGATTTTATTTCCGTCGGGATTTAAAATTTCAGGAAATCAGGAATTGGAGCTCAAAGCTCACCGTATTTGCGAAGGCAGAACTGCTTGCTGATTTCCCTCTCGAAAAAATATCTAGATCGATTCCATCTCAAATTTGGAAGAATGAACGGACTACTGCTGCATGGAGGCGGCTTTTTGTTGGATATATTTCATTGTTTTGAAGCATGATGTGCAATCTAACAGTGAAAATTACTTGCTGTGTTCCTAGTTTTGGTTTTGACCTTTGGTTAGCAGACTATCAGTGAATATTTTTGTACCGTCTTTTCGTTTGGGATAGGGAGGAGCAGATCTCCAGCGAATATTGCTCTTCATATAAGTTCTTTTCGTTTCAGCATATGATGAGAAGACTATCAACGAAAATCGGTCTCGATGTGACATGCTTTCGAATCATGAATGAACAAAATACAAATGAAAATCTTTTTTCTAGCTCAAATTGTAATAAAAATGCGTATGCTACTCAGTTACTAAATAATATGCGATACTGGGAATGAATGCACCTATTATATCAGAACCGTAAAATTAAAATAACGTTAAATTCAACTATCCCGGTTAGTCAAGAGGTAATACGTTGACAGACTGCCGAATCACATTAAAGAACGGAAAGAGGAAAGTCTAACTTCAACATCAGCGTGTTACTAGAACATATGTGTAGAACAAAGCAAGACCCCGTATGCTTCATCACTACTTAATATACCTAGGATAGTTCAAAGAAGCAGATTCGATTACGAGTGTTGGCGTTTTGACTTCAAAAAAGCATGAATATGATCCAGGTGAATCTACATTATTCGTATTTTTCCTCCACATTCCAAGGTGTAGTGCTGGTGCTGTTATCTCTGATAATAGAGAAGAAAAGCAGAGGAATGTGCAAACTTTTTAGGTGCTGCAAAAATTGGTGTCGGTAATACGAACATACCAGCAACATTTTCAGAACTGCTACCGCTAACTTTCATAATTTAGAGAAATATTGCAAATGGCATGGCTTGCCGCAACAATGTCAGCTATTAAGTATTACAAGAATGAGGCCTTTATTTTACCACAACTGAGGTTTTTAAGCGCTACCAAAGCTGAAGCCATTCATTAAACGTCACAAGAATTGTTACCTCTACGCCACTATACGTTGTCAGATCTGAGACCTTCAACGTTGCCAGAACAGAAGCCATTCATTGAAAGTTGCCAGTTCTAAGGCCATTAAATTTGCCCGAACGGAGGCCATTAAATTTGCCAGAACTGAGGCTTAGAAGTGTTACCGTATCTGGGTCTTCAAGTGTTGCCAGAAGTGATTGATTTAACTCTCATAATTCAAAGAACTGTGACGCTAAGACACAAAACTCGTAACTATTATCAACAAGCTTGCCCGAATTGATGCCACTACCCCTCACAATTCACAGAAATAAAAGCAAATCATGGAATTTTGACTTCGCTGATCCGAAACTGGACGCCGTAAATCACATGGAGCAAAACACGGGCGCGGCTGATCATTTTTGCGGCGCAGATTAGATTGCAGGGACCTGGTGTGGCGCAGCGTAAACACGGTCAGAAGAGCGCACAAAAATGAAATTCTCGCGATCGAGGGTAGCCGAGCGTTCATAATTTGGCACTGGGTATGCGGGACATGGGCAGGATTGCTGGGGAGGAATGCGCGTTGCAGCTGCAGCAGCGAAATGGGAGGGATAAAAAACTTGTATTTTTAATGATGTTGCTCGCTTGTGCTGGGGTGGAATGCCAGTTGTTACTGTAGTGATGACTATTGCCGCAGCGCGGGGAGCTAATAAAATGCATTTTTGATGATATTGTCCGCTGGAGATTAAGTGGAATGCGAGTTACTACTGTAGTGACGACTGTTACCGTATGTTTGAGGGGGAAAATAAATTTTGCCTGCTGTTGTTGGGGTTTCATGCCAGTTGCAAAAATGGTGATGAATTTTGCCATAGCTGGGAGATATGAGAAGACTTTACGTGTCTAATGATATTGTTCTTAAACTTCGAAAATGGAAGTCAGTTATTACTGAAGCAATGGTAATTATTAGCTGGGGTTAGGAGAGGTAAATAGGGGAAGTAAGCTAACTCAAAAAGTTAAGGACAGTTCTTTACGAAATTTACAGGAATTGCTAGATATGTTAGAAGGAACAGATGATTAACTTTTCGTGAAGATTTGTCAACCGTTTGCTTGTGTATCTGCCTACTGTTTCTCGTTAGCATAACTCAAAAAGTTACCAACCGATCTTTACAAAATTTGCAGGAAGTGTTGGGCTTAAGACTAGGAGCAAATGATCAAATTTTTGTGGCAATCTGTTGTCCGTTTATTTATTTGTCTCTATATTTGTTTTTATGTTTGTCGGTAAGATAACTGAAAAAGGTATGAACGGATATTCATGGAATTTGTAGGAACTGTTAAACATGTTAAAAGCCACGAATAACCAAATTTTGGTCATGATTGGTTAGTCCGTTTATGTGCTTGTCTTATGTTTGTCAGAATTAAGTATAATTTAAAAATTATCAATCGATTTTCATGAAATTGCAGGAATTGTTAAAAATGTTGTAAGGCACCGACTAAATTTTGGAGGTGATCGGCTGTCCGTGTGTGTGTGTTTGGCTAACGTTTATCTGAATGTTTTTCAGAACATAGCTTTAAAAATTGCGCGATGGATATTGAAGAAAATTGCAGAAGCTGCTATTACTGTCAAGAAACCCAAATAACCAAATTCTGTTGATTTAGATAGAAATCCTAATTTCAGGACAGATTTTAACTTTTTTCGTTAGCAATGCCTGCTTGGCGGAGGTTTGCGGTCACAGAGTGCTCTAGTTTTTTATATATATTTTCTGCTAGGGCCAGCGAGGAGGTCTGATTATATATAGAGTTGCAGCGATGGTCATTACCGAAACGAAGGAAAAATAAAATGTTTCAGTGATATATACTGTTGTGATTATTATCACAAGGTACTGGTAACGACAAAAAGAGTACATACCAGTGATGGTTTGTGCATTGGGGCCAGAAGGGCCTGGCGTCACTAATAAATTGAGTGAATTAATGCAAAATGCAACTGTAAGAGTAAATCCCTAACTAATTATATTTTCAAGAAGCCAGGACCAGAATTCACCAAAGAAAGGAACCAATTACTCAGAATGGCTGCCGAAAAAATGCCGAGGGGGCCAGCATCTTCTGGCCACGTTTTCCTTTCATGTACAGCGCGTCAGGAGTGATCGAGGAACCTCGTCGTGTCTTTTCAATGCAAAAGCGTAGTAGAAACAAAAACGCCTCGTGGTGTAAGACCATCATCCGAGGTGGGGGCAAATTCAACGAAGTCATTTTAGATGGCCAGCTAATCCTAGTTTTTCATATGGATGCTGTGTCCAATAAGGTTAGGGCAGAGTGGCCGCCTTGAGATCTCTTAATAATGACATGGGACAAAAGTAGAAGGCCTCATGGCAAAAGACGGTCTGCCGTGGTGGAGGCAAATTCGCCACGGTGGAGGAAATTACAGCGCCGTCGTTTTTTATGGCCAGCTAGGTCTAATTTTTGGCTTGGGTCACAGCTAGGTCAACCCACCAAACCAGCTACAAAAAAATATGACCATTACTCAACTCCTTCGACCACCTTTTGGGTGGACAGACATATATATATATATATACAAATATATATAATATATACTTAAATTTTCAACGACAACATTATCACCTCTCTCACATCGTTGGCGGGTGATAACTATGGGCCAGCGACACCTGGCCCAGGGCTGCCGAAGCTTGGGGTTTTCTCTAAAATATTAGGTTGTTTGCTTAACGTCTTGGATTAGATTTTGACAATCTTGCAGGTTTCGCCCTTAAGATGATAGATAGGACTAATAGGATAGGATAGGACTAATAGGATAGGTCTAAATGAGCTAGTCAAGGATATTAATGAAGTAATAAAGGATATTTACTTTCTAAGGAAAAAAGTATAATTCATTACTAATTTTTAGATGGTGTTTTGCAAACTCTAGTCTGTTACACACATAGGATTGTTTTACAGTATGATTATGGGTTTTCTCAAAAATCCCATTGACAGCCCTTCAACGGGTTTTTATGCTCCTTGCTCAATTAAACTCCGTGGAAGTCTCAGTGTACTCCAAGTAGGCCCGTTAAACCTCGTTGTTGTTCCCCTTGACTCCATGAGGCGTGTAGCGCTGATCGCGTTCGTCTATGACAGCGGACCTTCAGAGGAATAGTTGAATGAAATAAGACAATTATAATTATTAAGGTTGCACTAAATATTAGCTTCTCACCTCTAACGCTCGATAATGGATAGCTTTCTCAAGAGATAACATGCTAGTGTCATCGCGTGTTCTTTCTGTAAAGTTGGAGAGCATATTTAACAGGTTTATACAGTCACTAGCACTATTTTATTTAGGTTCTGAAGTAAATTGTAGGCGAGTTGCCCCCCCCCCTCCAAAGAGATATGAGCCGTCACTGGTGCCCCCCCCCCCCTGGGTGAGCAATGTAGAATGTCAAGTAAAATTGAAAAGATGGTAATTATCACATGAATCTGGGAGAGATGTAAAGAAGTAGCTATATATATATATATATATATATATTGAGTGTAATAAACGAAGGCAGCGTAAATATTGGATTAAGAAAAGCAAGCGCTAGCTATGGCTGTAGGGTAATGCCGATAGAATCTAAACGTATTGAATATTTTAAAAGAAAAACGCCTTGCAAAAAATACATAATATTCACATCATGCTTTAACTATCTAGCTAAATATGTTTATTTTCAATTTTCCAGGGCAACAGTGTCAGATAAACAAAACTACACGCAACAACAAGTGCAAGACAAACAAGAACTATAGAGTAAAAGTTTAATTTTTTTTAGAGCAGCGAAGCTGGTTCTAAGACCCCGAAAAAAATTTCTCTAAAAAAACAGACCACACAATAGTGTGTTTTTGTCAAGACTTGTTACAATATTCTGGCTAAGTCACAGTATTTTTCTCCCGCCAGCTTACAGAGAAGACCAACACCTTGTTTACGTTCTGCTCCCTTGCACAAAGCCTGGGGTTTTTAAAGTTGCACTTTACTAGCCTTAGTTTCACCCAATACAATTAAAAATAGAATTAAATGTTACCAGTAGCTATCCCAGTATTGCTAAAGAGAGATAAAAACTTTTAAATGCCAATATACATAATACAGGGACCAATTATTTGGCAAAGTTTATCAATTAGCTAACTCTTCACTGGACTTCAGTAGTCACACACCATTATGTGAAAATCTGCGGATATTTCGATCAGTACTTTTATGACTTGAAAATTACAGTTAATTCGAAGAATTTTCAGAATATCTAAGTAGACTGCTGAATTAATGGTCCTCTTTCGTAAAATAAAATCTTTGCTAACTAACAGACCGACCTTAAATAGCAAACAAAATATTCATGGTAATGTAAAGAATATATTTCTGAACAATAAACCTTCAGTCATCATTGTAGGCCCTCAACAAAAGGCTAAGTCAATGTTGATCAAAATTTGGGTAATTTTGGTGTCCTGAACTGAATGATTGTCGTCCACCGTTGGCCTGTATATACGAATTTGTTCCTCGCTGAAATGCTGGAAAAGAAATTTCTTGCTGCACCAACAGTTTGCTTTTTGTTTAAGGACTCTACGCTAATCACAAAACATCGTATAAAATTTCCGTCTATCAGCTGCAGGACTTATTTGGAAATTTGAGTAGCTATATGGTTCCTGTACTGTTTATATTATTAAAATGAGGTAATGATTATGCAAAGACAGCTTATTTGAGAGTCGTGTATATTAAGAGCTGAACCCTTTTCACTTTATTAATCATGACTGACAGAAACACAAAAAAAGTTAAGAAAATTGTGAGCGAGATGTCGACGTCTTGAACAAATGCAGCGAAGCAGTACGTATTAATAGCACGCACCAAACTACAAGAAGAAAAATATGCCCAGCGAGTCTATTTGTGATACTTTTTATACCATCTCCAAAGTTACATCCCTGGCGATTTCAAGAAGACAATCTCTACCATACATTTATGACGCCAAGACAGTGATTTTAATGGTGTTTTGTAACAACGAATTCTTGCTCCAGAGTTCGTCGAAGAAACTTGACTCCATGAAAACCTCGCATTTTGTCACCATGACATAAATTTGGATCCTTGATGACAACGAATGTATGCTCCTGAGCACATGTATGACGACTTACAAAAACGCTCTTTACAGTATATTTAATGTCTCATGACAGTATTTTGGGGTGGTACTTACTGAGAACTAGCCAATACTCCTGAGACCACTCAAAATGTCAAGGCGAACACTCTTAACAGCACATTTAATAATGTCTTGGGAGTATATTGGATTAGGCCATACTGAGACACCCAATATAATTTCAGGACGAACACTTTCTACGGTGCATCTAATTAGTTTGGATACTGTACGTAAGCAAACCCTTACTCTTGCGTATATCCAGACCGACTATACAAGAGAACGCTCTCTACGGCGCTCATAATGTTTCCCAGAGATTCTTTGAAGACTTTACAAGAAGGAACCTTAACTGCTGAGTACATCCAAGACGACCTCTACAGAGAGCTCTCTAAACCGTATTTCATGTCGCCGTAAGATTAATTTGGATGCTGTGCAACAACAAACCCTTGCTCCTGAATACATCCAAGACGGCTTCAAGAAGAACGCTTTCTACCCCACACTTAATGCCACCGCCAGGCAACACGAGAAAATTTGGTTAGCGTGTTTACCTCCCGACTTTTAAGACACCCTCTAGACCGCGGATATTTATGATGGACCGCCCGGGGGAAGCTGATCCAGAGCACGACTTTTCGTGCCAAGAGCTTAAGAAAAGCCACGATAAATTCAAGTAGTGCCACACGTTTTATTGCATAGACTTAGACTCGTCTTACTCTTAGTATACCGCATAAGTCTAAATGGAAACACTGTAACTATTAATAGTTCTGTAGTGGCAGCGTTCTAACCTAGTACTTTTTACTAGTTGTATTTCTGTAGTGGTAGCGTTTGAAACAGCGACTTATCTCAATTATTGACACATTATGAGTTTAATTTCATTATCATCCATATAAATAATATTTTTAGATGAAAGTTTTATATTCACAGTGTTTGAAGTAGTATTGGCTGGTAATTAAAAAAGCTTGATAAAATTTCAGGGCCGATAACAATGAAAGTTTTAGCTCGCCAAAAGAAGCAGCATTTTGTATACGGAATTCAGTAACGACAGCACCCAAAGTTACGACTTATAAAAGTAAAAGCCGTTTTCTGCTCAGAATTTCTGCGCTATAGTGCTAATAATCTTAAAACTGTTTTTCATCTTCAGGAAAAAAAAGTTTCATCTTTCACTGAAATTTGATACAACTATTCATTTTAACAAAACATGGATAGTCGAGTAATAAGTGTAAAACTGTTTTATAATTTCTCAGATGTTATCAAAAGATGGTTTTAATTTAGTAAACTTTGTATGCACACTACGGGAAATTCAAAAAAAACTCTGGCAAACAAAACTGTTTTCTGAACATCACAAATAAAGCCAGAAAAAAACAAGCAAAAACGGTAAAAACAACTTTGGTTAACAGGCCTGCGAATCTTGCGCGTTCTACGGCAATCTAATTTTTTACAATTTTGCCAGAAACAATTTTGACCCTCACGGAAATTCAAATTGTTTAACTTTCCTTAGTGGACGCTTTAAATTTCGAAACTTTGGCAGTAACTTTTTCAGGGTTTGGGAGAAACAGAATTTGGGACACCAACGTGCTTCTTGACTCGTCACTATCAACTTTTGCATGCTGGAAGTTGAGGCTGAGGAGTTCCTGCAAAAAGGCTTTTCCGGCCACGTAGATTTTGAGAAGCGAGGCTGGTAAAATTTTGGCGGAACAAGCAGCCCACGCCGCTGCGACTTAGTCCTGCGAAAAATTATACAGCATCGTGTGGCTGTTAGCGCGCCAGTAGAGAAAAGAAAGCAGGGACACATGCACGATAAAGTTTGTATAGCGTGACTTGCAGAATAAAACGTTGATGACGAATAAACTGAAAACGAATGTCCAATACACCTATATCGTGCAACTCATCGAACAATAGAGCAGGAAAAAAATAGAAAATAGGTGCAAAAAAACCTATAACGGGTGCTTTGTCATGGAATAATGAGATGGAAAAAGTAAAGTTTTCTAATATCCTTCCATGCGCAGCCACAGATGAATTCTGCTTTCTTGAGGTTCTTTGATCGCAAGGCAATACGGTACCGAATTTACAAACCATCTTTAACCAAATCAATCGAGACGTAATTGAGCTAGCACAATTGTTTCCGTCCAGCAAGTAACTACAGTAGTGCACAAGCATTCCGGTTAGAACGGTCAGATAATAACGTATGTATACAATGATTCCATTATGGTTTGTTCAGCGTCTAGGGCTAAGCGACACAGTGCCATATTAGCAAAAATGTTATTATTTACACCGGGAACAATAATTCTGCCGCTGAATTCTACTGAAATTGTTAAAGATTGATTAAAATGTTGCCATTTTAGCTACTGCGTAGTAACATCGCCGCAGCCCGAAACTAACTCTTCAGCTGGAATTCGCATCACCATGGAGATATAACGTAGGTGGGCTAAAGGCCAATAGTGCTGAGAGCTTTGAAGGTTTATCACTTCGTCAACTGCGGAATTTTTCTCATCAGCAGCAGAAATCGCGTCATTTCCGCGATGCTCTAGGTACTTTGGGGGGCGGCTCCCCGCCCTCTGCAGCAAAGCGGCGCAGGAAATAGCAGCGAACAAACTGTAGTACTGCCTAAAGCAAGACTTTTCTATCTAATAATATACAGGTATGAAATCAGTGGCTGGACACCAGTAAAAAAGTACTAAAACATCCTATCAGGTATTGGAAGTGGGATATGCATTCCTTGTAAGTAATCTTTCATTTCTTCTATAGTGTTCAATTTTTTTGAAAGTTTTCTTTCAATATTATACATCTTCAGGACGCGTCAATGAAGTGAACGTTCCTCAAATAGGATGAAATTCGAACGGCTGTTATAATTTTTTAGCTGTATGAGAAATCACTACTGGTATGATACTAACAGTTTCTTAATCTGACTTATCATTTAGAAAATATTATAAAACAAATATACGATAGTCGACAAATTTGCCTTTTGGTTCTCTCCAGGCAAAAACTGTCCTTAGCTCATACAGAATATAATTTCGTTTTAGTCATTCCTTTATATCTAGCTTTTTATGCGAATTTCTGATGATGGGACTCTGATCTTTGCCGAAGCGTCAAGATTTTTTTATCAAATTTGTCGACTATCGTATATATGTTTTATGATATTAGCTTTAGTTCAATACAATAGAAAATATGATGCTCAGCGATAATCACCCAAGTAATATAATGCATCAATTAGGAGATATTCCATGGTGTTTTACATAAACAGACATATTGTAAGTGGAGCTTTCTGAGCTTTCTGAATTTCATTTGAAAGGATAACTCGCCCACGTCAAGAACATGCTCTTTTGTACACTTACCAAATTGGTATGTAAGAAACATTGCCCAAGAAAACGCTCTTTCCATTCGTCCTGGACACAACTGAAATGACTCAGACGCTCAGAGAATGCCAATGAGGTTGGCCAGAGCTGGAGAGGACACACGAACTGTCGCTATGCGAGCGTTCAGTAGGTAGAAACTTAGTGCTCTGAACAAATTTAACGGAAATAAGGGGTAAAATTATTTATATCAATGGCCACAATATGTTTTAAGTCGTCAGCTACAAACGTATGCTGGATCAAAATCTTATACTGGAGGTGGAATGTTCTAGACAATACAAAATAGTTTAAATGCATCAAAAGTGAGAATGGTAATATAAAAAACCTGTGAGAAACTTGCACTATGATCATGTGAGTAATTAGATTTTTTTTTAATATGACCTCCCTTTGCCCACATTACGCTGTCTAGTAGGAAGTTATGTTTATGGTATTTTGACCTATTCCCTATGTCTTCAGAGAACCGATATATCGTTATACGAAGAAGGGCAGGCTTATAACTTACACTTCCTCCTAACATTTCTGCGTGGTGGAGTTTAGTATTAACATCATGTTTACGTATTTTCTTGGGGCATATCTGAATTACACGAGTAAATAGGAATAACTAAGAGAGTGGCTGTAATTTCTTGCAATTTAAGTAATTTTGCAGCAAAAAATAAAACTGGTTATTTAACAATGTTCTTTCATTGAAGAACAAAAGTCCCGAAATTTTTTGCAGCTCCTGCAAAAGGTTTTAAAACACAATGGCACTAATTAATATATTCTAATAGCTACCTGGTTTCATGATTCTAAGGCAATATTAGGAAAAATTATCAAGTGAACTACCAAGCAAAATATGTTTACCTCCGCCAAGAAGGTTATGTTTTCGTCGTGTTTGTCTGTCACCAAGATAACTCAAAATGTTATGAACCGATTTGGACGAAATTTACAGGGATTGTTAGGTATGTTAGGAGGAACAGATGATTACTCATGTGGTGGAGATATGTCCATCCGTTTGTTTGTCTGCTTCATTTTTCTCAATACTATAACTCAAAAAGTTATGGATGAATTTTGATGAAATTAACTTGTTTGTCACTGTTTTTAATTTTATGCTTGTTAGCACAATAACTCAAAAAATAATGAATGGCTTTGTATGGAATTTATAAGGGTTGTTATTAATGTTAAAAGACATAAATGATTAAATTTTGATGCGGATAGGTTTTTTTCGTTTGTGTGTTTGACTCATGTTTGTCATAACGTTTGTTAGCAGTATAACTCAAAAAGTTAGCAACGGATCTTCAAGGAAATTGCACAAGCTGTTATTACTATGAAAATGCACAAATGATCAGATTTAGGAGTTTATAGAAAGAAAATTATGGTTTTTGAGCCAATTTGAATTTTTGCTACCGTTGCCTCGCTTGGCAAAGGTATGCGCTCTCAGAGTGCTCTAGTTTATTCATGCAACAACTCAAGCTAAAGTAATCTAAATACACGGGATACATTAGGCAATACTGTAAGACTTATGCTGTAGTAATACACCAGAAAAATACTGGGCTCATTAGATATTTCCCAAATCAACTTTTTGTTTTTAGACACAAGTACCTTCCTTTAGAGCATCATTTTGTAAAGCTGCAGCGTTCTTAAAACATTTAACGATAAATCAGAGGCATGTCTTTTAGTTTATTCTTGAACATTATTTTCAGTTTTCACATTCAAACTTCTACTGGGCCTACAATTCGTGAGGCATCAGGAATCTTAGTGGAGTTAATGATACGTTTGGATGAAAACTTCCAAGCTGATACACTAACATTATTTCAGCTTTAATTGAAAACCGATCTCACGATGAAATATCGACAGCTATTGAGCAGAATGGGAAGGTAGTAGGCACGATACGGACAGATTCTATTGGGCCTTTAGAGCCTTGACAGAGAACTCAGCTATCCCCGATAGTTGATTCATCCTCCGAGATTAAGGACCTTATCAGTTTACCGAGTTAGAAGCGTACGCAGGAGGGTGGGAATTAAATGTTTTAGCTGTACTTTTAGACGAAAAATTTCGACTCGCCATTGCAAACTGATACCTTGGCTAACCATTGCAGCATTCATTTGGTTTCAATAAACGTTAGTTTGAGAAAAAAGAAATGTTCATTTCGCTTTACCAACGTTATTCAGATAACCTTATGTTACAGAGGTTGAAAATATTAATTTGCCAAGAGACAGTAATTTTAACGCACATTTTTATCTCGACTTCTTTCAAAACTAAACTGACATTAATTTACTTTGTAAACTATGTTCTTAGAAAGTACATTCCAGATTTAACTCAGAAACTTGTGGCATACATACAGCCTGGAGGTTGTTCCAGTTAGCTTTCATAGAAGGCAGATCTTACAGGAAGTCTCCTTAAACATTGTCCTGACAAAGTAATAATTTACATAATATCCGTTTCCTATCTAACTTTTAAGTAGCAATTGAATACCCCAAAACAGTTATTTTAATACTCTACAGAAAGAGAATCCCGGTTCCAGGGCGTATTCAAAAAACCTTGTTAGTGACATTATTGACGGAGTTTTTGGTTCATAGGGACATTATTATGGAGTGCCAACTCACTGTTCGATTACACTGCAATGAAGAAATCAAAAGTTCTAGCAAACTGGTAGAACACAATGCAGTGATGAAATGAACACACTAATAAATTCGAACACACCTCAATAATAAAATTAAAATGTTCTTGCACACTCTTGAAACACATTGCACAGATAAATTAATTAGAGAGTTTTGACACACTGCCGGAACACACTGCAAATATGGAAGCAAGAATCTCTAACTCGTAGTTTGAACACATTACGCTGCAATGACGAACTCAAGGAACTCTGACATACTGGTCGAAGCTACTCAAGGAAATCTGACATACTGGTTGAAACTACTCAAGGAACTCTGACATACTGGTCGAAACTACTCAAGGAACTCTAACACATAATTCGAACACACTACAACGCCTCCAACACATTGGGCAACTAGAGGTTATCCCGTGTCTAGTACCGCATTTCACGCCAGCAATTACAGCAAGCCAGTTCATCAGTGAGCTCCAGGCCGTAATTCTGGATGCAACCCCCGGCAAGCACAAGCTCATAAACCACTTCAAATCAAGTTAGGTTCGGGGGAGCGGCCCGGGTCGTAAATTTTACAGGTTTATTAGCATTATCTTACCCGGCTGACTTCCAAGTTTCTTGCAACGGGTAAAAACAAGATTCATTGGGACAAAAATCATCCTGCCAAACCATCCTCCTGAAAGTTCATTTCTCAGAGCACCTTGGTGGGAAGAAAAATGGCAATTGCACTGCAATGTGAAAAGGTGAAAAGTTAGACGGGAGCAAATGCCACCCTGAATTCTGAGAAATTTACTCACTCATTCATTTTAGAGCCAAGACAATAACTGTCAAGGTAGGAAATGCTTACACGAAGCTGTATAAAGTACGAGCCTTGTCGTGATCAAATGAATTCGTAGACAAATCCCAGTTTTTGGAAAATAAGTTTACTAGTGCTACTCTTAGTCATTAAGTGTAAGAGAAATCTTTATATTTGCTTTACATAGAAAGCGTACCGAATGCATGATGGAAGTGCTTATATATAGGCATGAAGTGAGCACTTTGTTATTCCACTATCTGCTAACAACTAGCAATATCTTGAAACGTATGTAAAATTTAGGAACCAATCGTTACCTAAGAACTACAGAGGCCAACAATGCATATGACGCTAACAAAGTTTTAATCGGCAATCACATTTTTTTGCGCGAAAACCGCGTTATCTTCGCGCGCCGCTGCTTCTTAAATTCGTGCCCAGTTCACGACAGCATTCATTATGCGTTTGTCAGATAGAAGACAACATTGTGCAGAATGACAAAATTTTGGACAAGCCTTCCATCCTGGTCGAGACGATCATTAATCTTGCTGACCACAAGGAAAAGTAACATTTTTCATCATCCGACCGCGGGTTCTTTTGCCCATAAAAAATCTTGGGCCTATCTGAGCAGCTTTAGCGGCTTTGAATGTAGGCCGGCTTTGTTTCCAGCAGAGTCTGATAAAAGAAAAAAGAAAAGAAGAAGCATTTTCCTGGGGCGTCCGCCATGTTACAACATCGATTGTCTGGAGGCCTTCAGGCAACGGCCTGTATAGAAGATATTCCTGGCGACGCAAAGAATGGCCAGCGGAAAAGAAATCTCATTTTTTACAACTGCTGAGAGTAAAATGCACTACTGTTTAAAAATTTGTACATGGCACGTGACTATGATATGAGAAAAACTAAAGGAATGACTTTATTCTCGGGTAGACAGATTACTAAGCGATAGAAAATTTGACTTTTTGTACAATTACGGGAGACTAGAAGAGAAGCGCTGCCTCCTTAATAGCTTGAAGAATACGACAGCAATCCTTCTCACACAAGTAAATTATCGAAACCAACATGATCATACGTATTTGTCAGAGAACGACAAGACCTGCTGGAAACGAGAGGAAATTGCGTAAAAACATATGATAAGGAAAATGTACTTACCGATCATGCCATTGTTAAAGAAATTACGAGTTGAAAATATCACTGCTATTGTTTCACAAAAAATCTTCAGCATCTCTTTACGAAAGTAGGAACCGATAAAGTCGTACTTTTTCACTCATAAAAGAACATTCTTCTTTACCAGAACGAGAGATGCACTACATCATGGCTTCTCCTTCATGTCAAATCTTTTCGGCATTGGAAGAAGAAAACGACGTTGTTGCTATCTCCTTCAAAAAAGAATTTTCTTTAATACGCCAACATGAAAATAACCACATGCCAGCTTTTCCTTTTTTTTCGTCTTTCGCACTTCAGTAAGATATCGACAAAGAAACTGCTGCCTTGCTCATGAAAGAAGCTTTCTAGCATAAAAAAAAAAAATAGACTGCGTCTCTGCTGTTCACAAGTAAAAATTTACTCGGCACTGCATCAGGCAAGAGGCAAGTCCACACATTTTTGGCAAAAACGAACCTTCTTTAGCACTACAGCAATAAGCCGATATCACTAACCGAAGTTTATGAAACAAGAGTTGGTAATACAAGAAAAAGCTTCAAACAGCGACTTCATACCGCATTCGTTTACAAAAGAAGGACTCTCTTGGATGCTTCCAAAAGTAGAGAAGACGGCGCGCTGCCTAAGCCTCCTGTGCTTCTGAAGCCTTGTTCCAGGGCGGCCTTACACAGGCAGGCATGAAGGTAACGGCAGCCCGGGATTTGTCCCACAGACCAACGCCTTAGATTTATGAGCCTTTAAGCTACAGAATGTTTACCTGCAGGCAGCCTCAGACACCGTAAAGCTCGTCGTTAATTTAGAAGAGAACCACCGTATCGAGAGACTGAATTTAAGCAGCAGATAAGCAAGGTTCGGGAACGCCTGATGGTGGCATATCGGGTAGCATATTATGGCGAAAAAGCTGCAAGTACTCTTGCTAGGCCACATTTGCATAAAAAAAATAAGGATTGATATATGTTTGAAAACTATCACGTTTACTATGCTCCAAAGCCAATACTTGCCTCGACGTGCTTTTTCAGCACGGCTATAGCGCGCTGTGATATTTAGATCACGTCTTAGCAAGACTGGATTTTCTTGATGACATAGTAAAGCTGGTCCCTAATGTCGGAGGAAAATATTTCTTAAACTCTCCTTATCAAACTGGATCCATTTGTTTGGATACAAAACTAACGATAACGCGAGGTATCAACACTTTTCCTATTGGCCAATTTTGGACTTTTTTTCAATTGGTGCTTGTAACTTGTCCAGCTGTGAGTAGAACATCTCAGAATTAGTTGCCTGGTTACTTGTGAAAAGCTCATAAAACAGTATTCTTTTCCAATCCCACCAGACGCAAACTAAAACTTTCTTAGGGTGCAGACCCGCTGTTAGGGTTGTTAAGGTAGGCTCATGTCACTTACTACAAAATCGTTTTCTCTGAAAGAATTCGGTAAACAATCTATTTCTTTTCCCAAGTCACAATTTGCTCTAACTAAGGTGCTTTTTCATTCAATTTATAAAGTAAATCACAAATGGAAACGCTAACCAAAAGGTTCTTCTTACTCAATTCATGTGGCACCCAAATACAGGAACGGTTCTGGAACCCAAGTTTTACCAGAAACTCATGAACTGAGGATATTGATAGGTGAAGGTATTCTGCAATTTCTGGGCCGTGCAATGTGGGGTTTTCTCAATGACTTGATTCGACCATCTTCTGTAAGGATGATCTGCCTGATTGCTCCTTATCAATAAGGATGCATTCTTCAACTCGGATCTTCGGGAACTACTTCCATACGGTCCTTCGGATAAAGAATCATCACCGTAAACTACGCATCTTTCTTTGGTTGCTTGTGAGGCAATTTTTGCCTCTATGAAAATAGAAAAGGATTTAGCACTGAAATTGAATTTTTATCTTTGAATTTAAATGGCTACCGAATTAACGAAGGTTATAGGATTTCAAACTTTCTTCCACTGAAAGATAGTTTGAACTCTGCTCTAAATGAAGGTCTAGTCATATCTTATTTTCCTGACTCAATCATGTTATAAAATAAGTTGAAAGATCAACTACTTAAAATTGACAAGAATTTTCCAGACGACCTAAATTACGAGGTATAATATTTTCTTTGTAATGCATGCAGAGGCCTGCGGCAACCATAACTCAGTTGGGCTACTGCAACCTGTAAAATTCTAACCGTGAGCAGATAAAGCTAACGGTACTGATAAACTCCAACCGTAACTTAAGAATGCTAATCGAAACTGGAAACAGAAGTTGTAACGAAAAATCTGCAAGGACAAGAATGAAAGGTCCCACGTCTCGCAAACTATCAACGAACTAGAGCGGTAAACTGTCCCGTACTCTACGGTATTTATGCACAGCATTTAACTTACTCCACGAGAAATGTAGAGCTTGAAAATCACGCGGTGGCAGAAGAAACGATCATATGCCTTACATTCAGCCTTTGGGTAGACATTTTTTCGCCGGAAAAATAAATCCTTAACGTATTGTTCATTTCACGCTTGCATTATGTATGTAGTTCAACATATTTTACCAACCAACTGTCGTGTCCTGCATAGGCTTGGGAAGATGAAAAGGAGGAAGAAAGCACACAACAAACACACCTACGTAGATACACCTACTCACAGATGTTGACCAAATAGAGTAAAATAAGACGCAAAATAAAAATAAATGTTAAAAACCAGGGAACTGTCGGCGTCACAGGTTCAGTGGCGCGTAATTAAAGATCTAATCGCAACGCATGTTAATTAAATGAGCTATCGCTGTGACATGGCTACAGCTCAGAACCTGAATAAATTTAGCTTATCTATAGCAGGTCGCTGCTGCTGTCAATTTGCAAACGGGGCGACCGGTATTACTTCCTTTATTATCGAATGACTTTTATCACAAGAAGGGTAGATATCTCTTAACTTATTCAGCGGTAGCTAATTTTTGCTAGTTTAATTTTTCTTTTCTAACGTTCACAAGAGAATTGTTACAACAAAGCACATATAAGCAAATAGCTTCAGCTGAATACTAAAACGGAATGCTAGCGTAGGCGTGATCCCCATAGGAGTTATAGAGGACTTTGGTCAATTTGAGGAACATAGAGTCGATTTACATCACCGGCAGTAATGTAACAGTTTTGTGTACGTCACGTTAATTACGACATAATAGTTTTTAATCCTAGTTCATAAGACTTCGTTTCAATTAATCACTTTTTCACGATTGAAAGAGTTGATGCCCAACTAGGTAGATCAATTAAATGAAGTACTTCTACTTCGAATTCAAAACATGATGGAAAGCTCGGTTGGTTATCAATTAAATAAATCACTTCCGTCACGAATACTAATTTATATCGTACACTGTGTCACTTCTGTTACATAAACTTCAATTAGATAAATCATTTATGCTTTGGCTGAAAAATTAAATATGGGACGTGAAAGGTTGTAGCTAAGAAAATAATTTTCCAAAATTTCAGCGTAACTCTCTTTCATTAGCTTTATGAAAGCTCTATAGATCCCAGTCACTCCATCGTAGAAGGTTCATTTAACCCTCTTATGTCTATTGGTCACACTTGTAAACGTAGAAATTGTGATAGTCATACTAAAAGTGATATTTAATTCTGATAAGACAGGGGTAGATACTAAGCAGAGACTAAGTTGGATAAACATCTTTTTGCAGATTTTAATATGACTTCGTAGTTATTATTACAGTACATTAATATAATTGCAAAGGTCTCATACTAAGTACTCTTATAATAACGTTTAATAAACTTTGTACCTCAGTACGAAGTTTTTTTTAGATATCCTTGGTCGCACTGCGACGCAAAGGCTCGAACGTACTGCAATGGGCACTTATCTAATGCAGGGGCATTCTTTGGAACTGCATTTTCAACTTATCGAACGTACGGTCAGCTAGCACGTCCTTCATTCAACCGTATACCGTATACGTTAGTACTCGTTTTTATATACCTTATCAGTTGCCAAGTCAGATTGACCCATAATTTGATAGACGATATTCTTTTATAAATAACTAATAGAGTATTCATCAACTACCGACACAATCGATCATGCGTAAGTAGATTATTTTCGAACGAAGAGAAACTACTGACTGCTCTCAATTAATCGATCGTGCTTACATGGCCTATTTTTGAGAAATGAATTACTGCTGAGCACATGTCCTGAATAACTCTTAATTTTCCCCAATTATTTTCGGAGTTCACTGATCACACTTGCTTAAGCTTCATTTTAACTACAAGTGTCTGGCCTAGGGTCTGCTCCGTGCTCAAGCTCCTGCACTTATACATTTCAAGACTATTATCGACTACGTATGAGTGGCAGCTTGTCGTCCCCGCAGCACACGCACTGAATTCATCATCATAGGCATGTGTTCTTAAAGAGACGTCAAGGTCGCCTTTGTCACCTGAAGCATTGTTAGTGACGCAATAACAAAGACTAGGCGCCCTGTGTGATGTTTATTAATATCACTCTTTGTCTGTAGCACAGACATATGAATACGAAGAGCTGACAGAGTCAGCATATTGATATTTGGACAATGTCTGAAAAAACGGTTGCAATTTAAGAGAAGTGTCTCGTAAAATTATGGCTATATGCTGCATAAGAGAAAAGTTAGTAGGAGAAAGTAAAGCGGAAATTATTCTGGATATACACATTATACAGTGCGTGCGATTCGCCGAGAAATTAAAATCTTCGCACTTGACTTGTCCGAAACTTTGGAGAAAAACGGCTTTATGACTCTGAATTGTGCTGCAAGTGTGGACGCAATTCGATTAGGAAGACGACTTTTGCGGAGCTAAACTGAATTTTTGAAATTTTTGAGGTAACCAATTAAGGGCCAACGCCTGAAACTCGATTCAATGAATAGCAAATTATGGATCAATCTTACTTGGCAACTGATAAGGTATATAAAAACGAGTACTAACGAATAAAATCTCATATTTTGTGGTCGAAACTTTCAATATGAGATTTTATTCGTTAGTACTCGTTTTTATATACCTTATCAATTCAATAAATGGACTCCAGCTCGCGTATCTGAGGTGTCAAACGTCGAATGCTTGATTTCGCGGGCGTATAGAACGCACCCTTAACCTTTGACTTCATTTATGTTTAGCACATTATGCCTCCTAAACATAATATGCTCTTTCACTGCTATCTGTAACATGTATTCATATCGTGAAAAGCAAAAGACAATCATGCACTACAAGGTTCAATATGACACTTGTATGGCGCTTGCATTCTTCTGCGGTTTCGGTCTTGCAGCGAACATTCATAGTTAGGACAAGCAAGATTGAATGCCTGCTAAAAAAATATTCATGTACGTACGATGCGTACGATCCGGAAAGTAAAATGAGTGAGATCACCATTGTTAAACACTTAGTTCGCCTATCTGAGAGCATTACACCTTGTCAACAAAAGGATAAAAGTAGCTCAACAAAGATTGTTTTCCCTCGTTTCCAAGACAAGTCTGCTAATGCACGCCAGAGGACAACAGCGATCGATTAAGAGCGTCATGGAAAACAAGCCTGGAGACTCGTAAATAGCTCCGCACAACATGTTGATGCTTCCGTACGCTGGCTACCTGCATAGCATGAGGAATAGTTTAGAGAGAATATTGATACTTCCGTAAAATATTCACCCAGTCGGAAATTATGGTTGTGATTATAGTAGAATATAGTGGTGTATGAGAGATTAAAGTCGATTATGGATGATGAAAGAATATGGTAGATATGTCGACCATAACAGTACGTTGATTTTTAGTATATTTAGGTCGATATTGGTGGAGGCAATATTGGTTGTTTATGGTTTGTCAAGAGACGAAGGTCTATGGTAGTACATGGATGTTTGACGACTGTATATGGTAGATGGTTGTACAAGGATGTTTAAAGACTATGTATGGTAGAGCATAAATTATGTTAGAGCATAACTATGGTAGCTTATCCCCGGATTTCAGTACGTACGATCATGAGGGGAATTCCTCCCATTATATGGGGCAAAATATGTATAAATTGCCATGGATTTTAATGATATGGCTAAAATTCCCAACATTATCCACCAAAATAATACTGTATGACTATAAGCCTGAATGCGAAAAATCTAAAAATTCGGATCAAAGTGGAAAAATTGTGCATATTTTCAGTCATTTCTTTCCTGTCGATGAAATGTAAACATTGCACGGTATATATGGACACTAGCGGCCTTGACGTTATTTTTATCTATTGCTCCCTGATTTTTATTACGCTTAGCCACTTTAGCGTAGTTACCCATCATATCTCTTTTTATTTGTTGTATTTTTTACTAAATAGTATTGCAATCCTTGATCAAATATTGCCTTCTATTTTTATGTTTATTCAGTTTATATCTGTGAAGATTCATCAAGAAATGGAAGATGGCAAGTTTTATGAGATATTTAACCTTTCGTAGCCGGACAACGAGTTCCACCCAAAAATTATCGATTTAGTTGTGACTTCCTCTAAGCTAGGTACAGTAGCTCTATACCGACTTAGAGTTAAAGAAGTTTTATGTAAACGAGCGTTAACTGCACCGACTGGTTCAAGCTCCTGCTCTAGCATCGTTCTGAAGCTTAGAGCCTCAGACCATTCTGAGCTGCAGGCCTAACACGCACGTAACAATTAAACTATTATTATAAGCAACTAATCATTAGCAAACGAAGCAGTCATCGACTGCATAATATGTCAATCAATAAAAAAGTTTATCTTGGTAGAATATAGTTGTATTATTCGCTGAACGCAGTCGATTTTGGTTGTGAATGGTTTATTACGGTTCACTATGGTAGATTATGGTTGTGCAGCTAAAACCTTAATAGTTGTAATTGGGTATTTATGGTTGGGAATTATGGTTGATATTGTGGTCGAAGGTTGTGACATATCTCTACCATACTGCATCCCATAAATGGTTGAATATGGAGGATATATCAATAATAAACAACCGAGGTCTCGACCATAATCATAGTTGTTCTACTATACACATAATTTCCGACTGGGCACCTGCATGGGCTGTGCGATCTGTTCACACGAATGTTGATGCTTCCGCACGATGGTTTTAGTCATATAATTAGCAATGTTTCCAACAGAACCTTGATGCCTTTTGACGATGGTGGTAACAAATTATGTGCAATGTTTCCATGAAAATATTGATACGTCTTTACGATACTCGTAGGCATATTATGCGTAATATTTTCGAGAGAATGTTGCTGCTCCGGTAAGGTGCTGCTGTACACACGTAAGAGCAAAATACTATTATTGCAGAGCGGGGAATATCCTTCTTAGTTAATTGTGCACGACAACAATGTCTACTGGAGTCGACAGCACATTTGTTGTCGCTAAATTGCACGCTATCAACAATTTCTGAGGAGCATCACAACACAACGGCAATTTTAGTGCGCGAACAATGTCTACAGGTTAATGTCCCATTTATTACTCCCATATTCTGTACGTTTAATACGTTTTCTGGAACATAACATGTTGGTTATTTTGTTACTGCAATAGAGACTTCTTTCAGGTAATGTTTAAACGAGCAAAGAGAGATTCGAAGGTATTTACTGGCGATACAAGCTTGCCTGGGAAGCGTATGATGTATTGCGTAACGCAAATGCCTTTTATACAATTTAGACAACACCATCTATGTCAGTTAGGTTTGTAAAACAAAGGGGGAACTTAAGCATTAATAGCTCATTTTGCTACAGTGAAATAAATAAATGTAGAATTTGCCACGTTAATTAGTGCTGTAAGACGAAGAAGAACAATGAAAATCCTACTTCAAAAGCATCGTGAAAGAATAGCTCTGTTACTTTCAGATAGGACGTAGAACTTTTATAGGCCATAACGACCAACTAACACATAAGTTTCTCGGAGATTCACAAAATACAGGACGGTTGCTATATACGAGTATATAAAGCCTTTGAAACACCTGAAATACATTCAATTATTATAGGCTAATCTATGTTCCCTGCACTGTGTATCACGCTTTCATAAGTAATTCACGGTCTTTCTGGTTAACTGAAACTGAAAAATTTTTTACTGGTATCTAAGGAAACTTAGTTTTAATATAATGAAGATAACAACCGCTGAAATTAAAGCTAATTCTATATCTATCTATATTTCCTTCTGTTTTTGAGCTTTTGATTCAATCGTGAATGATCTTCATGGAACAAAAAGAATATAATGAGATTAGAAATTGGCATAGAAGATATTTCCGAAACCATTCATCACTTTTCACTTCGGCCAATTCAAATTTCATTTGCAATCTTTTTCAGTCCTGAAGATGCTTCATAGTTGAATCGAAAGTTTGAAAAGAGAAGGAAATACCTAATTTTTTGGTAAAAATGTCTTTAATGCCAGCGCTTGCTATTTCCATCAATGAATATATTGAGTAAACTTGAATCAAAGTTATTGGAACTGAAGAAGTCTAGATGAAATTCATCAAATATCGAGTTCAAGTTATCAAGTTATATAATAGAGACAAAAGTATAATATTTGTCTGTTTATTTATCCGTAAATTTACGCCTCAATTGAGCTAGATGATCAATGGAGCAAAGGGTAAGATATTCATTAGAGTACCGTACAAATACGGGTGTAGAACAAGAAGCATTTGTTTAAGATTTTTTAAACTTCATATTATGTCCTCTGACGAAATAGCTTTTCGCTTGAGAAAAAAGTTTTTGACTCATATGATATCATGGCGTATCTATGATACAGGGCTGAAATTATATTAGAAGCGCTGCTTTGTTGCCTGCTAAAAAACTTAAGTTTGCTGCATACCGTGGAGGGAAAGGAAAAGCTCCTCTGCTCAGCAGGAGTCAGACCCAGAACGATCATCTCTTATGTTGGTAGTTATATGGCACTGGTGGACCCGTGCGTGAAGAATTCACGCAATAACCTATACGTTTGCCTAATGCCTCTAGGCCGGTGCGGAATCTAGCCTTCTCTTATTTGCTTCTTAATTTTCTTCTTTTCTTCATTGATCCTTTGACGTGCTATCATCCTTAGGTCTTCTATATATACAGGCAGAAGTAACATCTTGAGTAAAACACTCCAAGAAACTTAAACAAAATAGCAGCTTATATACAATGTATTCGCTCCGTAGCAAAGATACCGTTGATACCGTCTTTCCACCTCAAATATCTGTATCACTTGAGGTGCTCAAATTATGACCTATGAAGAGAAAACTGCTTCGTCAGAGGAAAACAGCAAGCTAGAATAAATAATTGTCTACTGCTCGTGAAAACTTATGTTTCGTCGGTTTCGTTGACAATTGCATCAAAGTGGGAAGAATAGCTCATGCAACGAAATCATCTGTGGGAAGAAACTACGAATCAAGGAGCATGAGAGTGCCAA
>LQNS02000137.1:17390459-17448267 GCA_001587735.2 Parhyale hawaiensis | reverse complement strand
CCTATGCCACCGACTCCATCACAGTAATGTGAGCGATGTAGTGTGTTGGATGCTGGCGTCGCTGTGCATTTCCTATGCCACCGACGCCATCACAGTAATGTGAGCGATGTAGTGTGTTGGATGCTGGCGTCGCCTTGCATTTCCGATGCCACCGACGCCATCACAGTAATGTGAGCGATGTAGCATGTTGGATGCTGGCGTCGCCTTGCATTTCCGATGCCACCGACATCATCACAGTAATGTGAGCGATGTAGTGTGTTGGATGCTGGCGTCGCCTTGCATTTCCGATGCCACCGACATCATCACAGTAATTTGATGCTGATCGTAGCTGCGCCAGCATAGTTCCTATTTATTTAGCAGAGGTTCTACAGAGAATTCGCATTTTCAGGAGAATATTATACACTAGAATGCCCTGGCTGTCAAAAATGACAGCGATGTATTGTGATGACCCGTCGTCGTTGATCATACTTCCGTAACTAACATCTTTTTTCGAAAATAGGCTACAAAGGCCTGCTAAAATTGTCATATGAGATGAGTGCTCGGTGTCAATTCATCTGGCGATCGGGACTTTTAAAACTCCCTGAGTTCGCCCTGATTTTTTTCCCTTAAATCTCCCTGAGTGCCAGATTGTCTATTTTCCTCTCAAATAATGTGATTGCCAATGGGTTATGGGCTGAATGGGACTGAAAATATTATAAATCATCCTCACAATATCAGGATTTGCTGCAAAATACATAGAGCTAGATAGTAGTCCACTTTATCCCGGCACTGCAGAACATATAATCTTCATATGGCTCAAGCTCAAGGAACGAAGCCTTTATAAAGATAATCCCACGAAATGAACACCATCCGCTGCCCTGCAGAAATTCCCTAAGTATTTTGATTCCTGGTCCCGTTTTCCCTGAGTCTTCCCTGTTCTCCCTATTTTCCAGACTGCTGGACATCCCAAATAAGCAGCACAATCGTCCCATGTCTTAGAAGAGGTGCAAAAAACTTTTACATTAGCAAGCAGTAAAGCATGACTGAATTGAATGACATATTTCCCCGTAGCGTATCCATGATATCGACTGATGAGCCTTCCCTACATCTGCTTTTTCTCTCAAAGCTCGGCTTGAAGAGAAACTTCTTTGCCAATAGATGACAGAAAGCAGAAAGAAATTTGTCCGCTGCCCTGTGAAAACTCATAGCTTCGTCTCTGCTCTATGGATCAGCTACGGTACTGAATTTTTACGTCGTGAACTGAGAACAAATATACAGTACAGTATGTTTCGATGTCTGGAGCAAGTGCTAAACATCTGATCCCATAACTGCGCTAAGAGAAGCTGAAAATATGTCTCCGTAGTTTCACTGTCAAAAGTTGTTTCAGGAAAGAAATGTATCCAGATACAAAGGGATAAGGATTCCACTTCTGCAACCTGGACAACGACCTCCCAGAAAAAGCTACTTAATTACAAAATCTACAATCTGGATTATTTTTCGCCTATCTATTTCGTTAAGAGCGTGACACGAAACCTATAAATCAATAAATTTATAGACACACGACGGTAATTCTTACTATTAGACTTGAGGGCCCAGCCGTCAAAAATGACGGCAAAAACTTTGTGATTGAGCTTTTTATTGTTCTAGTTCCCAGTAGCTATAGGTTTTGCTGCATTATAGGTCTCATCCCTGCAGGCCTGATTTTCCATTAGTGAAACGCAAGCTGTACTACCATGAGTTTTGCGATAGCAAAATATCCCCTTTGTAAGATAAGGAGTGAATATCAGGTTAGAATTGATCAAGCGTTAAGTTGCACTGCACTAAGAAAAATATAGTTCAGTCAGAAGAATTCACTGGAAATGCCCAGGGCTCACCGTATTGTGGATACCAACTGATTATTGAATCTCCAGCGTCTAAATTTGGATGCGGTGTGAATTCAGTATAAAAAGGAGTCTGCTCAGCGTGAAGATTCAACTACTTCGATATCATTCAGCAATGAAAGCTGGGATCCAGAGGATAAGCATCCAGAAGCTGTGGAGCCAGAGGCCAGAGATCCAGAGCTATATATATCACCGGTACGCCAAGCGACGAAATTGTATGGTATCTCAATTTGTTTTTCAGTACATAAATTTTCTCCAATTAAACTCTTAACTACGTGACGGAGAGACGGACCTACATTGAAGCAAGGAAGATAGGAAGCAAGGGAGCAAGCAAGCAACCAACCAACAACTGTGTTTTATTATATAGTGGATGATAGATTAGATTAGATGTTGTGCTCAGTACTAGCCTTCAAGCTTGTGGAAGGAAAGGACAGCAACGAGACAAACACCGCTTTAAGGCCGGGGCCTCACAGAAAGCAACAAGCGACGCAATGCGATTTTTCCGGCCGGGAGTTGTGTCGCAGCAATGCACGGGTGTCGCGAGGCATCGCAGTTGCGGCGGTGGGGCAGCAGACTGCTGTACCCTGCATTACAGTTTGTCGTGCAACAAATTTGTCGCGTTACAAGTCGCTTGCCTCTTCGGTGTGGTGACGGCCTTAATAATAATGATGTACAATGAGCCAAATAAAAGTATAGAAATTATTATTTTTTCCTGTGAACGTTGTTATTTTAGGAATAGGATGACAAGATAGAAACTCTCAAGAAAAACATGACTGATACTTAAAAGAAAACTAAGGGGTGATATCCATGAAATCTCAACTCTCCGACGTTCAATGCCATTATCAACATTTGTATTTGATACAAAGCGATATAGCAAAAGTTACATAAATCAATCGATCAAGAAGCGCTTAATTTACAGGTTAAACGGGTTGTATATCATTGAGATGAGGCGTAACGTGGGATATAAAAAGAGATTCTAAAATACGCAGGTCACACTGTACAGAATCTGTCATTAACGCTGTAAAATCATCTCAGCCAACCAGAGCTTTGTATATTGCTCAGTATGCATCTTATGGCAGATTGAAGAGGGTAGCATTGAATTGCATATTTAAGCGCAGAAGCATTAAACGCTTTTTTTTAGAGCATTTCGAACGTGTTCCACCTACGCATCAGTCCATAGAGAAATTTTATTTATGAAAAAATTCTTTATGTCGACTCGTTTGTTAGATTTCTTTTCGTTAGCATTTTAGAAGACAACCAGAGAAACTTCATGCTGAACTTTCATCTTTACTCTTCAGATGCTTCACACAATGTCAGTTGAAATTCATTCTGGTCACCAATTTTAAGTTAGTTCGCAAATTCAAATACAAAGATAACCTTCCTTACGGCATGCTCAGCTCCGTTATTTTATAGACACCATTGCGCACTTTGTGCATCTGAACATAAGGGCTCGACGACCGGTCACTACGCGTTTGTGCGGTTGGGCATGCTGGCAGAGTCATAGTACGGGTCAAATAAATATTTGTAACGGTATAGAAACAATAGCAAATAATTTGCGTAAATAAATATCAGAATGTATCAAGACCAACAAGACTATAAACCAAGATGTAGCTGCTTCATCTTAAATCTGGGACGCCTTCTCCGAGAGCCAGTTATACATGGTACTTGAAAGACTGCATATTTATTGAAATGCCCCTTTTTTAAGCATCACAAATAGTTGGTCGTCTCTCCCACTGTAGATCTTGAACTGGTGTTTTTCTATACCCAAGTCTTCCTTGAAGTCGCTGCCATGCACATTGTGTAGTCAAGAGCAGTTCCTTTGACGCACAATGCACGCTCGGGCAGATCTCCCTTGTATCAGAGGGAAGCCAAGAGGGATCCGTCGGGGACAGCAGAGGGAAGGAGGCCTTTAGCTGAAGCCTTTGAGGCGCCACGGAGTCAAAAGCCTGGGAAGAACACTAAGCCTCTGAATCAAGGACCGTCCTCTTCAAAGAATGGAATTATTGGACTGAGAAGAATCACGCAAGTGAATAAATGCGCAGTCGGGACCGCGTAGAGAAGCTGTGAGAGAATACAGAACTTCCAGGAGGGCGGTAGAGATGTATGGCTATTTATTAAAAAGAGGAAGACATGTAGGGTAAAATTGAGAGAACAATAGGGAACGTGAACATGGAGTTATTGCTGTTAAGACCCAAGCAAGCGTTGGTTTCCCGTAGGAAAACATTGAAACATCGTCTGTGAAGCACACATGGTCTCTACAGTAGAGGGTTAATGATGTCAAATCTGACAAAAAAAGATAGAGGAGGCGTACCGTACTGGAATTCGCGACAGGAAGCAACAAATAATTTGTAAGCTGCTTAAGGAAAAAGCGAAGGCAAATAAATCAATTAGGAATCTGGATCAGCCACAAAGGCATCATAGAAAAATGAATATTGTTTTGTACTCTGTAGAACAGTGGAGTAAAATTAGGTGATATGACGTACTATTAATTGATTATTCTTTACAGCAGTGGCGTAAAGTTCCATTGAAGGCAAGCAGTGACGCCCGAACAGTGACGTAGAGTCATAAGGAATGACTTACGAAAACGTAAAGTTCTCATTGTAACAATGATGTTAAATTGAATTATAGACGACGTACTGAAAATATTACATCAGTGACTAAAGTCACTTTTGAAATAAAGTGATTTGAGCTAATACGAGGGGTTGGAGGAAATAATGTAAATATATTTTGAAAATGATCTAGAAATACATGAGCTTTGCTATTCTCCGTTAATTTAATTTTATATACGAATTTGATGAGTCATAAATCGTGGATTTATTCGTCCGTTCATACCAGGCTAAGCGAAATGGAAAGCTATCGGTTTCAACATCATTAAGTCATGCAGAAGCTAACATTTCTTCTGATGCATAAATAAGAAAACAAACACCAGTATTGTGAAGTATATGTAGTAAAGGCTGTTTTTCCGACACAATATTAAGTAACGTCGTCGTCAGTACGCAAAACAGGGACGTTTCTAAAGTGGAATGTGAAATATGTATACTTTTGCAACATATAATTATGCAGTATTTGGGACATGAGATAGCGTTTGAAACATCATATACTTCATAATTGCGAAAATATAAACAATCAATAAGCAGTAAAAAAAGTAAGGGTCTTTGCTTTCGATCGTTGCTTATAACTTATTTTGTGGATGTAAATTGCAAAAGCAAACACCAGTTACATGAAGGACCCGCACTGATCTCATAACTCGGAATGTCCCCGGCTCTATTTAAAGAAAAAGAAAAATGCAAAATGGATTCCCGCCAGCGTTCTCATACACAAACTTCTGGTAGAGGACATCAAGGTCCAGCCTATTTCATTACAGTATATATCTAATAATTAAAATACAAGAGGATCTATGTATCAAATTTTAATTTTATGAAGAGCAAAATGCATCCAATATGAAAAAAAAAAACTCTATTGGCAGGTTAAAGACAAGCACGTATAATCAAAGTCCTCGTCAATACGCCACGCTTTCCTTTCCGCCGTAAATCTGATCTCATCTGCGGATATGAACAGTCGAAGAATTAAGGATTTATTCGTTCGCTGAATCGCAGGCTTGACTGAGCAAGGATATCAATTGGCAACTGGCGAGGCTGGTCTAAAATTCGCCTGAAGCGGAAATTCCGCACGCTACATTAGGTATCGCTCGCCATCACAGGCAAATCAGAGACGAAACTTGCCGTAGGGAATGATGCCCTGCTTTTTCTGCCAGGGAAGATTCGTACGGAACTGCAGAAGAGACTTTTGCTGCTGGTCTGCAAGAGAAGATTTGGGTGGAGGTTCAGGGAAACTTCTACCATTCTGCAGGGCATAATTTGTACGGAGGTTCAGGGAAGCGCTTAATGTTCTACGAGTGCAAGGGAAGATTTGTACGGAGGTTCATGGAGACTTATACTGTACTGCAAGAGATTTCTTTTTTCAAATGTCGGAAATTCAAAAGAAGTGAGCGAGCGTTTCATTACTTTAACATAACTAAAGAGAAGGGGCTGTAGCAATTTGCAAACCGGTAGCAAAACTCGGTATTCGGATTCATATGTAGAGCACAAGAGAGTATTCTCCGTGAGAAGGGCTTAGTTGCATCATGTATCAAGTTTTAAAGTCCGAGGATTCTCATGTCACAAAAATTATCGCAGCACTGCTGCAAAAGAAACCAGATGGAATATTCAAAGAGTTCTGCAAAGATTTCCGGGAAGCAAAAAGTCTGAGAAGTTTTTGATCTTATTTTCCAATGAGAGACTATGAATTTATTCCCTTTGATATGCAAATGCAGTAATGGAAAGAAATGCTCCGCGGAGTGAAAATCGTACTGGAGAGGCTCTGCTCTCTTTCGCTTACTCAGTGTTACGGCCCCAGACCCTGAGGTCGCTTATGTACTTCAGAGACTGCAGTACAGTTAGCCATTGCGCTTCGGATACTGTGTTCTTAAGCGTACAGGAAGACGTCGTAAAAAGTCACCTCGTTTTGTGTAATTTTATCATCACCCGCGTAAAAAGTGAGAAGGGTGATAATCACCCACGAACGCAGTGAGAGAGGTGATTATCATCCCCAAACGAAATGAGACAAGAGATAATGTTTCCGTTTTCTATGCGATTATATATATTTGTTTCTATATATATTTACATGTTTGCCTTTCCACTGAAAACTTACTGGAAGGAATTGAGCGACCACCACAATCTCTTTCAGGCAATCAGATGTTTTGACCTAAACTTAAAAATGCCGAAACTGCTGACTCAGCCCCACCGCGACCGCCTATCTGGGGTGATGGTCTTACGCAATGACGCTTTCTAGTTACCTCCGCCAAGGAGGTTATGTTTTCGTCGTGTTTGTCTGTCTGTCTGTTTGTTTGTCTGTCTGTCTGTCTGTCACCAGGATAACTCAAAAAGTTATGAACCGATTTGGATGAAATTTACAGGGTTCAGGGTTCAGGGTTCTAGCTTTGTGAGTGCATAATTATTGTCATGTCGAACACTTTAAACCAAAAATTCTTAGCCTGTACATTTTATGAACTCATAGAAGAAAACAATTCGTATGGGACGCTAAAAGTCATGTGCATTTCAACTTCGGAAAGGAAACGAAAACAGGGAAAGAGTTTTGACTTGCTATTAAAATTGCAGTTGAACTTTTTAGAGAAAGAAACAACTTACTTGTACTGCAAATAAAAATCTATGTTGGTGTCTAGAGATTCCGTCAAACGTCAAACTATAAAAGCAAAGGCAACCCCGAGTTACTACTAAATAAAATGATCGTATTCAACATCATGCCTACCGGTTCCAGTCATCGCAAATGAAAAAGTCAGTTTAATAAAAATAAATAAGATTTTCGCAGTAGAAACGATGTTTTTACGCAAAATAAAAATAGCTAAAATGAGAAGCTTTCGCAGCCAAAAGCTGCAACGGAGAATTTCAATGGAACGGGAGTAAAGTATCGACGAGAAATGTAAATTATAATATTAGCATTAATGATAATATTGACAGAGATGCAAGCCGTTCCAGGCCAAAAGCTAAAATGGAATCTTCCGAGGGAGTGAGAACAGCATTTATACACACGCACAAAAAAAGAAATAATAGAAAATGCCACGCCAACAGCAAGTGCGGAGAATCTCGTTGGAATTTCCAATTAGGTTGCCGAGAGTTTCTTCACTCAAGGTAATTAGACGTCCTGCACAGCAGCTCTGGACCTGCCTGTTGTAGTTCACTCCAGTGTGCAGGCCATTTATCTTTCTTTCGCTGAGATACAGCTGGGCGCTCCGGCGTCTGCTGGCGTATTGTGATTGCTTGCGTAGTGCTGTTGAGACTGAAGCGACGTTCGTTACGGGTGTTGCACTGAAGATATTAAGGTAATAATGTAATTGTGATTATTTTTCTTTTATAGTCAAGGCTGAAACAGCGTTCGTTACGGGTGTTGCACTGAAGATATGAAGTTTAAAGAGCAAGTAACAAGGAGAACCGATATCTCATGCTCGCTAAGGATTGTACTGGCCTATGTAGCTAGGAAAGAACCGATGTTGATTCTGTAACATCTATGTGAACGCTTAGTGAATGTTTTCAATGCTGTTAATTGACTATATTTGCTCTCGCCCTCAGAGAGAGAAATGAAATAATCATCAGATGTTACATTGAAGCTTTGCTTGAATTATTATGCAGAATGTAGAGTTCAACGCCCTACGAGAAAGAATAGGGAGAATATACATATATTCAGAACGAGCTACATGCAGCTTATTCAAATTATAAATGGAGCTTTAAAAGTTTTAACATGGTTGATTTTTTTTCACTGAAGCTACATCCGACGTTCATGGGAGATGCTGCCTGGCAGATTATTTACTCTCCTTTAAATATTAAAGCCTAATGCTTCATGAGTGTTGAAATATAAATTGAGTTGGAGAGCAGCAATAATAATAATTTACATTTTCCCCCTGGGCTCCGAGCAAAAAAAAAAAAATAAATAAATAAATAAAACATACTTTTCTAATGAGGGCAGGAAATATTGTCACCCATGACACTTCATCGTATATGAGAAAGTATTATATGTATATGAGACTGCGTCATCAGGTAAGGTGCTGTTTAACGTAAAAAGAAAGCATTAGCCAGGAAGTTGCATAAAGTTGACGGGGTAAATTCCACAAATGACAGGCCAATTTAGTTACGATGTCCCATTGGGGTGATGGCGCAGTCATGGGGAAAAGAATACAACCCCAAAAGTTGTCATTTTCCGGTAGCGTGGCTTTTTTCCAAAGTTATGCGTATCAAGAACATCGCAAGTTAAAACTAAAGTTCGTGCTGTAAGTCGCAGGTGGGCTGTTGCCGGGGCTTGCACTGGCCGACGAGCTGCACCTGTAGTACAGCACAACCGCGCACCGCAAGCGTCGGAGAAGCACTCGGCCCAAACAGACACTTTGCCGACATTGTCCGCCGCTCTCGGACACAGACACGGCAGAGGCCAGCGTTCTTCTCTCGACAGCCTGGCTTCAGTTTCATTACAGTAGGCGGTAATAATGTTTTGTGGTAATTATTCCGAAAAATGCTTTGCCTATTGTACTGCTTTGAATGACATGCGGCAAACTCATCAAAATGTGCGTCAGCACATGGCGCTGTGCAGTTAGGGGTGCATGTTGTATGACGTACCGAGAAAAGCATCAGAGAGGAAGCTGTATAGAACGCAAGATATGATGTCGCGCAGCAAGCATGTCACAAGCGAGAGGAGGAACAGCACTCTCGGAAATAGCAGTGACATACAAAGCTAAACAAACAGGCCAGAAATAGCGCTGACTTGCTGTGAGATAGCACGCTATACACGCCAGCCCCCGGTCAGGCTAATTAATATAGCTATCTGCCGGCAGTAGCAGGAGGCAGCAGCATCGTCAATATTTTCATAGCAATCAAGAAGACCCGAAGGAATATCTCGGCGTCACGCTATAATGGCATTATTGGCTGGGTCGGTATCGTTACGAGGAAGTGGTTGTTAGTTTACTATAGAGTAGATGTCTACAAAGGACTAAGCTGCGTATTTTTTTTTTAAATTTTGCTGCAGCAAATTGCGCTCTTCATTTGCGTAAAATTAACTTTAGGTGTATGTGAAACTGATTTTTTGTTTGTGGTATTAATCGTTCGTGTACGTAAGCTGATCCTTCGGATATGCAAAAAATATATATTTTTTGCGTCAACTTTAATTTTTATTCGTGTAAATCTGGCTTTATGTTTGACTGAAATTGTTGAAATTTTTGTTTGTATAAGCTTCATATTGTTGAACGTAATTATTTCCATTTGTCTGTGAACTTTATTTATGTGATATCTTAACTTTCTAGATAAATTCGATATTTTGATTGTGCCAAATTGATTCTTTTGTTTGTGTGAATTAGTTTTTCGTGTGTGAACTAAATGTTTTCCCGCTATCATTTTTGTGTGTTAATTCGATGTTGGCACGGATATGGCATACGAGCGAATTCCTACCTATTTACTCAAATTTTTTGATAGTTTCCTCAAAGTGGTTTGATTGATTAATATTCTGGGAAATGAACGGATTAACCAAAAATTTCACATTGTGCTTGTAATTACGTATTAAAATAGTAACATGTCCACGCTGTTTCAGGAAACGAAATTGCCCAAAGAATTTTTCAGAGTATTGTAAATATCTGTTTTAGTGGTAGATTTACCCACTGACGTTTTGTAATGCCACTTAATTTATTCGTGTTATCATTCTTTTCATTTTATTGTAATCATTAAAATCATACATTTTTGTTAATATTGTATAGCTAGTTAGCGCTTTTCTGCTAGTAACGTTCTCTTCGATCTAAAAAGAGTAGAAAAGAAATGACACGTAGTATGCCCAGCCTAAATGGTTGTATGGGAACATCAATCCGGGAAGTATAAAATTAATTATTATTGACTGCTAAAAATAATGAAAGGTTTCAACTAATTTCAATATTGCATGAGGGAAAGGACATTATTCAAATGCATTACCTGTCGGCCGAAAGGATCATCTTCATGTCCCAATTCGGCCAGCCTGCCTGCATATCACAGCCAATGAATAGCAAAGCAGGAATTTGAAACTTTAATGTCAAGCTTAATGGCGCCCGTCAATATTTGAATAACGACTCGAATTCAGAGAATCGGAAAAAAACCAAAATTTATCGCATTTAGAAGCCGATTGCAGTTTTGAGGAAGGCACTGTCGCAGCATGAAATTAAGGACACGGAATTTAGCAGAGTATTTTCGGAGCAATGTATATACTTTACAGTACTGATTTGTCCTTCTCATGATCACTAGCTGCATCCATTTGAGGAGGACACAGATAACGCTATTCCTACGGAATTTGGTGTTGCATTCAGCCATGAGAGTGAATGAGAAGAGTTACTGTCAGTCTTACATTGCGGCGTTCTGGAAAAGCTTTTAAATGGTGACAGAACTGAAAGAGTAAGCTGATGTCTATTGTGTGACACTGAGCACTATTACTATCAAGACAAAAAGATTTTAAACCCACATTGCAAACGCTACGGATTTTGCTTCTGTACATTGGGAGAGCCCAAAGGATATTAGATGTTTTAAGATTTTACATTATGTTTCTTAATATATGAGCTCTATTTCTTTACTGAAATTGTCGAATTGGCTGTGACCAACGCATCATTCATTACACGGTGGTTTCAGGTGTTGAGGGATTGTCGACTTGAAGCATCTTTTAATTGTAGCACACTGTGGCGAAGAGAAAACAAAATTGCCGTACGAATATTGTAGATGTCTACTGCGAGTCTGTGTGTCCGCATCTGTCTATACGGGCCCTGCGCCTTTCGACTGCTGTGACGAGAGGATGTACTATGATGCACGCTAGGCCTGTCTGACAGTATGTGCCCGAGCAGTGTGTATCCGAATGGACAAGAGTTTCATTCTGTATTATTGACAAAACTCAGCGTAATGACTCTTTTGAATTATTTTTTTCTCTTTATATGTGTGCAATGCCTAAGTGTTCCATCAGCATGTTGGTAGCCAATTCTTACTCCATGAAAGAACTTCAAACATCACCTGGTACGGTACCGAGGTACATCTCTACTTCTCGTTAGTCACAAGTTGTCCCTGTTCATATATCGTGTTGGAAGATTGTAATATGGTTTTTGATTGTGACCACTTCGGTATCCTCAATTGTTATATTAATTTAAATTAGTGTCTTTGCGTCTCCAACGCTCCTTGAGAATTGATCATTGACTGTATTAGAGAGGTTAGATTGGCGTAACCCTAAAAAAAATATGTTAATGAGGAGCATCTGTGACGTTGCATGCTCTCTGAATAGAAATATAGTTCAGCTGCGCAACCTCCAAGAAACTTTCGTGTTGTTTTTAGAAACAGTGCATTATATGTGTGATAACACCATCGGTGGTTTGTTAAGCATTAGTGTAGCGATTAAACTATAAAGGACCGTCTACGTTCATAAAGACCAAATTTAATAGATGAAAAAACAATAACTATGTAGTAGAGGCCAATCTAAGGTTCAGCAGTAGAGATTAGCTCAGTAATTCAGTGCAACTTGAACTAGCTTATAATTTGAAGCCCTCATGAGCCAGGGAAAACCTCAAAACGCGGTCTGTGGGATTAAATAAAAGATTAACCGTCTGCAGTTGTTTACTTTCAGCGAATCAAAGGGATCCATTTGGAAAAAGTTCTTCTTTGGAATGAGGTATGGGTTCTTTACAACACTCGACGCAAAAGATAGTAGTTAGATCAAAATCCGAGTCCACAGCCAGTTTCAATGCAAGCACTGCAACCAAGGAAAGTCCTGCTCTATTTCTCTTCAAAATCCAGGGATTTGTTAAAGTAAGAATAAAAAAGCTAGTGATACGAAGTAGAAAAGTAATAGAAAATGAGGAAAAGTGTCTTATGTTATTGTACATCTCTGAGAAATGCTGAAACCCCTTTTTATCTTTGGTACGTAATGAGTCACACTATGGTAGCGCAACCGTGTAAGTTGCGAAGACTATGGGAACCAACAACTACGATGTACAAAAACAGTATGGTATCATCCCTATACCTTGTCTTCGGGAAATTGGAAGATATGTTCCCAATATGCATGTATAACCTAGTTGATTATATCTAGAACTCTTCTGCACCGCAGGTTCACAAGGAAGGTGAGGACCAAGGAGGCGGTACGTATCATCGTATACTAAAATCGAACATTTCGGGCATCCTACCCATCATCAGCAAAACTGTTGAGATAAAATATAAGTAATTTACTGACAAAGACTAAAGTTTACAAGTAAAACCAGCATGGGACACAAATAAATCGGAACATTGAATGACAGAAAAAATAACGGTTGATGATATGCAACGGGTATGCGCTCTGCGTTTCAGTGAGAGGAGACTTTAACTTAAAAATGAACAGGGATTCTAAAATACGCTGACAAACAGGGGAGGTTTGCGTGTGTATGTGCGTACTTTGCTGTTTTTACTTGTAAACTTTAGTCTGTGTCAGTAAATTTCTTATATTTTATCTCAACAGTTTTGCTGATGATGGGTAGGATGCCCGAAATGTTCGATTTCAGTATACGAGGATACGTACCGCCTTCCTGGTCCTCACCTTCCTTGTGACACAGTTGCTGTTGGTTGGTTTTATTATCTAATTGAATTTTAGCCAGTAGTGTGGAAATCCAATTGAAAATGCATACACTGCAGAACAAACAGGTATAACCACCGAAAGCTGCAGATGCTCGGTTGGTATAGAGAGTGAAAGCTACAGGCATTGGTGAGATGAGATGCATCGCCTGCACCCGAAGGCATGTCGTGCGCCGAAGGCCAAAGCCGTGGCGATAATTTTTCATCAAAATGCAGCAGGACCCGAGATCCCAGGGAGCAGCAACACAAGCGAGCCTGCAGTGGAGGTAGCGTTGTCATGGTTACCTTCAGACGCATCCCCAGTATCGGTCGGTCTAATATTAACCTTTGAGTTAACGCCTGTGCCGCTCTCCTTTGGTGCAGGGTCCCCTGGCCTTGGAATTACTGTTGTCCCGCTCTTCTTTTGGGGTCACTTTAGCCTGACAGTAATTAGTGACTGTCTAGCTCTTCTTTGCTGCAGGGTCATCTCAGCCCTGCAGTTAACGCTTGTGCTGCTCTCCTTTGCTACAGGGTCACATCAGCCCTGCAGTTAAGGGCTGCCCTGCTCTCCTTTGCTACAGGGTCACATCAGCCCTGCAGTTAAGGGCTGCCCTGCTCTCCTTTGCTACAGAGTCACATCAGCCCTGCAGTNAACAACTGGATCATTCATTCGATCGTTCGCAATTAATTATTCATTGACAGTAGGAACTTTATTTTACAAAATCTTCATTCATTTATTCCTTTATTAAATCAACACGCATTTCTCTATCAATTTCCATACCCCGTAACACATCACCTGGTACGGAACCGAGCTACATCTCTACTTGTCGTCAGCCATGAGTTGTCCCTGTTCATATATCGTGTTGGAAAGATTGTAATATGGTTTTTCATTGTGACCACTTCGGTATCCTCAATTGTTATATTAATTTAAATTAGTGTCTTCGCGTCTCCATCGCTCCTTGAGAATTGATCATTGACTGTATTAGAGAAGTTAGATTGGCATAACCCTAAAAAAATCTGTTAATGAGGAGCATCTGTGACGTTGCATGCTCTCTGAATAGAAAATATAGTTCAGCTGCGCAACCTCCAAGAAACTTTCGTGTTGTTTTTAGAAACAGTGCATTATATGTGTGATAATACCATCGGTGGTCTGTTAAGTATTTGTGTAGAGATTAAACTATAAAAGACCGTCTCCGTTCATAAAGACCAAATTCAATAGATGAAAAAACATTAAATATGTAGTAGAGGCCAATCTAAGGTTCAGCAGTAAAGATTAGCTCAGTAATGCAGTGCAACTTGAACTAGCTTATAATTTGAAGCCTTCATGAGCTAGGGAAAACCTCAAAACGCGGTCTGTGGGATTAAATAAAAGATTAACCGTCTGCAGTTGTTTGCTTTCAGGGAATCAAAGGGATCCATTTTGAAAAAGTTGTTCTTTGGGATGAGATATATGGGTTCTTTACAACACTCGACGCAAAAGATTGTGGTTAGATTAAAATCCTGGTCCACAACCAGTTTCAATGCAAGCACTGCAACCGAGGAAAGTCATACTCTATTTCTCTTCAAAATCCAGGTATTTTTTTAAGTAAGCATCAAAAAGCTAGTGATACGTCGTAGAAAAGTAATAGAAAATGAGAAAAAGCGTCGTATGTTATTGTACATCTCTAAGAAATGCTGACATCCTTTTTATCCTTGGTACGTAAGGAGTCACACTATGGTAGCACAACCGTATAAGTTGCGAAGACTATGGGAACCAACAACTACGATGTACAAAAACAGTATGGTATCATCCCTATACCTTGTCTTCGGGAAATTGGAAGATATGTTCCCAATATGCATATATAACACAGTTGATTATATCTAGAACTCTTCTGCATCGCAGGCTCACAAGGAAGGTGAGGGCCAGGAAGGCGGCACTTATCATCGTATACTAAAATTGAACGTTTCGGGCATCGTACCCATCATCAGCAAAACTGTTGAGATAATATGTAAGAAATTTACTGAGAAAGGCAAAAGTTTACAAATAAAACCAAAATGGACACACATAAATCGGAACACTGAATGGCAGAAAAAAACTAACGGTTGATGATAAGCAACGGGTATGCGCTCTGCGTTTCATTGAGAGGAGGCTTCAACTTAAAAATGTACAGGGATTCTAAAAAACACAGACAAACAGGAGAGGATTGCGTGTGTGTACTTTGCTATTTTTACTTGTAAACTTTAGTCTGTGTCAGTAAATTTCTTATATTTTATCTCAACAGTTTTGCTGATGATGGGTAGGATGCCCGAAATGTTCGATTTCAGTATACGATGATACGTACCGCCTTCCTGGTCCTCACCTTCCTTGTGACACAGTTGGTATTGGTTGGTTTTATTATGTAATTGAATTTTAGCCAGTAGTGTGGAGATCCAATTATAAATGCATACACTGCGGAACAAACAGGTATAACCACCGAAAGCTGCAGGTGATAGGTTGGTATAGAGAGTGAAAGCTTCAGGCATTGGTGAGATGAGATGCATCGCCTGCACCCGAAGGCATGTCGTGCGCCGAAGGCCAAAGCCATGGCGATAATTTTTCATCAAAATGCAGCAGGACCCGAGATCCCAGGGAGCAGCAGCACAGGCGAGCCTGCAGTGGAGGTAGCGTTGTCATGGTTACCTTCAGACGCATCCCCAGTATCGGTCGGTCTAATATTAACCTTTGAGTTAACGCCTGTGCCGCTCTCCTTTGGTGCAGGGTCCCCTGGCCTTGGAATTAACTGTTGTCCCGCTCTTCTTTTGGGGGTCACTTTAGCCTGACAGTAATTAGTGACTGTCTAGCTCTTCTTTGCTGCAGGGTCATCTCAGCCTTGCAGGTAACGCTTGTGCTGCTCTCCTTTGCTGCAGGGTCACCTCAGCTCTGCAGTTAAGGGCTGCACTGCTCTCCTTTGCTGCAGGGTCACTTCAGCTCTGCAGTTAAGGGCTGTGCTGCTCTCCTTTGCTGCGGGGTCACTTCAGCCCTGCAGTTAAGGGCTGTGCTGCTCTCCTCTGGTACGGGGTCATCTCAGCCCTGCAGTTAAGGGCTGTGCTGCTCTCCTTTGCTGCAGGGTCACCTCAGCCCTGCAGTTAAGGGCTGTGCTGCTCTCCTTTGCTGCGGGGTCACCTCAGCCCTGCAGTTAAGGGCTGTGCTGCTCTCCTCTGGTACGGGGTCACCTCAGCCCTGCAGTTAAGGGCTGTGCCGCTCTCCTTTGCTGCAGGGTCACCTCAGCCCTGCAGTTAAGGGCTGTGCTGCTCTCCTTTGCTGCGGGGTCACCTCAGTCCTGCAGTTAAGCGCTGTGCTGCTCTCCTCTGGTACGGGGTCACCTCAGTCCTGCGGTTAAGGGCTATGCTGCTCTCCTCTGGTACGGGGTCATCTCAGCAACAGAGCTGACGATTGGGCTGCTCTCCTTTGCTGCAGTGTAACCTCAGACTGAGAGTAAACGACTGTCGCGCTCTTCTTCTGTGGTCATCGTAGCCTCGCTGGAGCAGGCAACACAAGCCACCATAGTTACTATGATCTTAGCAGGCTCGGTAACGCCTTCTGTCCTAAGCTCGCTTCGATGCTTTTTCGTACACAGATCAATAAGCAAGCAAGATTCAGTGGCTAAATTTCTCGTCTTGCTCAAACTTAAGGAGTATTGAAACCTGGTCTGACGAGACAGTCTTTCGTGAAGCTAAAACTCCCACTTTTGATTGGCAGATCTATGTCCCGCGCAGATTTTTTAAGTCCGGTTTGAGTAACGTTGATTGACGCCCAAAGTCAGGCAGCAGACAGGATCTACGAACAGCCCGAGGGACCCCCGAAGGAGGCAGGGGAGGTCGAGGCTGACCTTATTGACACATCTGCGATATTGGCAGGCCGCTCCGGCAGAAAGGCGATCTGCTCTGATTGAGGTCCCCGACCGCTGCAGGCATAACACACAAGAGCTATTGACGGTCCACCTCTTCCGATATTGGTAGGAGAATTTGAAGTGAGGTTTACAGATCAACGACCGGAATGTACCACTCAACACACGGGGTCTAATTTATAAGTAATTACCTCCGCCGATGAGGTTATGTTTTCGTCGTGTTTGGCTGTCTGTCACCAAGATAACTCAAAAAGTTATGAACCGATTTGGACGAAATTTACAGGGATTGTTAGGTATGTTATTAGGAACAGATGATTAACGTTTGGTGAAGATATCTCCATCCGTCTATTTGTTTGTCTGCCTAATTTTTTTCAATGCCATAACTCAAAAAGTTATAGACAGATTTTGATGAAATTAACATGAGTTCTTAGGTATATAACAAAAAGTAAATGATCAAATTCTGGTAATGATCCGTTCGTTCATTCGTTTGTCACTGTTTTTAATTTTATGCTTATTAGCACAATAACTCAAAAATAATGAATGGATCTTTATGAGATTTATAGGAGTTGTTGATAATGTTAAAAGACATAAAGATGAAAGTTTGGTGCAGCGGTTTGTTCGTTTGTATGTTTGACTCATGTTTGTCAAACCCTTTTTTGAATAAATCATTTAGTGCCACAATTAAACATACAATAAGTATTCGTATGAATAATAGGATGTCCTAGTATGGGTACAATTAATAGATGCTAGAAATAAATTGAGTTTTGGGTTATTGCTTTGAAAATGTATAAGGTGGTATACAGGCAAACGACCACGTTGTGCCAGTTTACAAATAGAAAATTTTACCTTGACCAAATAAATTGTTAAATTATTTCGTAAAAGTAAGAAACTTTTAGTTTCAGAGGGTACGCTGTAACTGTGTACTCTCAAGGAACGTCTCGTTAATAAAGTAAGCATCCGTAATATGGAAGGCTTCAGGTTTTCAAAGCATTGATGTCATTCTAATACGGCGTGCTGTGTTTCATGTGCATCAATAAATTAGAAAATGGCAGTAAAATAATTCACGAGAAAGTGGTGAGTCTACACTATCCAGAGCTAGCTATGCCATTTACAGATGGAGCAAAATAATAATACTATTATGGAAAAATCCAACCCACATGCATCGCTCATCAGCGTTACTTTTTCCTGAGAAAGAAATTGATGCATAAAAATTGCTCTAAATGATGCTTCGCACCCAAAGACTAAAGTAAAAAAAAAACCAAGGAAAACATCCAGCACACATCCGTCAGTCATCTGCGAAAGTTATTTTTAGGACCAAGTATTTTAATGCATAGCAATTTACCTTATTAGAACTTAACAACCTCAAGTTTGGTGCAGGTCATTAGCAGTTGTGTTGATCTAAAGTATGCGCCAGCGTCCATTTAACCTTCCTAAGAACTTAAGCCTCTCGAAACTTTGGAAAAGCCCTCAAAAAGCTTCAAAGAGCTCCTGCGCTCGGACTTTCTCCACCGTCGAGCGGGTCTCTGCTTTTGATGAGTTCCCATTGCCGTTTGGAATTTGGAATCTAAAATTACGGCGGCAATGATAATATTTTTACAAATCCACAGCTTGGAAAGATTTACATGAATTATCTAGCGTGAGGTCCCTAGCCAGAATTTAGTTTCCCATAGTTATAACGTTCTTTGCAACATCAAGGAAAACTGACCCTCAGTGATATAAGATTAGGTTTAAGTAACATAACAGACTGAAGTATTATAGTACATAAATATAAGTTTCCCGTTAACATAACTATGGAACTGCAACAAGTCGTTCAGTGGCACTTTACGCTTCTGAGTATCGATGCGCTACCCATCAGTGGATTTGAACCAGTTTGCGTGCAAGAAAAGATTGCAAAAAGTGCTCAACAAATAGGAAATAAAGCAGTGATTAACTGTTATCTAGCACAGTAAAGGTGCTAAACCTTATGACTCCCTGCGCTCACTGGCAACATCGATATGTGCACAAAGCTGAGGGTGCTAGTGAAAATTATCCGTGCATCTTTGCCATCCAGATCAATAGATATTGTTCCACTACAAGTCAGTGCATTGCTGCGCTTTCACTTAGTGTATTCCCTGAGAACGACAGCTCTACATAATACCAAAGGTCAACAGGATCGGCGACAGCACTGCAGTTTCAATCAAAGCATTTCCCTCAGTACGACAGCTCTGCACATTAGCACAGCTCGACATGACCAAAGACATTCTGTGCAGATTAGAGGCAGTCTTCGGCAAGCCTTACGTCAGATAGAGAGACTTAGCACGTCCCTGGACATGCCTAGCGTGACCTGAGCCACTGCTACAGATGCGGTGGCGGAACACACGACAGCTCGCATGCTGCCGGACGCATAATAAGAGGCAGTTGCTGGTGCTTGCTTAGACCTATATGAGGTCAGTAATGGTGGACGAGCAGGCAGTGGTTGCACGGCATACCAATTATAGGTAAACAATTAGCCATTCTTGCGGTTAGGAGGAAGAAGCAGCGACACATGGCTTTTATGCTCGGAAATTAGTAGCATCTCACTGCATTTGAAATAAGAAGGAACGAAGTGTTATTAATGGTGGGCTGAGGAAGCGGTTATAATTTAAGGTTGTAAAAGTGGAATGATGTTACATGTGTCACCTAATGTTATGATACTAATAGCATGAAGCAGCCACTAAATTCAACTATTATAAGATTAAGTACGAGTAACTGTAATGACAGCAACGTTAATTGATAACTAAGTGTAGCAACAATAATGCTGCGGTAGTTAACTTCAAAGTCAATCAGATTACGGAAATGTAACGAAAACAATGCTATTATGCAAAAGTTACTGACTTCAGCGACAACAAAACCAAGTAAATGTCACTGACAGCAATTAAGGCAGTAAGATAATATACGAAGTATTGCTGAGTGTAATGGCAACGCTACTACATGAATGTAACTGGATGCAAGGGCGACAAGAGAGCACGAATATGACTGGATAAGATGATATATAGTGACAACAATATGCAAATATCACTTGATGTTATGCCATCAAGACTATGCACATATCGCTGAATGCAACAACAACAACAACAACAAGAATAGGCTAGTGTCACTTAATGTAGCAATAAGCCATTGTAACTGACATCTACCCGTATATCGGCTACAAATATTGGTAGGTAATGCTGAACGGATATATAATCAGAAAAATACAAGCATGCCATTTCCAATATATTGTCTTGCCAAATGCATGCGGATATTCTGGATTGTATGTGGCTAAAGCCAGTCAACAAAATAAATTAATACTCTATCACTGAGCGACACTGTGATAGGAAATATGTTTGAGCTTTCAAATCCATGCAAACAGAACCGCCTAAATGCAATCTCTGTTCCATACTGGCAGCATCAGAATCCGTCATTGAATAATGTATATTATTTAAAAATAATGTTACATACTAAGAGACTGCATAATAAATGTTGCGAATGTTCATAATGTTGTTTGATTTTGGTGAAGTATCAGATAATCTGTCCTTGAATGTATTTTATTACTCATCTTTGGATGAAAATCGACGCAATTGTTTTGTTGCTTTGAGCTTTTTCCATGTAGTTGAACCTGACAAGGACGTCACATAGTACACCTCTTTATTTATTTTTGTAAGGCACACGATCTCTACATAAAAATCAAGAGGAATTTTTGAGAAGAATGTAGTAGTTGAGGCAAAGAATGGAGCTAAAAGGCCTTAAAGTTTATGACGCAACCTTTCAGCCATGCGGTTTATAAATACGCCAGTAATCTCGGCCATAAAATTGTATCTTAAAGGATAAAAAGCAAGAGTAGCCTTCCAAAAGTAGTGCAGGAAAGAGCCGTTCGCTTCAAAGCTACGCTGGGGAAAACTCGGTACTTTTTAAAGGTTGAATGTGAAGTGTAGAGTTGCGTTGCGACAGCATAGCTCTAACGCTCAGTTCTACACATATAATTATTTTTACAGGGTAAATAAAATAGATTCACGTGAAGAAAGTAGGGAAAGGAGTGACGACTTTCCTCAAACAACCGCTCCAAAAAAGCAAAATTTTAATGGATAAAATGAAACAATTTCGCTGTGAAAGCATAACAGTGAAGAGAGCAACGATATCTCCAAACAACTGCTTACAAAAAGAGTAATATACAAGCTTAAAAGTTGGAGAGTTGGAGAGTGGCGTTAGAATACAGGAAGCCATTACTTTTCAAATAACTGCTTTAAAAATAAATTTTAACGTGAAAGAAATTTGCAGCGCAGCGTTACAAGAGAAGTACAGGGAGCAATATCTCTAATTCAACAATTGCGATTGGCAACACGTTTCATTATGTATGTTCAAAATTAATGAATCGCTCTACGCAAGTCTGGTCCAGGAAGACACGACATTTTACGTAACTGCTCTAAGAACGCTTTTTTAGCAAAGTAAAAATTCTGATTCTTTAAACAACTGCTCTAAAAACTTATAATAAGAGGCTAAAAATTGAGTAGTAGTGCTGCGAGAGTAGTGCAGCAAGGGAGCGCCGACCCCCCTCAAAGTGACAAGTTTTACAATGGCACGGAAGTGCCTCGGCCTGAGGCAAACGACTCTCCAGAGAGCCAAGTAAGGCCCCGCGTCTCCAAACCAAGTTGTAAAACGTGCACTTCAGCCTAACTTGGCTTCCCAGCTCCAAATTACCGATAAATGGAATCAGTGATAGCGTAAGGTATATATATCCACCGGTGGACCAGCTACGTCTGCTTCCCGTACACACAGAAAACGGTGTGATTTTATTCGCCTTTAAAAAGGTAGTCTTAAGTTCAAGCAGCCTACCGATATGATTTTTCCTCGTTTAAGGTAGATATGAGAGTAAAATTCTCTGTATAAACCGGTGAAATTTACTTTAAGGGAGAGCAGCGGACCAAAAACGCCACAATCAAAATTGAAGTAAATCAAACTGTAACGTAAGAGGAAAATTGCAAGGTGAGCGCAGCCGACAAAATTGGCAGTTTGTCTATGAATTTCTGGTTAAGAAACAAATGGAAGAAAGTAATACTAATAATATGCATCCACGGTAGAAGGTAGAACCTGACTTTTATCGTAAATATGATTTTAATTAGCAATAATGAATTGAAAAATACATATGACCATTAACACACATCTACAAGAAATTTCGTCGATTTCGAAAGGTATTGCGAGATTTAAAATCTCTTCTAGAAAATCATGGAACTGAACATATATTCATTGTAAAATGCTTTGACATAAAAGCTAGCTACTTTAATTCAGTATTCACGCTCGAGTTCTCTCGGGGCACAAAGTACTTGCGTTCGAGCCACTCTTGTCAATGTATTTTGTAAGATGTTAAATAATTATCTCCGGTCGTTATTCGCCGCTTATGTTTTACAGTAATTATGCATTTGTAACAGCTGTTGTTTTTCGATTGCTTCAAACAAACTGACACCTCATGAGAATTGGGCTACTTTTTTTGCAACATTAACTTAATTTCACCATCAAATTGATCTTATGTATATCTATATGGCTCACATTGTGAATATACACAAGTTTCACAGAGCGCCTTTTACATCTCAAACCACGTTTACCAGCTTCGACTATATTTACTATAAAAACTCTATTGCGAAAACCGCAACGAATATCAACTTTGACTAGTCATGGAAGTTCCAACTGGCACCATCATCACTGCTCAATCAGGGACGACAATTTCCAACTGTCATACAATATTAGCCTTTGTCACATTTTACTGCAGTTATCACAAAAATTGCCACTTATATCACGCTTTGTCAAAATGTGCGAGTTTAAAATCATAGCATCGTGAACTGCTCAATCAAGCGCTGCGTTTGCCGCAGCTCCGACTAAGTAATATAAACCCTTCACTCGTCATTTTACAAATGGAGTTATATCAGTCGACGTCATAGTCGCCGACCTTACCCTTACGCTCGACAGTCCTCTCACTGCGTTCGACCGTTATTTACAGAGCCCTGGCTACGTCAGGGAATACGGTGACACTTGGAGCGTGCGGGGACTCGGTAGCGTCAGTGGGGGTGCCGCACGAGGGACCAAAGTTCTCTGTTTGTGTGGCAGCCTCGGATGCATTTCATGGGTCTGATGTTTTCATATAGGCCGACGTTTTTATGTCGTTTGATGTTTTTTTGTATAGGGCCGTATTTTCATATAGGCCGATGTGTTGACACGTACAGTGCCATGTTCTCGTGCCTTGTAAAAGGATCAGCATTTCAATTCCAATCGAAACACTTGACAACGTTCATCAAACTTCAGGACAGACATAGCAAGCACCACGAGCGAAAAAGCGGCCACAAGATTGACTTGAACCCTTTACACGAAAACTCGCTCAAATTTAGGGTAATACACAAATGATAATATCGCTTTACTGCTTTTTATTACATCTGTAGCGTTACACCAGCAAGTTCTTCTCCACTCTTACTGTACAGTCAGCCAAATACAATTTGTTCCATAACATTACACTCTTTCGAGTGTCAAATCGATTTGTTAGTAACATGAAAACAGTCTCCTTCACTCAATGTATAACGCTCATATCATCAAGAGGGACAAGGTGGCGAAGTGACTCAATTTACTCTGCGTTGCTAGATTCATTACATTTGTTACTTTATGCGATCACAGGAATGTTTCCTCTCTCTCTATNATATTTGGGAAGTGAGCAGTAAAATGTTTACCTCAATATAGTCAGCTGCAGTATCAGCGGCTGGAATGGGAATGCGAGCTGTCAGGAGAGTGACGCAAGCTGGCAATAAATGTCAACCGCTGGCTACGTCAGGGAATACGGTGACACTTGGAGCGTGCGGGGACTCGGTAGCGTCAGTGGGGGTGCCGCACGAGGGACCAAAGTTCTCTGTTTGTGTGGCAGCGTCGGATGCATTTCGTGGGTCTGATGTTTTCATATAGGCCGATGTTTTTAGGTCGTTTCATGTTTTTTGTACAGGACCGTATTTTCATACAGGCCGATGTGTTGACACAGTGCCATGTTTTCGTGCCCTGTAAAAGTCTCAACGTTTCAATTCCAATCGAAACATCGGGCTTGCTTTGGTTTTGTCGTAAAACGGGATAACCAGCGATTAGCAATGTTGTCGTCCTTTTAAATATTTTTAAGCATCTAGATTATTCCATAAATTCTGATGCTGATGCACAATAACCACTGCAGCGCTTGACAGCGTTCAGCAAGTTTCAGTACAGACACAGCAAGCACCACGAGCGAAAAAGCGGCCACAAGAGGGACTTGAACCTTTTCACAAAAACTCGTTCAAATTTAGGGTAATACACAAATGATAACATTGCTTTACTGCTTTTATCACATCTGTAGCGTTACACCAGCAGGTTGTTCTCCACTCTTACTGTACAGTCAGCCAAATACAATTTGTTCCATAACATTACACTCTTTCGAGTGTCAAATCGAAAACAGTCTCCTTCACTCAATGTATAACGCTCATATCATCAAGAGGGACAAGGTGGCGAAGTGACTCAATTTACTCTGCGTTGCTAGATTCATTACATTTGTTACTTTATGCGATCACAGGAATGTTTCCTCTCTCTCTATAAAGTCTCATTACACATGCACTTAAGGAGTGACCAACAAGAAGGACGACGCTGCAACGTGACTCATAATTAGTTGAAACTGCTAATATATATTACATTAGCTGCTCAATCTACACGATCAAAATAAATCATTTTCGTTCAGTATAAATTCTCAGTGCAAATTCACAAAGAGCCAGCAAGAGAATACGAAGCCGCCGCCAAACGATCTCATCGCGCACGAGAGCCCCGGACGTCGTTTGGATCCATCAGACAAGTCTGCCTCGGCGAGATGGGTAGTAAGCTGAGGCAATGCGAGGGAAATGGACCAGAATATCAAGCAAAGTAAGACTTATGGCTCAGGATTAATCAAGGAACAGGCGTCTGTTGTCCGAGGCTCGGTTTTGGTCTGTCGCTTTATATTCTGGTCCGAGCCAAGTCGCTATTGTTTGATGAACGGTTCAGGTAGCAGCACCGGAACAACAGAAGGTGTATTTCGTGTCCTGCGGGCATACGGTGGAAGTGAGGGTGGTGATGGCTAGCCAGCCAAAATGTATTAGTGCGCCAGGCCGACGGTTACAAAATTGCTAAAGGTTTTCTCTTCGGAACGTGCGCAGGTATGTTCAGATGAGCATATGATTAACTTTCGGTGAAGATCCGTCCATCCGTTTGCATATTTGAGAACCTCATTTTTCTCATGCCATAACTCAAACAGTTATGGACGAATTTTTATGAAATTTGCATGAATTGTCTGGTATACTACGAACAGTGAATAACCAAATTTTTGAAAAGATACTTTTGTCCGTTTGTTCGTTCGTTTGTCACTGTTTTTTATTCTATACTTGTTAGCACAATAACTCAAAAAGTAATGAATGGATCTTTATGAAATTTATAGGAGTTGTTAGTAATGTTAACAGACATAAATGATTAAATTTTGGTTCAGATCGGTTGGTTCGTTTATATGTTTGACTCATGTTTGTCATACCAGCATAACTCAATAAGTCATAAACGGATCTCCAAAAAACAATTACAAAATCTGTTAACACTGTTAAAGGACATAAATGATTAGATTTTAGTGCTGATGCAAAGAAAATCATGGTCTCAGAACCAATTTTATCTTTTCGTAACAGTTACCTTGCTTATCGGAGGTATGCGCTCTCAGAGTGCTCTAGTTTGAGTTTGCAGACGTTGGCGTGTACTGTCTTTGGCTGAGAGAGGTCATATTGTTATTGAAATGTTAGTGCTGCTTAGGCCTCTAAGCGTGCGTAACAAGAAGGAACTAATAATAAATATATTATTTTTTAGCGCATATAAAATTTTTCAATATATTTCTTAACCTATGGCCATATAGGTAGACATAGGGTACTTTATGCCCATGTTTAGCAGCCGTGGGGATAATGAAATTAAGGTCGAGTCCAGCTCTCCACGAATATAATTCAAAATCTGGCATTTCTGCTGCTTGACCTCGGTATACATTAGATTATTTCCCAGGGATTTTGGCAGCAGTACCTGCCTATCTGAGTTTCCCTCATATCAGTTGTGTAATTGATACTGCAAAGCAGTTCCTATGTGTCTGAAACATTATAACTGGTTTGTATTTTTGAATTACATGAAAGATTATATTATGAAACAATAGCTTCCATGACCATATTTGAAAGCAAGTACTTCAATATACTGAAATAAACAGCAATTATTGAGCGAGATACTTCCTCCCCAAAACATACAATTCCTAATTAGAGCGTTGAGAATCAGGCAAACTTTTTGAAGTGACCAGAGTTCATTCAGAAACTAGCTGACCATTTTGAAATCAATAACTAATGACAAGCATAAAGCTTTCACTTAAAAATAGAAATAAGCCTACAAAACTTGGCAACTGCCTGACCTTTCTAAATGTAGGAGTATTTTCAGAAGAGAACTGTTCAAATATGCACGGGTTTCTGACAGAACGACACCACAAATGTCAAGTCCATGAAAGACGAGTTGGCAGACTAGCAGAAAATAACTTCGATTTTTTCATCGATATTTCCCAAAGCTCCTCGCAAGGTTTCATGAAAAATGGAATCCTATCAAGATCCTCATGCATTTTCTGCGGTATCTGGTGCCCAGCTCCGCAGGAGCGGAAGGACCACTAGGGAGAGCAAGTCGAAGAGTTCCTTCTGTCGCTGTCGGTGCGGCAATCTTTAAGCCATTATCAATCGACAGACTCTGATCTGTCTCTGTCGCCTACTCCTGAAAAGACCACGGCAAAACCAAGGTAAAAAATGAGCAAAAGCACCAGAGACGGTCCCTCCAAAAACGGAATTGTTCTCGGAAGGTTTCTGGACTCAATATCGATATTGAAGCGAGAGCTCCAAACCATCACCGGGGGGAAGAGATGCAGGCAAAAGTCGCCGGTGTCTCTTTTTTGGACTGAAGCTAATGCAATATGTAACCGAATTTTTTTATTTCTCACCGTACAGCTAAAAATATTCTAGTCGAAATGACAGTCAGGACAAGAGTTGCTATTCGGGATGCGCATACTGACTGTAGTGTGAATATATTTATACAATGCATACAGTATTTAATAGGCCAATTGTATTGTAAAAAAGTCACAAAGTTTTAGGATCTGCGGCATCTATAGCTGCGTACTCATACTGCTGCTTTGACGTAGAGTGTGATGATTTTAACACAAGTTTATTTTTAAAAATCACATTCAGAACAAGGAAACAGATCTACTAGGAGGTAACAAATGTACCGGTCTGAGAGTGAAGGTCTGCCGAAGGGTGCATCATTTGCATCATGCATAACTTCTCCAAGGCTTATTGAACTGCCCATCGTGGATAATTTTCCCTAAGGTTTAGCCAAAAGCGCATCCTATGCAATTCCGTTAAAGTTTACCGAAGAGCGAACGGATCGCGCATAGTTTTAACTTTTGCTGACGGGTGCGTCATGTATAAGTTACTTAATGTTTAGCTACTGAACGATGCGTCATGGATAATTTTCCCGACGCTTACCGAAGAGCACATCGTGTATAATTTCTTTAAGGTTCACTGGAAGGCCTATCATAGGCAATTTTCCTTAAGGCTTAGTAAAGTGCGAGCCATGGATAATTTTTCCCCCAGTTTATTGCGATGCTGCGAGGAAGTAAAACACAGACCCCAGGGAAATGGAAGATAATTCGAGAGACTCAAAAAGCCCGAAGCAGGGAGCAGATAGTCTTCTACTGCCAATTAGAAGGAGACGGGAGCTGTTTTCTCTGCTAAGTGACTTGAATGGAAGCGTAAAATGAGATAGCCGGGTAATGTCCTCCAATTCCAGAGAAGAAAGCAGGCAATCACTACGAAACTGCGGCATGTGGCGACTGCAGACGATGCGTCGCATCGTGCAAGAAGCCACAGCGCCGCAGTATCAAGAGATGGTGAGGCAGATATACCCGACGTGCCTGCCTCAAAAAATAAATAAAAATATATAAATAAATGAATAAATAGCTAATAATATAAATTCAAATTGTTGACACCGAAATAAAATTGAAAGTTTACCTCATGTAAATCAGTTGTTGAAAGAAAACAGGATATTAGGTATGATCCTCCTTTCAGAGGAGGAAAAAAAATTAAATTGACTCAAAAATAGAATCGGGAAGTTACGTCTAGTGATAGAATGATGGTAAAAAAAGCGCAAGGCATCTATGCTTCATACTTCGGTTTCACAAAAAAAAAAATTAATTGCCAAAATGAAACCCAAAGTTTGCTGCAGTCCAGAGGATGACCGTAAATTAAATGCTCAAAGAAAGATACGTTGTACGATTTATACGAAAATGATGCAGTAGCTAAGCGATTGTGTGTACTTGGGTGATACTTAAATTACTAGTTGCACAAATGTCATAGCCAGGCAAAGAATGATTAAATTTCATCGGTGAATATACCTGGTTACCGCACTTGCCAAATCAATCGATAAAAGTCTGTGTCTGTAAATAAATATCGCAAAATAACACGACCAGAGCTGATAATAAGTTATGTGTTTCTGAGAACGAAGAAAAATGCTAAATTGAACCATTAGAGCCTCAATTCATATGCTGCGTTAACTTTTCAGTTACAATTACGGCTTTTTGTGTTAAAATTTATTGGAACAGAATTTTCTATAATTACTACTTTTAGTGTTTTTTCGTCTTAAATCATTACTGCACAGCATATGAGTATGTGAGCAGAAAGAAATCTCAGCTATCGTCATTTCAATAGCGTAACTAGTACAGATATATAATATTGAATTAATGCTATAATATGATAGTGAATATGTGTGCATGAAGAAGGATTCCACTGATGAAAAATCTCTAAGTTCTTATAAAGTAACTCATCAGCAATAAGTAACTTCTTTCATAGTATGTGTATCTCGTCATCGGAAATTGAGCTACGGCTTAGTGAAAGGTAATCAAGAAAGAAGCTAGATACTTGGTCCAGCACATAATTCTGGACTAGTCCAAGCCGCCATGCGTATGGTACCGGTCACCAGTGTAATTTGAGTACATAGAGCTGTACCAACGATGGACCATTGACCAGCCCCATTCTGCCAACCCACTGGTAGCTAACTGGAGGGAGATAACATTAATGGGCGGTTAATTCAAAATAATATCATAGGCGTATTACAGGTTCTCCTATTTCGATATGAGTTAATATCTAGGAATGGTTCAAAACTCTATATAAATAGCATTTTGATTATCTTACACCCATAGTACAATCCTCGAACAACATTATCTAATACACAGTCTGCTGTCCATATGCATTCATTCCCGTTCATTGAGATTCATCAGTCTTCTTCCGGCATCACATTAAGGTCCCTGGCATTATACCAACAATAGTGGAACCCTCAGCTGCAGACTGCTTGTCTTTCTACACCATTAAATGAACATTCCACCTCCTGCTTGCCTAGACTTCCCTTAATTAAAATACCAGGCGGTCCAACGGCGTTCCGAGGTTGCTTCACTCAGCGCCTGCTTCCTCTGTGGGTGTCAGAGGTGGGGGGCGTGAGAATCGAAAGGGAAGTTTAGGAAATGATGTTTATTGAATCCCTGCCCTGCTATGAGGAATCGGCGTTTTACAGCTGCGTTTTGCATCACAAAGATGTCAGAGATCCATGGTACAATATATTTCGTGAAGAACCTAAGAATTTAATGCTGTAGTTTACAAAAGCAGCAATATAGGAGATGATAATTATTGAAATACTATCGCATTATATCGAAAATCAGAATTATACAGAAGCATTGTGCATCACAAACATGCTAGAGCTACACAGCAGCATTTTATGTCAGGAATAAAACTGGGAACTTGTCATTGCAAGTTACATATAAAAATTTAATTTGGGGCGTTTAAGTCAGCTGTCCATGGCTTTCTGATGGAATTGCTTTGGCAGCGTTTCGGGCTTCCCGGTGTTGCAAAGCGCTTCATGTTGATAACGCTACCTCTCCGTGGAGGCCCGAGGGTGAAGTTTTAATAATAATAATGATGAAATTTACCGACTGAAATCAGGAAACTGACAGTTACATTTTATACGATAAAATTAATAGACCAGAGGTGCATACAGTAGTTTTTTTTCAACTGAAATCTGAGCTATATCAAAGCAATAAGCATAGACCTATGCAATAAGTATACAAATTGATATTGTACAACTGCAGTCCTATAGTACTTCTTCATAGGACTACAGAATGCTTCACATGACGCAAGGGATAGAGTGATGTAATTCTATTTTTGAAAATCAAGTTAGATAAAAAAATCTCATTTGTTGTAAAATTAACATAAAGGAGTCGAGAGCTGCTAAATAATACTAATAGCGTGACTCGAAATAGAAATGCATGAATTAGTTGGGATAATATTCATAGCGCCCACCAACGTTCTCTGCCTCTAATAACAGCTGAAAAATCAGTCAGGAAGAAGTTGTCTCATCTAGAAATGTCTTCAATGAGTGAGCAGTCACTACAAACGCAGGCAAGAGTACGTCAGCAGGGCTTCCTACATGCTTAGTTCTGCAATGCGGTCATAACTTCAAGTCTTTTCAGTTCGGAACAGTTTTGCATGTAGTCGTACAAGACAGTTTGCGTCTTATCAATGATTCATAACAAAGCGAATCGCTGCATATGCCAGATGTAGTAGTCGATTACTGGGAAAATTTTGACCGTCCAGTAGATCAAAATTAGCAATATTATAGATTTTTCGCGCTTTTGCTACCAGCAGATACTTGTAACCAAATCGCCAATGAGGTGGACGAGTTACTACAGTGCGAAAAGGTTAGGAAGGCACGATATTGACTGCGGCCTCGCGGGTTTTTGTAGCGGAACGAAGGCGCATAGTTTATGGGAGGGAAGTGAATTCCCCATAAATGTCACACTTTTCAAAACCAAAGTAGCTTATTTTATTCGCTTATAATACTGGCTACTTCTTCAACAAAAGTGCATAGCTACGTTCACCACATCCTGATCATGATATTTTGCTCGAGTCAAGTACATACTGTATTTTTTCCTATTTCCTTCAATATGTGGGACGAGACCCAAACTCTGACAACAACTCGTTGAAATTTTCTCGAGGTACGCCCCGTATTTTCCGGCGCAGGTGATGGGAAATATTATTGGCCCTGATCGAGTTGTTAGGCGGCGAATGGAGGAGTCTGCGGTGGAGCTCCAGGCGGTTTAAGATTGACTCTTTGATTGGCATGGAATAGGCTTGTGCCGTCAGACGAGAGGCTTTGAAGGCCAAATGTCACATGGGATGATGGGGGTAGACGAAGTCGAGCGCCATATGTCAGGCAGGCGATCGGCAGTAGACGTCGAGTGCCATACATAAGACAGGCTAAGGGTAGTATCACTATTATTTTAAAACTACACCGTATCATCTATGTTTAGAGAAAGGCGCCAGGGTAAAAATGTGCGAAACCAACTGATAATCAAATTTAATATTGCCCGCATTCAACTTCGTACTCGAAGTAGAGCACCATGCACTAAAGGCGGCAGGTCGGCAGAACGGTGCAGGTGTGAAAGAGGAATTGTCGGTATGGTTGATCATAGGGTTTTTCAGCCAGTAGAGCATGGTACTTGGGTACAAAACAAATAGTAGGGAGCCAAGCACGCTATCCCCCCTGTGGAACGCCGAAACCACTGTGACAGGGTCACTCAAACAACTGCCCACAGACACTCACTGCCTACGCACTGAAACAAAATCGTGAATGTTTGTCAAAATCCTACCACATATACCAAACGACTCCAACTTTTACAATAGGTCCAAATAGTTGATCTTAACGAGCGCCGCAATAAAGTTCAACTGAACAAGGTGCATTTCAGCTCAACGATCCGGCGCAGACTTAAGTGGTATGATACAGACAACAGAGCATCACATTAACGCAAGCCATTTGTATCTGCAAATTGACTGTAAGGAAACAGTCCAGTAACTTCAGCGAATTGACCCAATTTTAAAGCCACCATTTTTTTCAAACACCTTCGATAGATAAATCGGCGTTGAGATGATAGGTCGATAATGGGCACTTTTGACCACACTGGATCCTTAAAAAATACGAGTGTACACTGAGCTTATGGGCAAGAATGCCTGCAGATTTCTTATAAAATAATGGTAGAACATGCCGACCTGTCCAGCTCACGATATGGGACAAATTCTTCAAAAACCATGTGTATGGTGCCAGATCAGAATGCCAAAGAGGTTAATCGGGCTCAGAGTGGCATCCATTCTGCAATGGCAACACATCTCTGCTCTGTTTACCAATGAAGTGAGCTCAGAGGAGCTCCGCCTTTGCCAGGGGTCAATAACGATACTACTCAGAACACAAGACAGAATCCTTCAACTACTCCACCTATGATGTGAATAGTCAATCCTGGCAAAGAATTCCTGGAAAGCTGCCTCTGGCGATGCTGTGTTTTGTCGTAAACAAGCTTTAACTCTGCTATGCATGCCACGTACGTTTGCAAGAAAGCATGGTCTTGCGAACGCCGCCAAGGTTAAAAGATAGCTTGTTTAGCCAAGATTTGTTTCATGACCCTGTAAGCATTATAAATTATGGTGCTCTTTTGAACAAACCTACTTGAAACAGAAATAGTCAAATAATAATTACACTCAGAGATAGAGTTACTATAGGGTACAATCGTCGCCAGGGGAATTCCTTACCTTTGCAGTGATAACATCCCAGAAAAACCTACTCTCCATTTACAGATCTCTCTTCAAATCAGTAGTAGGCGTAATCTGATCTAACCATAACGTCGTAATTTGACTAATATCCTGTTCTGTCTTCCTCAAGTCCCATTATTATGAGAAATACAATCAGCGTCGTACATAGTTTTCAGTAATTATAAATATCTCACGATCATGGCAAGCTTTACCTCGTGGTTTCATTACTATTGATCACGAATAGTCACTAGGAGATATGCGTACGTATTGTTGAAAATATATATGAAAATTAATTACTCCATTCAGTTCAATAACAATATTATTCTACCACATGAAAGCATAATATAGAATGATAAGGTACAGAAGGCACACTACAACTGTGTAGGCACTGAGCAAAATTGACGAACTTTGATCAAATATTTTTTTACTTAATATAACAACCTCAGACAAAAATAAACTGTTCATGGTGATATAATGCATGCATCTATTGCGAGACACACACATATTGGTAAAGGCCAAATATACTTCAATTACTTCAAGTTCATTTTGGTGTCTTGGAATTCTAAAGATTCTCGCCCACCGTTAGCCAGTACTTATGAATTTGTGTGTCTTGCTGAAAACATTCTATCCTCCCACCAACAGTTTGCTTCTTGTTTCAGGCCCCTTTGTTACTTGGAAAACATTTTATTGAAGTTTTACCTATTATTATAGGTGTAGGACCAACTTGGAATTTTGAGTGGGCCGTCAAGTACAGTACAGTTATGAATAAGGCTAGCTATAGGAAACATTGGCATAGGAAAGAGAATCCAGAATATTATGAGTAATAAGTTCACAATATACGCTTGGTAAATTTACAAAAGATATAGTACCTACACGTACGGGTTTCATAATAAACACGAAAAGTTAACAGTGTGGAAATGTATCAAGTTTGAGTAAGTTTAATGACTGCAGGAACATTTTTAAGAATAACGTCGTGACATTAAAAATAATAATGATGTTAACTACAGCAATAATATTAATCATAATAATAATAACGAAAACAATTACGGTATTGGGAAAACAAAAAAGAAATATCGATATTTTGGCTTCTGTGTGTCCCATACAAATACCTGAGTCAAATGGAAAAGGATTCGATTTACCATACCAAAATAATTAAACTTAAATTACATAATTACTACTGGCTCCGATGTTATATTTCGTCCTCTCCTATAAATATAGTTCTAAAAAATTGGCAGTTCAAATTAGCTACTAATTGCAATTACTTACGATGTGATGCGCTGAATTATTGACGTTCGTTCCATCGCTTACCTGGAATGGACAATTACACACAATTAGGGTGAGAGAAACAGTAAGCCGCTGTGGAAGTGTTTCAATATAATTTTAAGCAAAGAATCAATTTCCTGAATTACATGTAGTAGGGCAAAAATTTAAATCGAAAGCTCGACAACGTTGTGCTCTACTACTCGTAACTAAAGAAAATTATTCTTTGTTTAACACATACGGTAATTTTTTTTTCGTATCAATTATATAAATGTTGCGAAAATCCCAATATTAATATAATTTTAATTAGGACTAGAGAAACACTCAGAGAGAGCAGACTTCCACTATAAAGAATATGCACTGCATCTATTATAGTTACCGTTCAATCTTCCATTAACATAATAGAGATTCCATTTAGGTAACCACAGTTCTTTTTCAAAGCAGTCCCAACTGCTGTTACCGCAGGCGCATTAATTACCTGGGGAAACTTCACTACACCAGAAAACCGACATTTCAAGTCAGGCTTTGGAATAAGTAAATATTTAACATTAGAAAATATTGATTCAGGGCGATAATCTCATTAATTCGTTATCGTTCCAATATATGATAAAACGATGTTTTCGCAGCAATGGCGCTACAGGAAATGGGCGCAAATGGTTACTGTTGGTATTACAGGGGATTCTCAGGCCGATATCTTGCGACATCATGGGTCTGATAGCAGAGATTGCTGTTATTTTTAGTGTGAGGTGAAATAAGATGTAAGGAGTTTAAAATTATTTCACGTTTCTCAGGTGAGAAAGCTGAAACCGTCATGATGACACACATTTAGTTTATTAGGATGTAATAAACGCATTGCGTCTATTGTTATTTAGTTATCAATTAAATAAATGAATGAAAAACAGTACATTCTAAAGACGCCCACATTTAACTTATTGAAATGTGCATTAGGCAGGTTCGATTGGGCAGCAGAATTAAACCTTCGCAGCTTCGCTTCTCTTCAGCTTCAGGTTGGTGCCCTGGCTTCTACCCACTGATTCAAGTGTCAGGATTACCTGCGAGACTTTCCAGAACTGAATTGTACTTCGTAAAATGAGCATTTCAGTCGGCTCAATATAATTGGGTTGCTTTTAACACCTGTAATGCGATTCAAGGTGAAGAAGCCAAGGTTCCTGTCTGCAATTTCGAACAAGACAAGTCGAGTGAGTTTGATTTAGACAGATTTGACGACCGATTCTAAAGCGTCCTTAGATCCAAGAAATCAAATAACAATTATGCTGTTTTGATATAATTTTCACTGTAGCATGTTTCATGCAGAGTTCATATCTACGTATTTTCGAGAAAAAATACTTTCACTTCATCTAAGGATCCAAGTCATCAAGCACTGCAGTGGCTGCACTGCTACGAACGTCATGCAGTTGTGCAACGGTGCACCGCTGCCTTCTATTTGCTGCACTGTTTGCCGAGCTCAATCTCTGTTTGTACTTCATTAGATCTTTTTGTTTCTCTGAACTCACTGCTTTCACTCTCTGCTTACCTGCAGCTAAAGAAGCTCTTTCTACATCCCGCACGGTTACGACTTAAAACATTTAATTATACACTGCGTATAATTTTTTTTCATACAATAAACATTCATAATATAGTTATTGCTTTCCTTGATTAGGTAAAGTAAAATCAATTGTTGGCTGGTATATTCAATAAATCAAGCTTATTTTCATCAGCACACAATCCGCATACAATTTATTTTCTCGCGCTGATAGAGAGAAACCCTGGAAACGCTGACAGCACCAACACGCTACGATAAAGAAGTACAACATAGAACATCAAAACAGTTAAGGTATCCTAATTAAACTATAACCCATGCAAAACTTCAAATACATATTAAACCGTTCTCATGGGTACTCAGAAAGTCATTCAGCTTTTTCCTTAACTGTAAAACACCACTGTTATCTAGCTGTGTTTTTGTTACAAAGTAGTTAAACATGTCAAAAAGTAATGTTATTCTTTAAATAATTTCAGTTTCGTATCTATAATTTGGATTTGCCCTAAGAAACTGGGAATACATCATGAAAATCTTATTGAACGTCACCTCCCAGGAATATGAAATCCACATATTGTTTAGCCAATAATAGTGCCTATATCAACTATCAAGTGATGAGTAAGTATAAGTCTTCTATTCGTTCCTTAACGATGTCTATTCTGTGAATTAATGACTTCAGCGGGAGTGGCCCAATATACCACAAGAAAAATTTCGGGCCGCTGTGGAAGGGTTCCGACGGAGGCTTCAATTGGTAATTCCGGTTGATGGATGGCATATTGAAAAATAATGCCTCCAATTGCTTAGCAAGCTTATTATTGAGCATACTCATAGATAGTCTGTATTATACTGTGTTTCACTGAATTTGAAAGCATTTTGTTTAGTTGAAGGACTTACAGCAGATCCTGCAAAACCCTCGTTACTTTGCTCTTAGAATTCCTCGAAAACAACGAATTACATCCATTAAAAGAAAAAATTCATTCAATTTGCCACACTGTCAAATATTAACCTGTAAATCTCAGACTCTATTTTGCATTCACAAGTATAGGCATCGGGACGCCCGTTACACAGCTTTTGGCTCTAACTACTGCGTGTGTTACCCAAACGCCGTCGGTAAAGGAAGAAAAAATGAGTACGTGACTAATAGCTGTTTGAAAGAGCAAGCGGCAATCCAAGTCGCCAGTATAGCAAATGGCTCCACCAAGCACAATAAAGGCTGTCTGTGTTTCCATTTAAGCAAAAAAAAAAATGTTTTAAAGAATTGCGCAGCTTGAGCGAACTGAACGTGACCGCGAGCCGCCAACGGCGCCTGGAGCCTCAGGTCAATCACTGCTGCCGTGTGAGGTGCGAACTCCTCGTGTGAAGGTTCTAGTTTTCTCTATCATAGGCAAAGAAAATCATGATGGAAAATCAGCTAAAATGATATTTATTATCTATAGAGAAGAAACTCAACAAGAAACTCAGAGGATGAAGCTGAAAATAAGGAATATTTTGGAATATCTCAGCGAAAATGGGAAATATTAAAACGAAAATAAACTTAAATAAATTACTTTCTGCAAGTTAGTTAACCAAATTATTAATGCAACAAAATTTCGAACTGTAGATAACGTCCCTGCACGTCTCATGTTTTCTCTAAAGCTCTCTTTTCTCAAGGTCATCTTTTACATCACGGACGACTCTATGAACAGTGCATGCTGACTAAATGTCGGTGTGCGCATGCGGCACCAAGGTATGCACATTGCACACGACGTCCCGTATGCACCAGGAGCGAGTGCACGCACCAGACGCCAGTGTCTGCACCAGACTCCAGTGTACGCCAAGAACGCTAGTCATGTACGCCAGACGCAGGCAGGTTCGCAGGATGACAAGCAAACACGCACACTCAGGAAATGACTCACCGTCTACACACTCCCGTTAATGAGAGAATCGATCCTGCAGGTCATTGGGGACCGGCAGACAGGTATGTAAGCGGGAGGAAGTGTACCGCTCGTGCAGGGGGAAGGTCGGTAAATTTGTGTTATTGGGTTACAATATTGATGAAAGTACTGATTTAGGGCAATTAGGGAAGCTTCTGAATGCTGGTAACACTTACTTGAAAATTTAGGGACGATCATTGTAAATCGTAACGTTGGCTTAGTACATAAATAAAACAGGTATCAGAAATACAGTACGGCAGCAGATGGCTTACTAGAATTAGAAGACTTCACGAATATTAATAACAATGGTTAGCACAATAACAGAAGTTCAGGAATATTGGTAATTTAATACATAAACGAAATGAAAGAAAGATTGGTAACAATAATTGAACACAATTAGTAAAGTTGAGGATTATTAGTGGTTTTTATGATTTACGCAGGAATAATCGTGAGTAGCATCTTATTGGGATAGTTTGTAAACGGAAGTTCAAGAATATTGATAGCAATCACAAATAATATGAGGAAAATTCCCAAATTAGCGGTGATCTTGAGGGGAAGAAAGTTTCACAAATGGAAAATTATCTGTTACTGTATTTAAAGCAACAACGTATAGTCACAACAATAATGGTGGCTTAGTACATGAAAGCCATTATGGAAAGCTGTAATAGGTCAGACTTTAATTAAAATTTGTAAACAATAATGCTTATTACATGCAACTGCAAACAGTAAATTAGAGTGTATTTAATGATTTCTGAAACTACTAAGCAGAGGCAAATATGAATAAAGCGCAAAGAATCAGTGAAATGGAATTACACAATAAGTCAAAGAAATGCTGCAACGTGGACAACAAACCAAATGGAACTTTAGTTTGGTCGACAAAAAAGAAAAACTGCACGACTGAGAGAAGTAACAAATTACTTTTTACATTTCGACAACTGAAAAATAATAGTCCAATTGTACAATGAGCGAAGCTTCATTTTGTTCATACTTAGGGAATAGGTTAACTTGGCTGAATGGATAGAAAAGTAACACTCATCTCCCTGAAAGCGACAGAGAGATGAGACTCAATACAAAAGTTATACATTAAAGATGGGCTACGAGCACCTACGAACACACAAATTTTGCCGGCACGTGCAGAGACACGTGCCGGTACGGGCCATTAATCTCAAAGCACGTGGATGAAGCACGAGATATCTGCTAATTTTTAAGCAATTTATAAAATTGTTTTCGGCGCAAAATATTTCTTAACAATAGCTGTGACACGAACACGTAATAAATTGCTGGTCACCATTTGTAAATAATTGCAAAATTACCAGGATTCAGCAATTCTTGAAGGATGTAATGTGTAAACATGTATATGACAATTCCAACAGCAAAAGCATGGTCGACTCTGGTCTTGTTTAAACCTGTCAGAAACAAACAAACAAACAAACAAACAAACAAAAAACATAGGTCACATCGGCATTCAGCCTGTCGAAAGAAGCAGGATTCACATAATTTGTCAAGGCATATTGATATTTTGGAATTGTGTTAATTAGCTCCGCCTATCGGAAATGTATTATTGTACTTGTCAGTGCTTTTGGTACTTTGAATTTCCACAAGTCTCCAATAACTGGTTATTATACTGAATGCTGGCGACTAATACTTTCAATCATTATTCGCGTAGTAGGATGAACAGATGTTCCAGTATTGGGAAGCTAGTAAATTATTATTCAAGTTGAAGGAGTGTTACCTAAACCAGAATAAATGCCTAACATTTGATTTTCACGTTGAGAGAAGAGTACATCTCTCTGTAAAAAGGGCAATAACGTTATATTTACACTGAGAGACTAGCATACTAATGCCAGTTAGAAACTTCTGAATTTGGCTTCCTTCCCGATTTCATACTCCTACTTACTCAGGCGTTATTCTGTTCTTCCTCTTCTCTCCCGACTTGCTGTTCCCATGAGCGTTGGTCCTGTGTGGGAACACCTTTGTGTGTGGGTTACTCGTTTCTGTCGACGTGCTGTGTGTCCTCTTGTTCTTTCCTCTGTGATATCGTTCTGCTCGGAAGCGGAGGCTTGGATTTTTTCACCGTAAGTAACTATAACTAACTTATATGTGTATTCCTGGTTTTACGCTCATGGTTATGTGTTGTAAGTTTTGGTTTGTGCATTGACTGGTTATCGACCAACAATACCATAGTGACAAGAGTTGTGCTTTAAGAGCCCACAACCTGCTCTATAGAAGTTTCCAGGAGATAAGTGTAGTTCTATCATATTGAACACTATAGTTAGTGTTGACCTGATCCACTAATTTCAAAGTTGAGCTGCCAAGCACAACTGATGCTTCACAATGTCCAGGGCACTCTATCACATAAACTATCATCGACCAAATTATGACTGTCTTCTGTCTCTTATTGCTGAGTAGAACAATGATCCTAGGAGTATTTTGATTATACCATTGCCAATATAGATTTTTTCTCATGTTTAGTGTGTTCCATAAGCATTGTATTAGCTTTAGTTGAGCACGTTCTCATTTTTATTTTTGACAATGATAATCTGTGCAGTAATATCTGATTGTAGAACTTTTTTGAGAACAAATAAAGGTGTAAAGGTGTATATACAATATTCTGCACGTGCTAGAAGAACCGGCATTTTATATTCACTTAGTCGAACGCATATACTAGTCAAGCACGCAGATTTATATGCCTGCAGAAAGAAAGACAAGTGCAGGGGAGGCCTGGACACTGCTATTCACGAGGACATGTAGCACGCGCAGCTCCAATAGCATTAAATTAGTATGGAAGCGTGACATAATTAGAGAGTGCATGGTGTCGACGTATCGACTGATTAGACAGGTCATCTATGATGCGAGAGCTAATTAGGGTACTTAGAGATAAGTTTGGCAACAGCTGCTGATGTGCCACACTCGACTTGAGAATGAAACGCCTGCTATTACTGCTCTTTTTAGTTCTACATTCAAGGATGTAAGCTTTATTTTTATAGCTCGACAATGGTTCGCCAGAGAAAATAGATATTATAGACCTGTGCTTCTATAAAATGAGGATCTCATACACGGAGGGACACCTTGAACAACGAGACTAAGTTTCGAAAGAATAGGAAGCACAGAATAAAGGACTGTCAGAAGGAGTAGGAAGCAAAAAGGAAGAAACCTTTCTGGGGAAAGAACGTTGTCACGGTAAAGATAAATTAGCCGCACACAAGTAAAATGCTTGCTAGGTTCCAGAGATCTACAGCTGCAATCGAGCACACACAGACTGCTTTTGGGTCAAATACGGAAGGCTCTTGCGCTAACTGTGACCCCCACCCTTCCCCATTTCTGGTCCACTTAAGACTAAGATAAACGAGAGAGCGACTAAAAAATCACAATATCACAGCATCAGGTGATTGTTCATAGGTTATATTAAAAGTTTATAAGGTTACGAAGCAAATTTTCAACTATTTTCCTGCTTTGACTTATTCAATAGTATCTATAGGCTATAGTGTGCAAGGCCGTGAAAACTGACTACAGATTCCAACTGAATGAACAACGAAAGTATCACTAGTAAAAAGTATTTTTCTATTTGGTGGAATTTTACAAATAACTGAACAGCGTAAACTACAGTCACTGTACGTAGTGAAAATCGGCGCAGTTGTCATCCAAGCATGCACTTCTATCAATAATTTTCCCAGGCGTCTTTTTCATCACAAAAGGCACTAAAAGATGAAGAACACGGAATGCTTCAGACGCAAGAGCCGCGCAAACCATTTGTGACGTTCTGTATAATATTTTCCAGCTTTCATTGAAGATTATAGCTCACTAATTTAGTGTACAAAGAGCCTTAACAATCTCGTAGCATAAAGTTCATGTCAGAACATGGGTGCAGAAAATTCCCAAGTCTTCTTCGCTATACTTTCGCGATGCCGGAAGAAAAATGTCATCGGAGACCATAAAGCTACATTATACGCATAATATAATTCGCTAACAAGATAACGGAGTGCTAAAACTTATTGCTGAGGCAGCGCGGGCGTAAACACGCAAATGGGCAAAAGTTGTCCCTAAAATTCGACATCTTTCGCTAAGTTTACGACCGTGCAATGAAACAATAGCGGATCTTTCTGCGATGTTTATGGTCTTTGAAGACCGTTATATTACCTCTGAGATAGTCTACAAGACTACGACTGTGCTTGTAGAGATGCAATGCTGTAGTAACAGTTTTCTCCGTTGAAAGTCTACATAAAGATTGTTTGCTTTGTTGCTGAAAATTATACTTTTATATGTATAGCTCAACCGTCGGCCGTCAGTCGCAATCTTATAACCTCTGCCAAGGAGGTTGTGTTTTTGTCGTGTTTGTCTGTTTGGTTGGCTGTGTGCGTTATTCTGTTTGTTTGGTTGTTTTTGTCTCTTTGTTGGTCACCAAGATAACTCACAAAACCAAAAAAACAAAACAAACAAATATAATTTATTATCTCATATACAGGGTACAATGGATACACCTATCGAGGTTTTATTTTTGCCTTAATTCTAGAATTTTGAAGATCCAGAAGTGTGAAGAGCAGGAGAAGCAGTCTGTGCTGAGAGTCAATTTCGGATCCCTCATCGTGCATCGCCTGGCCTCTCGGTGCTGGAGTGCTGGACCGATCTTTACGAAATTCACAGGGATTGTTAAGCATGGTAGGCGTAACAGAAGATTAACTATTGGTGAGGATCCGTTGAACCGATTGTTTATTTGCCTCTTGTTTCTTAGAGCATGACTCAAAAAGTTATGAAAGGATTTTTATGAAATTTAAATGAGTTGTTAGGTATATCACGAAGAGTAAATGACCAAATTTTCTTCCTAATCTGCTCGTTCGTTGTTAGTTTGTCTCTGTGTTTGATTACAAAAAATTATGTTTGATAGCAAAATAATTCAAAACAGTTATGAACGGATGTTAATCAAATCCAAAGGAATTGTTAGAAATGTTGAAAAAACATAAATGATCAAATTTCTGTAATAATCGGTCTGTGCTTGTGTATTTGGCGAATGTTTGTCAGAATGTTTGTTAGCAACATAACTTCAAAAGATATGAATGAATCTTCAAAAAAATTGGAGAAGTTGTTATTGCTATCAAATGGTAAAAATAATTAGATTTTGGTGCTGACACAAATCAAATCATAGTTTCAGAACCAATTTCACTTTTTCGTTAGCGTTGCCTTGCTTAGCGGAGGTGTACGCTCTGAGAGTGTTCTTGTTATTTATTATGAGCATGTCAATTATTTGCTACACTGCACATTCAATCTATTGTTAGAGCCATGCATTTTTTCTAACGCTATTATTTACGTCACAATAATTATATCTTACTGCAAATACTGAATATTATTTTATAAATTTTACTTTACAATCAAAAAGTTGTTCGTCCGTTGTAGCGATAAAGCCAGTAGATAATGGAGACAGTATGGTGTGTATGTATGAGTCCTGGGAGTAGTCTGTTAGGGGGCAGGGCCTGTGCTAGTCCGGGAGGTTGTGCTGTGCTACAGGCTGTTTTCTTCGCTATCAGTATCTTCGAAATCCCAAGGACTAGTGCGGCAAGTGCAACAAACTTCTAATGGTACAATATAGCAACACTCAAATGGAATAAGTGCCCAACTCTCCAATGGTACTAGCAGCGTAAGTGCAACAACAATCTAATGGAATAAGTACGGCAACTCTCCGATGGTACAAGTGCAGTAACCCTTTATTGGTACAAGAATAGTTACCAGCTTTTAGAGTTACTTAAATTTTCCTGGAAAATTTACAGCTATTCGGACGTGTCCAATGAATCCCCAAATCTCGATCATATGCGCCATTTCTGCAGCTCTATTTCCCAGGTCACGAATGAACTGGCAAAATCCCGTCGTTTGAAAACGCGCCGCCAGCACCACAACACGCATAAGCAGGTATTCGCGTTGGTGCACGTTAAATCGTATTGGCTTTCAGATAACCAGCGGTCTTCATTTCCTTCAGTATGGTTTCCCAACACATTCGAAATAGCAATCTTCAACATAATTTGTCGAAACTGTATTAGAGTTGCATGGAAGATATTCGCTCTACTATTGGAACACTCTTTGAATTATTTCAAACATTGTTATTAGGTTCGAATGTTATTTACTATGAACTGTTGTAGCTCTATCTCACTTTCGAATCAATTTTCATAAAGATTTTGAGCATATTATAAACTATTTCGCCTGGTCATAATATCCATATAATATTATATCTCACAGCACAAGACTGCCTCCTCTTTACATATGTCACTTTGGTCAAGCATTAATTTCGAACCACATTCTCTTCCACTTTCGAATATTTTTCGTATATATCACTAGGTGCAAAGCTTGGGGTCTTAACTTCGTTTGTTGCACCTCAAGGTCAACATACACAAAAGTTCAGAGGCTTAGGATGCATTTGCATGAGGCCAGGCAGTCACGACCGCAGCGCAGCCAGCGACGGCCGCGCGTACGCCGCAAAACCGCAAAAATTTGCGCTCGAGTGCCTCGGTAACGGCGCTCTGACATTACGGTCCGCGCAGCGACTTGTTTTGTAGCGATGCTGAGCACGGCAGCTGCAGCGTAACCGGGTGACAGAGAATGATGCAGTGCATCACGACGTTTTGATGCGTGCACGAGTTAGCAGACATGTTACTGGAGAACAGAGTGATGCAGTGCATCACGACGTTTTGATGCGTGCACGAGTTAGCAGACATGTTACTGGAGAACAGAGTGATGCAGTGCATCACGAGGTTTTGATGTGTGCACGAGTTAGCAGCAACATAATTGGATAACAGAATGATGCACTGCATCACGTTGTTTTGATGTGTTTTGATGCGCACACGAGTTAGCAACAACTTAATTGGATAACAGAGCGATGCAGTGCATCGCGTTGTTTTGATACGTATATGAATTTCACAGTAAGTGCGTTAATTTCACACAGGAAACCGTTAGCAGCCACAATAATACCTACCACTCGGGAATGTAGTGCAAGCCAAAACCATATTGATAGGTACACGAGTAACCATGGAGCGCTAAACTTGAAGGAACGATGGAAGCACAATATCTTGAAGTACGAGTATGCACACCTTGGAGCTTGAGTTAGAGTAGCGATATATGCACACCTTGGAGCTTGAGTTAGAGTAGCGATATATGCAGACAAGGAGAGCAATGGAGAAACGGACAGACCTGTAAACTACACCTCGCACTACTGGTGCATCGTAAGAGGCTGCTTTGATGTGCACAAGAATCATCTGCGATGCAAGCTGAAAAGCAGTATTTAAAATTATGATGCGTAAAATGACAATTTCGATTTGAGTAAGAGTTGATGCAGCACGTCTGGACTGTGGTAATATACAGTCCCACAATGAATATTTCTAGCAGAAGACTCAATAACTACCACAATCATTGATGCTGCTATGTCTACAAACTGTGTTGAGCTGCAGCGCTACTGCAAACAAAGGATATGCTTTTCAGGTGTGTGGCATTTCAGACTTTGCAATGGTAATAAATATACCATACTTGTTTTTTTAGAATGCTTCAAGTGCCCATATTAGCGACGACGCTGACGAATCAACTGCCCATTTCACGCCTAAGCAATTGAAAAAAAAAAAAATTGAAGTGACTTCTCAGAGCTGACGGTGCTTTCGTTAATCATACAAGACGATTTGATCACAATAATTTGGGTCTATCAGCAATTCCTGGAGCGACGTCTCCGGCACACCAAAGAGGATTTGCGAACTTCTAAAGACTGAATTGCAAATTTAGGTCTGCAAAGGGCCGACTCTGACTGCTTTGTGCCGGCCAGACAGCGCTTGCTTTTTTACCCTGAAAAAGGAAGAGCAGGTCCCCAAATAGGCAGCGAGGTCTCCTCATTAGCAGTCAACTTTGTAGCCGGGCGCCTGGCGCCATCTTTATGCCTCCTTGATGAGTCTCCAGGCAAAGATAATTAATTCCATTAATGGCCTTTGATGCGGGAGATAAGATAAGCAAGAGAGGGACGAGACGAAGTAAGCTAAAGCCTCGAATGGGCTTGGCAGATATAGGGTGTGCGTTGATGATCCGGCAAGATACAGACTTCCCGTGTGCACCAGTCCTCCTCCCCCTCCATTATGGAGTCATTAGAGGACGCGGCAGCAGATGATCAGACTCAGTGTGTTCTCTTAGCCAGCTAATGACATGAGACTATCATTTGGCTTCTAATGAGGTCACTGCTACGTGCACTGCGCTAACAAATTAACGGGTGTTATTGCTACTGAAGGTAGAGACGGGCGCCCCTAACATTCCAGAATCTGGCAATTGAACAGAAAATGTGTGGTTTAACAGGCGCTGATGCAACAATGAAACTGCCCCTAGTGATCCCCAGAGCGGCACCTTACGAGTAGGGAGAAGATCGAAACTGTGTAAACAACGTAGGAGCATTACCTGGCAAGGAATGTCGACAAAGAAAGCTTAATTAATGAGGCTTTTACAAATTTGAGAAACGTTGATTTTCTGATATGTAGATGAAAAGCAAAAGCCTTGCTGAAGCAAGGGAAACTCGAAAAAGATTGAATATCCAATATTTAGATGAATGAACAATGACGGAAGCTCACTGGCGATTTTACAATTCAGGAAAATCATACATCACATACAAATAGGAGACACGTAATATAGCTTATGGCCCATTAAATACATAATATCTACAATATAATAAAGACCGACGAGTATTTATCTGCTTATTTGTTTAATAATTTGTTTATCGGTCCATTTTCTGGCAAGCTCTAAGAAAACAGGGAAAATTAAACCAGGTTGGAGATTGTTGCCATCCTGTCACGCTTCAATGAAAACTAATAAGTAGAAAACAGACAAGGTTGCAAATGATGGCAATCGCATTTTAATCAGCGAAAGTTGAAATCCAAACAATGAAGATATATAATGTTTTTCTTAGCCTTGCCATATGGAGTCTGATTTGCATTTTCTGCTCCATGCATCGAATCTATACTTGCTTTCAGTCATGAAGTATATATAGATGATCAACGAGGCACTAACGAAGCGATGATTTTTCACGGCGCAGCAGAAATTTTATTATTTTCCCAGCTTAATTTTGTCTTTTGAAGGAGAAATTTTCACTTCAACACAAAAATTTCGATGTACTGAAGGTTTATCATTCGGTAGGTAAGTTACGCAGCCGGGAATTTCATTAAATTCAGTAATGCTTTGTTACTAGCTAACATAAGCTCATTTTTTGCATGCCATGCAAGGTGGGGAACGAGTGTGCTGCTTAGATAGATTGAAAAAGAAAACACTTATCTCTTACGCCAATTTGAGTTGGCCGTAGTAGCGCATCCTTCAGAAGTATATTGGGAACAAAATTACGTTAAATGAAGACTGGTCGTCACCAATTCTTTGCTGTCAGTTTTGACAGCGCGTGTGATTACGTGGGTTCTCTTATCACGGATATTCTATTAGCAGGGCAAATGAGACAAGTAGTTAGATGCAGAACTATATTGTGGTAACGAGTCTCGGCAGGTACACACTGGCTATGCTTACCACGCGCGCACCTNCGCGGCAGCAGATGATCAGACTCAGTGTGTTCTCTTAGCCAGCTAATGACATGAGACTATCATTTGGCTTCTAATGAGGTCACTGCTACGTGCACTGCGCTAACAAATTAGCGGGTGTTATTGCTACTGAAGGCAGAGACGGCCGCCCTTAACATTCCAGAATCTGGCACTTGAACAGAAAATGTGTGGTTTAACAGGCGCTGATGCAACTATGAAACCGCCCCTAGTGATCCCCAGAGCGGCACCTCACGAGCAGGGAGAAGATCGAAACTGTGTAAACAACGTAGGAACATTACCTGTCGACAAAGAAAGCGTAATTAATGAGGCTTTTACAAATTTGGGAAACGTTGATTTTCTGACATGTAGATGAAAAACAAAAATCTTGCTGAGGCCTCGACAAACTCGGAAAAGATTGAATTTCCAATATTTAGATGAATAAACAATGAAGGAAGCTCACTGGCGATTTTACAAATTCAAGAAAATCGTATATCACATGCAAATAGGAGACACGTAATATAGCTTATGGTCGATGAAATAAATAATTTCTACAATATAATAAAGATCGATGAATATTTATCTGTTTATTTGTTTATTAATTTGTTTATCGGTCCATTTTCTGTCAAGCTCTAACAAACTAGGCGAAAATTAAACCAGGTTGGAGATTGTTGCCACCCTGTCATGCTTCAATGAAAACTAATAAGTAGAAAACAGACAAGGTTGTAGATGATGGCAAACATACTTTAATCAGCGAAAGTAGAAATCCAAACAATGAAGATATATAATGTTTTTCTTAGCCTTGCCATATGGAGTATGATTTGCAGTTCCTGCTCCATACATCGACTATTCACTAGGTGATCAACGAAGCACAAACGAAGCGATGATTTTTCACGGTGCAGCAGAAACTTTATTATTTTTTCCAGTTTGATTTCCTCTCTCTGAAGGAGTAATTTTCGCTTCAACACAAAAATTTCGATGTACTGAACGCTTATCATTCGGTAAGTAGGATACGCGGTCGGGAATTTAATTAAATTCAGTAATGGTTTGTTTTAGCTAATATAAGCTCATTTTTTTGCCTGCCATGCAAGGTGGGGAACGAGTGTGCTGCTTAAATGGATTGAAAGAGAAAACACTTATCTCTTAGGGCAATTTGAATAGACCGTAATAGCGTATCCTTCAGAAGTATATTGGGAACAAAATTACGTTAAATAAAGACTGGTCGTCACCAATTCTTTGCTGTCATTTTTGACAGCGCGGGTACTCTAGTTCATTATATAAATTCTGAAGCGTACTGATATTTCCGGGCAACGAAGAGAATTTTGCAGTACTTAACATTGCTATTGATAAATTATTTCTATCATTCGAACGATGACTTTTAAAATAGACAATATACTAACATACTTACGAAAGCGAGCTCACGTGATATTCAAAAGCTAACGCGACTAAGGCACACGCATGGCATAATTCGCCCAAATTTTGGTACCTTGTTCGCACGAGCTGGTGACCCTGTGGTGAAAAATCGCGAGTTCGGCAGCTTATTGTAGTCATGGTCAACAGTTCAGAAGCAAAATAAAAATTAATATAATGATAACCGTGCAATTCACAGCTAATATCATTACCTGGACGTCTATGATCTCATGTACCTCAAGAATAATTTAGCTGTCACCACTACCAGAGTACATTTAGCCCAGACTTTGATACTGCTGGTGGCTTGTTTACAAAATTTCACCCAGTTGACCAGCGAATCTCATACAATGTACTATACCCATCCTTAAAATTCTGCGTAAGTACACGACTTTCTGACGCCTAGCTGTTCTGTAATCAAAACTCCCAAATTCGTCCTTTTAACTTTCATATGAACTCAACGGTAGCCAATTCATGCAGAGCTCGATAACGTACTAACTCAAAATATTTACCGGTCTAATTTAATATCTAAAAATTGTAACTTCCCATAAGATATCTTGTGTTATCGAACGCCGGGTAGTGAGGAGCGCTGCCATTTTAGTCTCTTAAGAAACATAAGGCGTCGTAGAGGAAAACAAATCTTAATAACTTTAGTTTGTCCGAAACAAAGGTCATGAGTGTTGGTTACGCTACTTTTGATACAGTTTCGGTACTTTGGTTAGATTTGTTAGGAATCAAGTCAAAACCTATTACTGTTGAGACGGCTTTATGCCGAGCAAGACTGAGTATATGGGGTCTCATGGGTAATCGGTTTGAGGTTAATGCCTGAAACTCGACTCAGACCTACGCTCATGCTTGAACTCAAAGATAAGTCAAGGCTAATGAGATTAGCTTATCTCTTTAAAACGCCATGACTTTATTACAGCATCGAGGGGGTCATATTTCCTTGGCTACCCAAATATCACTATCCCCACTCACACCAGATTTTGGCTCTAGGGTTTGGGTTGCCACTTTCGGACTCTTAAAATACCACATTTTAAATTGCGAAATAATTTTAACACTTAGCTCACGGAAACGATATACCTAACCACTTGTCCAAAAAGTGAAAGTGTTATTGTAAAGATAACAGATTTGTAAAATGACACGTTACACGACCTATGAAAACCTATGTAAAAGTAAAGTAAGAGCAGCTTTACATGCCATGTTAAAAAAATGTAAAGTGGTTGACAGCGGTCGCGTGCAATGCGCATCGACCAACATAGGCAGCTCTATACAGGGTCACTTCAGCTGATAAGGGAGGGCCGTCCTATCATAATAAAAGAAACCTTTGGTCGCATATAGTGCGCCGGATTATTTCCGTATGAAAATGAGACGACGTTCTGGCCAGCACAAAATGTTGGGTCCCCGAGGACTGCTCCCTCAATTCTCTCTAGTGTGTTACGGTAAATGACCAATACTGCGGGAATATTTTTTATATAGCAAACAGAAAACATAGTGCTGTATGCTGTTACTTTTCTCATTGGAACATTACCCTCGAAATTGTTGCTTTATGAAAAGAACTAATCAGTTATTGGAACTTGTTGAAAAAACCATGCGTATGTAAAGAACATACTTTATGACGATTTTCAGAAGTGTGGGACAAATGTATATGAAAAATATCGAGAAAACAGATACAAGCACAAAAAGTGGTCTTCTCTGAAACACGGCTGGATGCAATATCTCAATGGGATAAACTTGAATAGCATATGACGTAATCCAGTAATACCTGAACTGTTTCGTGTTGGCGCGCTATTGTCTTCGAAATGGGTTGTTTCTAGTGCCTTTTCTCTTCATACAGGCACTTCTTTTATAGCTTTTCGTTTATTGGATGTTAACTTCGACCTCTTACCCTGACAACTGCAATTTTTAAAGCACTGTCACCTCGGATGCCTCCTACATCCCTGAGAGGCGGTGGCGACCACTTTGGGAACCAGTGGTGTAAGCAATGAGCAAAACGAATAAATACGTAGCCTGCTGCAGAGCACCCTTGCGTGCCCATATTCCCGTGGCCGTCCGTGGCGCATAACCAAGGAATAGATGGCATTCATTAGCAACGTAACGGGCCACAATGCGTGTTGTAAAGGTTGGCAGTAAGAAATTTACGTCCCGAATTAGCTTATTGAATAATGAAGCAAAGTTCTTGCTTGATTTTTCCCGTTTACAAAAAAGTAAAGAAATGAGTGGTTATAAGGTAACTATAAGAAAGTTTGCAGGGTTGTATAGAGAATTGTTAAACAGAAAAATGCAAAAACTTCCTGGGATAATTGATAATATCACATATTTATTACCTACGCTGCGGAGTCAAGCTCTATCGTCAGTTTAGCAAACCTCATATACCCAAAACAGGTAATACGGAATTTATATATACCCAAAACAGGTAATATAGAATTTATATATACCCAAAACAGGTCATATAGATATTATATGAACCCAAAACAGCTAATATAGAAATTATATATATACCCAAAAGAGGTTAAATAGAAATTATACATTTTAATGTCACATCGTCCCTGGTAGTTTAGCCCTATTTATGCACTTTGCAGTATCATAAGAAAAAGAAGAAGAAGAAAAAAAAAAAAGAAAAACAAAGGATTTAGCTCTATCTCAATAAGACATTGCTGCCTCACCATATAGGCTCAGCCTTTCATAATAATACAGAAAGCTCGCAGACAGCAGGCCAGCAGAGAAGAGAAGTAAAATACAACATTCTGACAGCACATACTTCTGCTAAGAAAGGAAGCGTTGAGAAAAATTCAAATTGGTTCTAAAACTAAAATTTAGTTTTATTAGTATCAAAATCTGATCACTTGGGCTTTTTGACAGTTACATCAGCTTGGGTAATTTTCTTGTAGATCCGTCGGTAACTTCTTGAGTTATGTACTGACAAACATATTGACAAGTATTAGCCAGACACACAAACGGACAAACCGATCACCACCTTTGTCGTTTGTGCTTTGGAATACTTTGAACAATTCCCACTAATTTCATGAAGATCAATTTCTAACTTTTTGAGATAGGTTGCTAACCAATAATCTTACAAACATTAGTCAAATATACCGATATACCGATCATCTCCAAAATTTGATTATTGCGTGTCTTATAGCATTTCTAACAACTTGAAAAATTTCATAAAGATCCGTTTAAAACTTTTCGAGTTATTTTGCTAACAAACGTATAATCAAACACCGAGCCTAAGAAACAAAAGAATGAACAGATCATTACAAAGATTTGGCTATTCAATCGTCGTGATGTACTTAACAACTCATATAAATTTCGTAAAAATTTGTCAATACCTTTTTAAAAGAGGAGAAAGAGGCAGACAACCAGACAAATAAACGGTTTAGCGGATCTTCACCAAAAAGTAATCATTTGTTACTCTCAACATTCTTAGCAATTACTGTAAATTTAGTAACGATCCGTTCATAACTTTATGAGTTGTCTTGGTGACAAACACGACAAAAACCTAACCTCCTCGGCGTAGGCAATTATTACTGTCTATAGTTACTACTATTAAAATACATATCCGGGAATCATGAGACGGTTAATTAAATTCTAAATGGAGCTTTGATGAATTTTTGAATACCGCAATGCTGCATTCACTCCTAGTGAATGATTGTAGACATTCACGGCTGAACATTTACCGTGGGAAGGAAGTCTGTTCAAACAAAGATCGTAATTTTGGATAATAAGCAGATTGAGCTGACAAGTCAGGCAGCTATAGTAGTTTCCATTGTATGTAATAACTAGAGCACTCTGAGAGCGCTGAGACAGCATACCTCCGCCAAGCAAGGCAATGTTCTCGAAAAATTCAACTTGGTCCAGCAACTAGCAGTTCTCCGTTATTATCACAAAACTTAGATTAGATAGGCGGCAGTAGACGAACCAAAAGACCCATTCCCAAAGAGACACCGGGACTTACACCCCGGCCCTCTATAAGCTATTGCCTATCTCTTGACAGTAATAACAGCTTCTGTAATGTTCGTGAAAATCTGTCTGTAAATTTTTGGGCTATGTGCTGACAAATATTAGTTCAACACACTCAAAAGGACGGAATGATCATCACCAAAATTTGGTCATTTATGTCTTTTAACTTTTCTATAAATTCCTGCGAATTTTATGAATTTCTGTTCAAAACTTTTTGATTTATGTCGATGACAAGTGTAAAAAGTTGAAAGTAGAGAAAAACAAACGAAAAATTAGATTATTAGAAAAATTTCGTCTTTTACTCTTCGTAACATGCCTAACAATGCGTGAAAATTTCTTGAAAATCCGTCCATAACTTTCTGAGTTATAGTCTCTAAAAAACATAAAAAACAGACAAAGAGACAGTAGAACGGATCTTCATCAAAAGTGAACTAGAGCACTTCGAAAGCGCATACTTCCGCACTGTAATGAGACATTCAAATTGATTCTGAAACTATGATTGTTTCCTTTGTATCAACATCAAACATCATTAGTGCCTTTTAAAAGTAATAACGACTTCTGTAATTTTATTGAAGATCCGTTCATAACTTTTGAGTTATGCTGCTAACAAACATTCTGACAAACATAAGTCAAACACACAAGCGGACTAACCGATCACCAAACTTTAATAATTTATGTCCTTCAACATTACAAACAATTCCTGTAAATTTCAAAAAGATCCGTTCATAACGTTTTGAATTATTTTGCTGATGAGCATAAAATCAAACACAGACACAAACAAACGAACTAACGAACAAATAAACAAACAGATGATTAAAAAAAATTTTGTCATTTACTCTTTGTGATATACCTAACAACTTTTGCGAATTTCATAAAAATCTGTCCAAAACTTTTCAAGTTATGGTACTAAGTAGACGGACGGAGCTTCACTAGAAGTTAATCATCTGCTTCCCATAACATAGCTAAAAATCCCTGTAAATTTTGATCAAATTCAACCATAACTTTTGAGTGATCCTGGTGACATACAGACAGACAAAAAGCCAAACCAAACAAGCAAACTCGGCGACAACATGACCTCCTTGGTGGAGGTAATCATTTGTTCCTCTTTATGATCCGTGTATAACTTTTTGAGTTATTTTAGTGACAGAGAAATAGATAAACAGAGAGGCACACGAATAAACAGTTTGACAAACAGAGAGACAAACAAACTCAACAAAACCATATACATAACCTCTTCGGCGGAGGTAATAATTTTTTGTAAGAAAAAAATGGGTAGGAAGGAAATATGTCCTGAAAACTTTACAAGGGGTAGGGGTCCCATTGCATGGAGGCACTACCCATCGTATATAATGTCACTGCAATGACGCTGGCCATTTCTAATGCCATGGGAAAATGCATGACTGAAGATGTACGTTATTATGGTTAATACTGATTGCTGTGGCGTAACAAACAGGACAGCTGTTTTTGCGACAGTGCACGCCCTACAGTACATGTATGTCCATGCTCCGTATGCACTATTTGTTCAATTCTGTTTCGTGCGTTCAGTGAGAATCAGACACTCGTGGCGTTAAGATGAGCGTTGCTGCGGGTTTCTGGGAGAACTCTAGTAATCTAAAACGTGCGTAGCTAACTAGTACAGAAAAGAAGAAAGAAAGGAACATGGAGAGCCAAGGCCCAACTCTGCACATGTAGCAAAATCGGACGCAATGAGGTAGAGGAGGAGGAACAGGAAAGAGTTAAGTGAATGCTACACTGCTGCTCACAAAATGAATGACAACAACAATAACAACGTGCCGCGAGATGCACAAGAAACAGTGAAACTTTTTGAGGCATACAATAGCCTTTGCCGCCTCAGTGAAAGTGCATTTCAAAATCAATGTTTATATCTGGGCACTTCATTCGTCAGACAATGTAACGATAGCCTGCGGTAATATACGACGTCGTAACATGGTAATGCGGGTAGAATTTATCTCTAAAATATGCATCATGCTGGTAATCACTGCAGTGTAGTGCAGTCCTTTAAGCAAGCATCTTTTCATTTTATCGCAATAAAGCAGGCAACACCGAGCTTTGCATGCAAACGCTCGGTAGTAAATACTCGCGTCGTCGTCCATTTGCATCGTTCTGCTTGTTCCTTTATGTACTGATCCCCACCAGTGTAAATATGCAACAATAGGGCAATTTGCAGCGGCCCTGCAGCCAAATAGAAATTCAAGTCCAATGCGTACATCGCATGTGACACGGACGGAATAGTCCCATTCCTACAGGAATCGGCAAAGAATAGGCACTCATTCAGCAGTTAAATTTAGCGACTTCTATGGTTTCAAATTGTAAAATGGCAAGCTGAGTGTCGGTTTTCGAAGAATACACATTTACACACGCTGTTCCAGTGCCACGTTCGACATTTTAAAACGAAAAAAAGAACAAATTTCTGAACCATTACGCCGTTACCGAGATGAATGTGAGCCTTTACAGCCAAAGATGACAGATGTAGACGGGAAAGGAGAACGCTATGTCTCTAATGCTGTGCTCGCTGCAATAGCTGTTTCTTCTATAGGAATACAATGGGAGAAATAACCCTTTTAACGAAACAGCATATACTGAGTACGGTTTAAGACAAGGAAGGGCTCCGTCGACGGGGATACACTCAGACCATGCAGAACCTACTACTGGCGCCCCATATGATGTCGTAGAGAAAGACCAGGGCACAGGACGTTTTAGCTCAGTCCCGACGAGTTAAAAGACTTTCACGGCATTGAGTATTTGCCTTCTTTATGCCCAACGCTCTGAATACGAATTAAATGCCTTCTTTCACTTCAGCAAAAAGTGTGTATGGTTTTATAAACTTTGTGTTGCAGGTGTTTTCACATCGCAAGCAGTGCTATTGCACAAAGGAGATTTCGCTTAGGTTTAGGATAATGGACGCAGAAGATAAAGCAAATTCGCCCGAGGGTCTTTTGGATGGGTTCTCTCATTTAGTCGTCCTTGTGCATTGCTGCGTCGTTTAAGTAACAGAAAATTGTAATGCTTCCTGAGTTCCAATGCACTCAAAATTTGAAAGATACCCGAAATTTCACTAGCGGCAGTTGCTAAGTAAGCGGATTTAACAAAATATGCTTGCTAGTTACTTCATCTGCAGACACACTAGTTTTTCTTGTTTAAACTGGAGTGCGAACCATCTTTAATAGAATGTACGTTTCAGTTAGATGCTTAATAGCCATACTAATTTTCACTGTAAATATATTCAGTTGATTGTGACCGTCTTCAGTGGTTGAACAGTCTAAGTAAATTTGAAACAACAAAGTAGTTTTGAGAATCAATCTCCGAAACCTAACGCGTGATGTAAACATAGCTGTGAGACATTTTTAATTTCCCTGCCTCTGTCCAGATTAAGTCTAGCAAATATATATGAAATAGAAATAGCTGGCAGCTACATATGAACGATCTTTCATGTCTTAGAGTCTTCTTCAGGAAGCCATTCCAGTTTTTCTGTCAACTGCACTAAAATTGTGGAGATTGTTTCGCTGAACATACGAGTAGCTGTTAATATATGACAACCGGCAAATGATAAGTGTGGTGCCTATGCATTCTCATTAACTAGCACTTGTTATATAGATGCCCGTGTCAGTTACGTAGATTTGAAGAAGATGACCCTTGGCTTTCTACAGGAAAAGGGTGGGAAATGGACGATGCAGTGGGGAAAGATATTATGCAACATCGACCAACCCATAATCTAGAACGGCTGCAGTTAGAGCTGTAGGAGCTGTCGTTTAGCACTTAAGTATTGAATCAGGCAACAGATGTAGTATTAATAATGCCATTAATGACATATTAGAGCATTGCGTACTTCCAAAGTTGGGAGTTAACTCCTGGTCGAGGAACGCCGGTTTCGTGCTACCCCTCGCCGGTTAGACCAGTCATGGATACCACTGCACCGGCCTTGACCTTGCAACATTTCTGCACCAGCGACAATACGGCCCTTCAACACGCATGCGGTATCTCCCGTGAAGTAAAGATATTCATCGAGCTTGTAATTCGCCGGTTTTGGCGAATGTATGGACAGTTTCTTTTAAAGAGGTCAAATTTAATGCTCTAAGGACTAGTATCATGATTACACTACTTACGACCCTACTTTAATATTTCGCATTAATTCAAATTTCTGTCAAAAAACAGCAACAACCAGTTTTTATATATTTTATAACTAAAATTTGAATGTAAGGATATTAGGGGCAAGCTGTCATGATTGGAATGCAATTTGGGCCACCCATGCTACCATATCTGAGAACGATTCTCCATTGTATATATGTAAGTCGCCACTCAGTGTGGCATGCATTATTTTCCTCCTGATGTGGCTAGGAGATCAGAGCGATCAAGTATCTCACCGAGAAGGTTGCTATGGATGCGTGTAGACAATTAATCAACTTATAAAACCTGACAGGCGAATTAGGTAGTTTTCAAACCAGAGCCAATGGAAAGTCAAACTATGGACAGTAACGTTACCAAAATGGGGTTCCATGTATGACGGCATCGCTGTGAATGGTTAAAATATCTAACGTAGGCGGTTTAAAATAGAGTGGATTTTACAGCATGTTGTATGAGTAAGGCAGTCCGAATCGCAACCTGGTGAGAATTGCCAGTCCTCGACCTTGCTCCGCTAATCTCAACAATGTACTGTCGCCCTTGTAGAGTTAAGTTGGCGACGTCGTGGACCCATCTGTATGACCATTGGTGACACTGCGTACGAGTTACTACGAATTGTGCCACCTTTTTCTCTACAACTGCCACTGTGATTCCAAAGTACAGAAGATGGAAATTTAATACTGAGTCGTCAACAAAGCCTTTTCCATGAATTTGAAAAGCTCAGGAAACTTAAAAAACGACTCCAAAGTACATCTAGATGACACTAGGGTATTTCATGAACTAAGTTTCAAACTACACCTCTGCTCACAAGAATTACCCTATCGTATGGTTCTAATAGAATAAATTCAGTAGCAATACAACGCCACGAAATTAGATCATTGCCGTCCTAAAAGGACCATTAGATCATGTTTTATTGACAGTGCTACTCTTACAAAAATTGAACTGTAAGGTGGTTGAAAAACAGCCAGCGAAGCGCAAAGACAATTTTGTGCTCTTCTACTGGAGTTTAAAATGTCAAGTGAGTGAATGAAAGTTTTCAAGATTTGTTTAGTTCGAAGCATCGGTGCACCGAAAAGTAAACCACACATTCACACAATTGTACACATACCAAAGGATTAGGTGACAGTGAGCCAAACATATACTGTACGATTTAATTGTGCCTCTGCCTGACTAATAACACCACATAACGCGTGCCACATGCAACATGGTACTCAAGGCATTGTAGGGTTAAGACGCTCACATCTGGTGTTACTTCCTATCTAAGTGCGGCTTCAGACAAGTTGTGACCTGGTACGGTCAGGTAGCTGGCAGATGCTTGACAAGTTGCAATCTGGTACGGCCAGGTAGCTGGCAGATGCTTGACAAGTTGCAATCTGGTACGGCCAGGTAGCTGGCAGATGCTTGACAAGTTGCAATCTGGTACGGTCAGGTAGCTGGCAGATGCTTGACAAGTTGCAATCTGGTACGGTCAGGTAGCTGGCAGATGCTTGACAAGTTGCAATCTGGTACGGTCAGGTAGCTGGCAGATGCTTGACA
>LQNS02000137.1:17367054-17379305 GCA_001587735.2 Parhyale hawaiensis | reverse complement strand
TGACTGGGAAATACTGTGCGCTACATTGCACGGAAATGGTCAGGAAATCAATAGGAGGCCCTACTCTTATTTCCAGGGCGCTCAGAGGCTTGTCCCAGCAGGGCCTCAATCCGAAACCATTGGAGCGAAGAGCCGACGCGGCTCTGGCTCTCTACGGCGCCACCCAACCGTCGGGTGGGAGTCGGTGCTCTTCGGATCCTTGCAGTTAGTCTGGTGCTGCGCAGCTCATGGTTGTGACATTTTCTAGGTTTGTATGTAAATGCTATTTCTAGAACACCCTCAGATCTTAGCGGCCGACCTGGTGTTGCACAGAACAGGGTGTCGACATTGTTTCACTTCCAGGAGATGTACGTGAATATTTTTTTTTATCAGAAAATGCTCAAATATTGACAGTCATAAATGATGTTCTAAGGTGTTTGGCTCCCACACTTTCACGATTTGTATGTAGATAACTTCCCGACAAAACACTCGCCAATATGCAGCAGTAGATGGGGTTGCGGAGTATGGCTTCGATTGTTTTTGGGATCGTACATGAACAGTTTCGTAAGAAGCCCTCGAATTCTCTTAGTAACCATATGGTAAATAACCACTCATGGGTTCGACAGTTTTTACTTATGCAGATGCATAAATAGTTTACCAAAGTACTATATATATGATGCATGTAACTAAATAATTTTCCTAAAAAAGATAGGGCAGCTAGCATCTAAAGAGACGCTGCGCCCCACAGAGATATTGCCGTTTCGAACATTGCATGTTCGGACATCGAGGCGTTCACAATTCCTCTGGAAATAATTGAGGCATCTGTAGCCCTCGTGGTGGGGAAGAATTTGTACTTTCAGGGTTATTATTTTACAGACACAGTTTAATTGAGACCAATACATAAATACATGTATATCATGTGTACTCCATTAAATAGAAAGGTTTTGGAATTAAATATAAGATAAATATTCTTTAAACGCCGCTTGTACGAGCTGGATTTCAGAAGTAGAAATTTCAAAGACAAAACACTGAAAACGGTCCTTTGTTTGGGCTGGATTCCCACCGTGTAGCGCATCTTACAGCTGCGCCTAAGATACGGTGGTATTTATAATATAGAATTTTTTTGTACCGCTTTTTTAAATTGCAGTATAGTTTTAAGTTTACAAACGCACATGCAGTTAGCACACATAACTTCTGTTTAAGAGTCAATTCTAAGAGGAGATAACAGAGACGAAAAAAGCTGTTTCGCGGATTTGATTATTTTTCCCTTCATTTGCTGACGGCTGAAACGTTCAGCCTCTCATACAAGTCACTAGTTGAGAACAGGAGGAGCTCGCTGTCCACAGGACTGTCTCTTCAGTTCTTAGGTGAAGACGAGTAATGTTGATCTACATTATTAAGGCTGGTTTGTTGCAGGTGATCGTAGTAAAGCAACCTGACATTTTCAATTGATACACAGCAAGGGGAAAACAGAATTATTATAGTTTGAGGCTTGAATGGAACTCCTATATCTGGTTATATTTAACATGAAACACTGTCAGTTTGGTAGATTCCCCAGGAGCCGAAGCGATTTATTGAACTTTGTCTCGACACTTTTTGAATTCGTGTAATAAAAATACTCATGATAATTTATAGAGAATAGAAAAAGTAGCAGAATGTGAAGAGTCACAGATGTGCAGGCATGCATTTTACTTTCACGAGACAAATGCTGCATGGTTTCGTAAATTTCCCGGCAGTAGATCGACATAATGTGCCATGTATAGTTTTAACGGTTTAGGTCTCGTATAATTCAAATTAGATAATTTTCTTGGTCCAGTAAAAATTTATTCATAACCTAAATAGCGAGGGTGGTGCACGTTTCCATACCTCGATATTTTATAATTCTGATATGAATTTGTAGATATCAACTAGCAATACTATCTGTAGTATCAATTGCCACTCTCCAGTTCACGAAAGAATTTAAAACTAAACGACTACTTTTGCGCAGCTGTCTTTCATTGGTCTCTTGCAAATTGATAGCAAAGTGGGACAAAGATGTCCATCAGTGGGGCGAGTGCCGTGTCATGAGAGGTGCATAACGTGACTGGACCCAGTAATGCGACACTGATAACTGCTGTACACTGCAGTGACCTCGTATACATGCCTGGAATGCACTGCAGTGCAGGGCTAAAGTAACTAAGACGGAGTCAAGGCACCGCGGCTGTCTGCTTGTATAGACTAAAAACTTAAGCCGTCGAAGCATACTGGTCATATTTCTGGACGTTATTAATGGTGCTACTTTTCATAGAGAGTAAAAGTTAGCATTTACCGTAAATTTAGCTACCCCAAAGAGCTGAGAAATAAATGTTTACTTTTCACGTTAATAGGCTAAAAAAGTAAACCATATAAGGACCAGCGGACTACATTGCGTTCTAAACAATACAAACCAGATTTTTTATTCGTTCTTCATAGTCTTATGCCCTAAAAGTAGCTGTATGTAGCAGATACTGGCAACATTCGCATTTAATATTATTTTGTTCAAAGAATTATGCAGTGGCCGGCGGTTTGAGAGCAAGACTGCTGCATTGCGAGCGACTGCGATAAACCAAGCCAAACTATTATAAAAATGTTCGCAGCTCGACAAGATTATAATGAGGACTGAATTTAGATTCGGTTCAGCACGATAAGCACTGCAACAATAAAGGACGGTCCGACAATGCTGTCGCTGATAAACGAAGCAAGCATTTAAAAAAAATTCTGTAATATGTTGAAAATAGGAGCAAAATTTGCTTAGTTTCGATTGGATAAATAAGAAAGTGTATGAACAGGTAATTTAAGCGAAGACTACGTGGAGATATGCCACACACAGTATGAAAGAACATTTATCACATGGGCAAGAGAATGACAAAATTAACATCCACTGCAACCAGAAGACCTATAAGATTGTACCAAAGTGCTTGGACAATTACGTTAAACGAACGTTGTTTCAACGAACTAGTTTAATTTTTGCTTCAACAAGCCCTGGACGGAAAAATGGAGTTTCTCACACCTCTGGTATGTCTATTTGAGCAGACAACTCTTCTAATATTTGAGTTCGAAATTTGCTTAATGTTTAGTAGGAACAAAAACAGAGGCAATTTCTGCTACACCACTCAAATGAGATCTGTCGAAGTAGACAAGTTGTTGCTGTCAACAATGACGTTCAATATAACTTAAACTTAACAAAGCAGAGCGTCGAAATATACTAGATACACTGAACAAGGCAGATATCAAACATTTCAGTACATGAAATAAGTACGTCTTTTATTTAGAAAAAGCACTATTTGGTGAGCGCCCTGGTGGAGGTGGTGGTAGTTTTTGAGTTAAAGAATGCCAATGTCCCGCCCATATTCGTTACTTAACCTTCCTAGATTAGTGGCAGAGTATCTAGTTTCAAATGATTTTGTTTTGTTTTGTTGTTGAACCATCGCTTTATGTGAAAATTATCATCAGTATTTATCATATGATACTCTCCACCACCACACGTTCTACACAAGCTCACTCACTCTCTGCGCATCTACCATGCAACTTTAGGCGAATAGGTGGCATTTTTCTACTCGACCGAAGCAGTCACCAGATGGCGCTGTTCCCACGATCACTAATGTAAAGTTCGAGTTTGCAGCGTTGGTTGGACAGCAAACTGTGACATGGCAGAAATCGAAATGGAATCTGTCGGACAGAAGCCAAATGTGACATCGACGATCCGCAGTTTTCTGTTTGAGCTGTGCTCTGAATGTCAGGTTTTGCTGAACTTCAGAGTTACATCATCGGGGAAGAGTGTGACACAAAATAAAGTAATACACGTGCACGGTATTGGAGGGGGTATAAGTAAGCAATTTTGCAGATTACATATGTTACTAAACGATACAACTGGCTGCGTTAGGATTATTGGCCTAGAGAGAGTTAAGTTACATGTGCAATGGGTGGGTCGATTTAAGTTTAGCCAAGCCACCAAGGTTTGACTTACGACACGAAACTTCAGACAAGTACACTGGCTGTGTTGTTTTGAATCGCGTTCCTTGCCGTTGAATTAATCCAAGTCCACTTTACACGGTTGCAGACTCCATTATACGGAGCAAGCTTGAGTTTTCGAATGTTTCAATGGCAATCATGCAAAGGTTAACTCCCGTAACCATCCGATTCAACAAGGCGAAGCAGCTACACTCGTCTGATAATCCAGGCAAGTCAAATCTCGTCGGTTAATTTTGACGGCCAATCTCTGACGCCATAACAGTGTAGACTTATGTTTGCTAAACTGGGCAGCTGCTCCATTGCATACAATGATAGAATGATAGAATTAACTGATCTTAGTTTCTAATGCAACTTTAGTATTAAGCTGTCTCCTGTGTACCATTCCATATGTGTACCTAATAAAGCATATTATTATTATTATTATTATTAATATATTTGTAATTCCTTCATGAATTATTCCATGGCTATGGACATTACTGGGCTACAATATTAGATACTATGTATCTTCAAATTCATGAAATAACTACGAATATCCTCGTATGGGCCAGTGCACCACCTCCACTTCAGGAGCCCTGAGTCGCAGGCATAGCCTACTACGAACCAGAGCAGCTCAATGTCGTGTATTTTCCGTTGCGGTTTTGCGTATTTCAATTTCATTTGACCCTAGAGCAAGCCGTACTCCCGCAGCTATGGTTCATCCATTCGTTCTGTCAGTTGATGGGGAGGGAATTTTACACGATAGAACTTCATCGGTCGGAGCACAGACAGGGAAAATTATCGGGGCTTTAGTTTCTCTTGTGGTCCAATTTAAGGTTTCCAGACAATTGCTTCCCTAGAATTGAAGCTTTCAGGAGGCACTTCGACAAAGGATGAACTCCCCAAAACAGGCAAGTTTCGCTTGGTGCGCTCCAGGACACTAAAGGCAATTTTCTGCTAGAAAAATTGTGTCGTAAAATGGACGCAGTAAATTCAGTAAACCAAAGGTTACAGTTAAAATTTATCTTAGCGCTGCAAAGCAGCCTCAAAAACTATGAATCAACCAATTCTTTGGCTAACCTCCTGCGCAATAACAAGGAATGGAGCGGAAAGTGATGGAGCGGACTTTGAATGCATTCCAGCGTTGTTGAGAAAATCAATTTTTCGGCTAAACGCCCCAAAACAGCATGAATGTTTACACGAATACCACTCTTATAGTAGCAAATAGACCATACCATATATTATTAGCGAATGAAAAAAAAAAAAAAACTTGGTTGATGCAGCAAACTGTAGCTTAAATTTAATTTAGATTTGGGTAACGATGAAACAAATCAAATTTCTCATCAAACGATAACAGTATCTGCGGAGCATAATTTAAATTTGTAAATACGGTGAGTCAATTGCTCGAGCACAGCAACCTTGATTAAAACCATGTGAATTTCCTAAGTGAAACGACAAGATAGCCGCACACACATAATTGCTAAAGTAGTGATATTTCACCGTAAGATTTTAGGTTATTAAGAGATTCAGTATTCCGCCTGACTCTTTAGTGCCTAGGAATACCTACTGTACAGATATGTAGACGTTACAAATAGCGTATTGCAACGAAAATTGATGCTTATGTATTAGGGCACGAAAAGGCTAAGCCAAGTTACGAAATAGTTAACTAGGCGTTCCATTATTACTTTTATGTGACTATCACTAACAACGTTAGCGAATTGCGTCCTGGTGTGTTAGAGCGTTGCCAGAATGGTAAACGGAGAATGTAAATGCTATTTCCAAGTCCGGCAAAAATTAAATTTTCACTAAAATTTAGTTATTTAAAACAGACGAATAGATCAAGTTTATTGTCAGTGATATATTGTTGCCTAGCGATTCACTCATCAAGTTCGTTACCACTAAAATAAGTTATCTAAATTTTGTAGTTATCAAATTGTGTAACTTATTTATTTGATATAAGGTGATTAGTTATTTCAGTAGAAGAGAAGATAATCAGAGCCGGGCTAGAAATAACTATTTATGGAATTTCCAGGAAAACCCACAGTCTCCCATCACAGCACAACCTCTGCGACAAGAATCTGCGAAGCACTGACTCCCGAACATATACTGCCTGTGGGGGACGGAAACGCTAATTGAGGTGCACGATGTTGTCTACGCGGCACTGCTTTCCCTTCACTAAGGCAGGCTGTAATATCACATCTCTTTTCAGGTCATCACTAATTAGTAAATAAGTGAATTTCGGTCAAGTTTCTCAAGCAATTTCGCCTCGGCTGCCGGCAGGGCAAATTGATTTAAGGCGCTGCGATTGACAGACGCTGTCCGACTGACTGACAGACTCTGAGAGGCGATAATAAAGCGACGCCTCAGGGGCGCAGGTTAGGTTTTAGGAATAAAATTTCAAATAATTTCCAGGAAATATAAAATTTTTGTAGTATTTAAATGGAATTTTTCAAGAGGTAAATCCGCAAGAAGTCAGATTTTGTTTGAGTGACCATTGAGAATGTTTTAGGACAGGCTTACCCAGTTTTGAGATCAGGTAAATTGCAGTGGGTTGACTTTCCTAGAGAAAAGTTATTTTGAAAAACTTTTAACAGTTCAGAATTAGGGATCAGTAAATTTGGTGTATTGTAATTATTAAGCACAGGAAGTGTAAGGGATTAATTAGTTTTTGCAGATAGAATAGAACTTTGAATTATTTTTGGAAACCCAAAGTCTGGCTCATGCAAATTAGTACAAGTATTGAGAGGCAAATGTTTAAGAGGACAACTACTATTTAGGAATGTTTTTATTAAATCTAAGCAAGGAATTATGCAATACAATTTGCTGGCAGTCATGATGCTGTACACATATTGGGATCATCAGCCCGGGTGTGACTGCCATGCAAATAAATGGAATTTAAATGAAATATTTTGAAAAGGTACAAGTAGATCAGAATTTGTTACACTTGGTGACTATCAGAAAAAAATAGAATATATATGATTTATTTCTTTCAATACTAATTGTTACACTGTGTGATTATCAGTAAGTCAGAATTGATAGGAAATACCAGTTTTTTAATAAGAATTGTCCACTCATTGCCAATTTAAGCAATCCAAGCTGACCTGATTCGATGCCGCACACTAAAAGGAGAATCATCCACAAACACTCATAGCTGCTGTTATCTTCTATCTATGCCTCACACTGACAGCAAATCATCAGCCAACTCCATCAACAGCTGTTGTTTTCTCCAGTTTGTTGAATCACAAAACAAAGCAATTTTGGAGTTCTTTGTTTGGCGTGACTCGATCCAGATGAGTCGTTAATCCGATTACGATATTGACATCCAGCAGTGCTTGCGGGCCTCGTACATGGCTAGATACCACGAGCTCTGCCTCTCATGTCGTTACTGGAGCAGCTGGACAACACGTTGGTGTGCCTCTTGTGAAAGTTTTCAGAAGAATCTCTTAACCTTTTGCCATGAAATACTCGGTGGAATTCACTGTAACATTTCACCATGAAATGCTCAGTGAACTTTTTTAGCCTCTAATGGAATTCTTTAACCGTTTGCAAGCAAATGTTCGATGGAATTCCTTAGCCCTTGTCATGAAATCATACGTTCAGTAAAGTTCCGTAAGCCTCACAGAATTTTGTAGAAGAAGAATGATTTATTCTAAATAAGTAAATTCTGCAACTCATGCTCAGTAAAAAACAAGGCAAGTCGTAAAGGAGATTCTGGGGGAGAGAATTGCAGGGGACAATCTTGACCAATATATTATATCAACATTTTACCTCCGCTCCAAGTGCAGTAGCCTAGTGCAACAGCTAGTTAATGTTAATGTGTAATATCCAATTACTAGAGTTAGAAACTGCCAGCGCTGACAGTGATGTTCCACAAGGACGTTCTACTCGCACCAGTGCAAATCGGTAGCAAAGCTACCCCAGAAATGTACTAAAATTGAATGACGAATGAACTGAACGTTCGCTCATAAGTTGAGCGTCCTATTGTATAATGTGGTCTCGGAATTAAGCAGCGTTTAGTAATGACATTGTTTTATCTAATGATATTAGCCCACTTCCAATTGCAGACGATGTGGTATTTTATATAAAAGGCTGTGGTCTTGTTGGGGCTGTCTATGAGAGTTTAGAAATTTTATTAACAGTGATTCACAACGGCTCCCATGCAGCATAGAGACTGATAGCAAATTTATCTATAACGAGACTGATATTATGTAGAGCACAAGTTTAACCAATGAACAGTCTGATCTCTATTTCAGTGGGATCAATTTTTTAAATACATTGATGTTGTGATGATGAATTGAAATTCTCTATGCGATGCATATTTCTGTACTTAATAAAAAACAAGGTAAAGAGAGTTTCGCACGTTCTTTACCAAAGTTTTTACTCCGCGATGCGTTAGTAGTACTCTATTTCTCGTAATTGCTTCCACAGCAAACGCCATGAAAAAAATATTTGGGGAGAAGCGCTTCACAGTGTCACTATGCGAGCACAAGTTGTAATGAATGAACAATTAAGAAGGATACTCAAGGTGAAAAAAGAACATAAAAATACTCCGCCGATGCTTACAAAATGATGTTTAAAAAAAATGGAAGGTTCTTTAATTCACAGAGGCAGGGGAATAACCCAATTGCCGAACTAACTCTATTTCAGAACAAATAGTTATTATTTGATGGGATTATTATTTTACCTATCAAATATAACTGTTTGTTCGGAAATAGAGTTAGTTCGGCAATTGGGCAATTCCCATATATCGTCATTGCTCGCTACCATTTTTAAAAATGACCATTGCCAGAGAAACAGATATTGATGGCCCTCATTTTAGTTCTTTGCTTGCTCCTAAACAACCCAACAATTTGCCTAGCGTGCGATTAAATGTAGAAAAATTAGTACAGGCAGCGTCCTATAGTACTTTTAAACGATTGGAGAATAATTTTTGGTCAGGATAATAATATGTTTAATATTAATGTGACATCTATGCCTTATAAGTTTAATACTCTTCGATGGGTGTAATTTTGCCTCATGTTTCTGTGATTATTTTGTAGAAATTTTACCACTAAGATTGCGTTCTTTATGATTTGAACCAAACGAAGGTGTAAGGTGCCAAAGTGATTTCTATTTGAGACGCTCAATAGAGCTACTACGAAAATTGACCTTCAAAAGGTTAACAGAAGAGGAAGGTTAGATAAACATATCCATTTTTCGTGTCGAATTGTATTTAAATTTTGTATCTAAATAACTGAAAATGTAGTAATCCTCTATTCCAACTCCAGGCCCTTCCCTTGAGTATGGAATCTGTTAGGTGACTTACTCCCTTCCCTTGAGTATGGAATCTGTTAGGTGACTTACTCCCTTCCCTTGAGTATGGAATCTGTTAGGTGACTTACTCGCCAGTTCGCTCGTTGTTTTACTCTCAGAAATGTGCTTGCAATGAACTAAGATTTAATTACCGGGATCTGTGTTTGGCTGTTTGGCTCTACAAGTGTTCGGGTCAGCAGTGAAACAAAATTATTTTTAGGAGGGAGTCTTCTTTACAGCATTTTGGCCGCTGTCTGGTAGCTGACTGCCTTGTTTAGGCTCTTAAAGTCCTGCCGTGAAGTTTTTCTCACTGATAATGATAACATACTTCCCAATAGATTTAACTTTTTCGATCCTGCCGATATTGTGGCTAGCATATTAAAACACTATCAGAAACAGGGAGTTTTTCCCTCTCTTCAATCTGTGATGGTACGTTTTGCAGCCAATGAAATATTTTTGATAATTTTGTACAGGTTTCGAATTTGATGAAAGAGGTAACTTTTACTAGTATTGAATTAAATTTTATAAAAATCTCTAGCAAAATCATGGTATTATTAGCCAGCTAAATATATAAACAAAATAGAAAACAACAGCAAAAACTACTTATTACAAGAGATTCTTGATAAAATATAGAGTAGCCATAGTGGGAAGAGCTCATCAATGGGTGTCGATAAAATACTGTAAAGAAAAACCATAAAAAATTGAGACTATTTATAGAGAATCGATAGAGAAATACAAAATAACAGAGTAAGTAAGGCGTATAGTGGAAGGAATCGGCGAGACATACCATAAAGATCCCTGTGAAGATCTTAGTTCGAGAGGCTAAATTAAGTATTAATAGATTTGAAAGAAACATCTTTGTAGCGGAAATACTTTTTACGTGGTATTCCGGTCGGGCTCCTGGCTGTTCCCCAATTTAGTGAAAGCTCCAGCGCAATTGTTATGGAAGTGAATGCATCAACTGCGCATTTGAAATAAACAATATGTATTGGGAAAAAAGTCAATCGTTTGGTTCATGAAGCACCAGATGCAGCAAGCCTCGAGTACAATGCTATTCGTACGGACAAGGTAACAATACACCATGCCTCTGGATGCTGATTCTCCACTGCATATAAATCAGATATAGAGTTTTAAGAGCCTATAAGTCGATTACAAACAGGGAAGCCTCAGTTCTTCTTGCAGACTTATTCAAAGCTTAACGCAAGCAATTAAATGTATCGGAAAGAGGCGCAATAGAGCGTATTTCTCAACGTTTCGCATATGTAAGTTTTTCTGAGTGAAGACACAGAATAACTTTATGATTACCGTAGGAGAAGACTGTAAAATGGCAAATGCTTTAAACGTAAATAAAACGTCCATGTTATATGGTACAATATTATAATAATGAGCCTCATAATATGCAGTAACGATATTATTAATAATGATAATGTTGATACTATTACTACTTGTAATGATAATAATAATAATGACATTCGTAAAAGACAAACAGAAGTCGGCAAAACTGATCGACATTTCAATCCCCTTCGACTCCAGAATCGTGGCCAAGGAAGCGGAGAAGAAGGAAAAGTACCGTGACCTTTCCATCGAACTCCAGAGACTGTGGCAGATGAAGGTGGACGTCGTTCCAGTGGTCATAGGAGCTCTGGAGGCAATGTCCAAGAATCTCAAGACTGCCCTGCGAGAGCTCAAGTGCGTCCATCTCCACCCAGGAACCCTCCAGAAGAGCGCTCTGCTTGGAACAGCGCACATCATTCGCAAAGTGCTCTGAGCCTTAGGTCGCGGGATGTGACCCGGCGTCAGAGTGTAGAGCTGAACATCGCTCAACCGATCCATTTTGGGTCGTGAAATCCCCTCGATAATAACATTAATAATCATAATACATTACTTTGATGATAAAAATATGAATACCAACATCATAATAGCACGATAAATTTCGGCAACTACTGCATAATACAAACTCTTGAAAGCTTTTTTCGCAGGGCTCACGTCCTGTTCCATTACGAACTAGATTACACTGAGAGCGCATACCTCCGCCAGGCGAGGCAACGGCGGCAAAAAATTCAAATTGGCTCTGAAATCATAATTTCTTTGTATTAATTCCAAAATCTAATCATTTGTGTCTTTTGATAGCAATAACAGCTTGTGCAATTTTCTTGAAGATCCGCTCATAACTTTTTTGAGTTACACTGCTAACAAACGTTATGACAAACATGAGTCAAACAAACAAACGAACAAACCGATCTGCACCAAAATTTAATCATTCGTGTCTCTCAACATCACTAACAACCACTATAAATTTCATAAAGATCCATTTATTATTTTTTGAGTTATTGTGCTAACTAGCATAAAATTAAAAACAGTGAAACGAACTATCGAACTAACGGATTATTACAAAAATTTGGTCATTTACTTTTTGTTATATACCTAATAACTCATGTCAATTTCATAAAAATCCATCCATAACTTTTTGAGTTATGGTATTGAGAAAAATGAGGCAAACAAACAAACGGATGAACATATCTCCACCAAAAGTAAATCATCTATTCTCCTAACATACCTAACAATCACTGTAAATTTCGTTCAAATCGATTCAGAACTTTTTGAGTTATCTTGGTGACAGACAAACACGACGAAAACATAACCTCCTTGGCGGAGGTAATTAAGAAATTCATCCAAGGCACCTAACGTTTCCACAGAAACTTTTTCTTGTCAGACGAGAGTCATCACGTTCCAAAATCTTTCCGAAATCATCTCCGTATTAAAAAAAAGGATTTGCTTTTTTTGGCAGTAGTCTAAAATTGCTGTGCAATTTGGGGAAGCTGCAGCGTTATCTTCTTCCTCTATTTCTTGCCTTCTCTTGGATTTCCTGCACAACACCACTTAAGCTCAACGAGACTGCGCATTTTGACCTATAACGGCGCCATCGCTGCTTGAAATAGAGCGATACTCGAGCAAACGACCCCAGTATAGGGATTAAATATCATGACCCTAGGCTCTCAAGATCCGCGCCAGAG
>LQNS02000137.1:17328458-17347614 GCA_001587735.2 Parhyale hawaiensis | reverse complement strand
TAGTTGTCAAACATCCATGTACTACCATAGACCTTCATTTCTTGACAAACCATAAACAACCAATATTGCCTCCACCAATATCGACCTAAATAAACTAAAATCATCGTTATGTTATGGTCGACATATCTACCATATTGTTTCATCATCCATAATCGACTTTTATCTCTCATACACCACTATATTCTACTATAATCACGACCATAATTTTCGACTGGGAGCATGCTTATAATTAATATAATTAAGGGCAACTAACAACCAGTTATACGCAAACAGTTTACGGGATCTAACGTTATTTCAGGTGACACGATCTAATCCCTTGAGCTTTTACTTGTCAGAAACTTTAATCCTGATCACTCAGTTTTCCACTTTGGAACGCCATTTTACAATAAATTCCTGAAACTCGACCTTAAGTCGGATATCTAGCGCTCAGGATTGAAGTTTCGGACAAGTTTAATGCGAATCGCATTGCACTCGATCTCGATCGAATTGGGTGAATCGAACACGCCCTAAGATTACATAAAACGCTGCCTTCCTACTGTACTTGCAGAATCTGTAAAATAACAAACTATCATGGCGGGACCGGGGGGTCGTAAAACCCATGGAGTCACAAGCTGCTCGTATCCATTAGGTGAGTTTTATACGGAGTTTACATCCACTTTGCTGGCACTTTCTATGAGCTTAACGGCAAAACAAATGCCCTGCGGCGTGCGCAAGAAGTTCTTGCTACAACAAGCTTCAAGATAAACCTTCTGAGTGGCTTTTAAGGCTAGAGGATATTACGTTACTAAAGCGTAACCACAGTTTCATGGAGTTTAAAATTACGTATTAGATAGATCGCACACCGCACAGCTTTCTTCGAGAGAGGTAAAATGTAAAATCGACTGGAGCTGCAAAGTTAATAGACGATCTAATTCAACTGGGCTTGTGTATCTGGAACTGCAGTGAGAAGAAGTGGTTTCTTGCCCTTGCACTGTGATTTTTTAATTCTTTTTCGGTCTGCTTTATTACATGATCTGCCTAACTCCTAGTCCAAGTGAGATTGCATGGTTGCACTGGCTTACATGAAATTGCGGGATCCCAGCTACATCCTGTTTAAAGACTATTCTGCATAGTATAATACTGCAACACAGTCAAAATAGGATGACCGGTTTTCCTTCCACACCAAACTACTCCACTATGCCATATGCTAGCATGCAGCAAAAATAATATTTTCATAAAGACAATCAACTTCGGCAGACTCTCATATGACATACACGTTTTCCCTGAACAACTGCATCGAAAAACTATCTCTGTAAGAAGCCAATGCAATGTGATCGGAGGCCCGGAGCCGTTATTCGATAAGAAAATACCAACAGGGTTGCAAAATTTACAACATTCAATGCTTTACAATGCTATGCTAGCCCAGCTAAGCGTTTTTAATAATTAAAACACTTGCAAACTATTTCTTTTAACTTATTTTCACTATCGATATTTAATAGCCAGACGAAGCAAATGGCCAATACACTGCTGAAGTTACGCAAAAGTGGCAAACAGCAGAGAAGACACTACACTGAAAGCAATGTAAAAAAATGGCTGCAGTAATACAGCAACGAGCATGTAGGGAAAAGCAATGATACAACGTATCAGGGCTTAATCATTTTAATGCACACAGAACACGATATCTGAGTACTCTCTGAAGTAAAAACTAACGTAAATATCATGGATGTATCTATTAATATGAATTGCCGCGGGTTAAAGCAACAGTTTTTGACGGTTTTCCATTAATTTTCTGCTTCTGTCAAAAATAATTTTCTTTTATACCTGCACGGCAACAACGACAGCAAAAAATAGACGCAACAGTGTGAGCATGGATGTGTGCGTGTGTCTGTGTGTGTGCAGGGGGGGGCGAAGGATGGTATGGGAAGAGGCAGACACCGGGAGTGTGAAGGAAGGAAGAAAGGGAGGGAGGCAGGGGGCAAGGGGGACGGCAAGCATGACGGGAGTAGACCCGGCGAGTGTGAAAGGGAGGAAGGGGGATAGGAAGATGGAGAGGAGAATGGGGGAAGTGGAGAGGAAGGGTCAGCCTCTCCCAAAGGGGGAGCCTGTATTGATCTCGGGGTGGTGCATGACAGTCTCCATCGCTGGAACTCGAACCTTCGCCCATCCCACCGATGCCGTCGCTTGGGGTCGCTGCGACTTACGGTAAAAGTGGGACCTTCTGAGTCCTGCTGCATCCAAACAAACGCAGGACGCTGCAAAAGTGCTGTAATTGTCCCTTCTAAGTTGGCGGCTGCGAGAGGGAAGAAACGATGGTCCAGTGGGCGAAGTTCGTGCGAGCGACGGCGCGCGTGGCCATCGTAGGGCGCGGCTGCTGGCTGCTGCCGTCAGCTGACGGAGGCTCACGTGGTGGGCAGCGCATTGATCGGTGCGCGCCGCACCCGGCACACCAGCGCCTGCAGGCACGGCTGTGGCGCAAGGTGCCGCGGCAGACAGGCACGGTTGTGGCGCAAGGCGCCGCGGCACGCAACTACGGCTGTGGCGCAAAGCGCCGCGGCACGCAGGCACGGCTGTAGCACAAGGCCCCGTGGCACGCAGGCACGGCTGAGGCGCAAAGCGCCGCGGCACGCAACTACGGCTGTGGCGCAAAGCGCCGCGGCACGCAACTACGGCTGTGGCGCAAAGCGCCGCTGCACGCAACTACGGCTGTGGCGCAAAGCGCCGCTGCACGCAACTACGGCTGTAGCACAAGGCCCCGTGGCACGCAGGCACGGCTGTGGCGCAAAGCGCCGCGGCACGCAACTACGGCTGTGGCGCAAAGCGCCGCGGCACGCAGGCACGGCTGTAGCACAAGGCCCCGTGGCACGCAGGCACGGCTGAGGCGCAAAGCGCCGCGGCACGAAACCACGGCTGTGGCACAAAGCGCCGCTGCACGCAGGCACGGCTGTAGCACAAGGCGCCGTGGCACTCAGGTGCGGCTGTGGCGCAAGGCGCCGCGGCACGCAGGCACGGCTGTGGCACAAAGCGCCGCTGCACGCAGCCACGGCTGTAGCACAAGGCGCCGTGGCACTCAGGTACGGCTGTGGCGCAAGGCGCCACGGCACGCAGGCACGGCTGTGGCACAAAGCGCCGCTGCACGCAGGCACGGGTAGGGCTGCAAAGCTCCGCCGCAGGCAGACACACAAACACATCTAAGAACAAGTTAGCATCTTAACCCTTTATAACGACGTAACCCGAGCAGTTGTACTTTTACCAGTTGTTTTGTGTTTAAAGGTTACTATTGTCGAATAATTGAAATGATTAAAAAAAATCGTTAGGAGTTGAACTGAACATTAAGCAAGGTAAGAAAACTTCTCGAAAAGTAAGCAGCCAAGCAAACCATGGAGGTTTAAGGGCGTACACATAACTAAGGTCTGACGCCGCTTGTACGGATCATAGCTCCTACCTTTGCTCATTTTCAAATCGCCCTGCACTCAGATACCAAACGAAGGGGCCTCCATAAATAATACTAGGGGCCACTGAAGCACATGGGAGAGAACAGTGTGGATACGGCAATGTTATCAAAGTAGGTGGCTAGTTTCTGTCACGGTACTGCGGGATCTGCCATCGTGTACCTTCATAGTATAAGAGTATAAGTTACTGGCATTATGCTGTTACCTCACAGTAAACAATTCCCATGCGTCATCCAACGCAATTCATAACATTTACGCTTGAAAGAATTGATATTATAGAGCACTTACGGCTGTTGTGCCTTAGATGCTATTGAATTATGTTTGCATTATTTCAAAGTAATTTGATGCTTTTCCACAATATTTCAATACCATAATAACTAAACAAATGCACCAAATGCCTTCTTGTCATCCGTTGATACAGGATTTAGTAGAAACACATCTGAAAGCATAACGAACAGGACATTCATCGTTCAGTTTTCGGACTGATTGTAGCAGCCCTAAACGAGACTGGAAAATTGTTAAACCTCCACCAACATCACTTTCGCAGTGTCCTGTTGCCGGTAGGTCGCCAAGCTGCACTTGATGTCCACAATTCATTATNTGAAAGCATAACGAACAGGGCATTCATCGTTCAGTTTTCGGACTGATTGTAGCAGCCCTAAACGAGACTGGAAAATTGTTAAACCTCCACCAACATCACTTTCGCAGTGTCCTGTTGCCGGTAGGTCGCCAAGCTGCACTTGATGTCCAAAATTCATTATGTCAATTTTGCTTCAGTAAAATCAGGCACAAAAAACGTTCAGGAAAGTAACCGTCAATTGCCATGAAAAACGGAGCTAAGCTAAGCAAAAATAGACTAGATATCAACTCTTCCAAGATTATTTGTGTAACCTTAACCAGCTTACCCTAGATTAAATTTGTGTTTCGCATATATTATTTTCTGGGTCACGTCCATTCAACTTCTTTCATCTCTTAATTCCTATTATTGACATGTATAATCTTCGCTTTCATTTTTCCTTCGCAGTTCTCACGGGCGGTAGTCTTGCGCCACTAGGTTCCCGTTTTTGTAACGGCATTGTAACCCATAGCGAAGAGTTTGCTAAATGTGTCATAAAAGAAGCCACGTTTCATTCAATGCATAACTAGTAGCTAATACAGTTTCTCCCAACAAAAAGTTGCTATTGATATAAAAGAGAAAACGAATATACGCTCGGGAAAGATCATTTGAAGGTCAAGAAATCCTTGCAACGGCATCGCCCTTTAAAGATGGTGAATGCTGTTTTCTATATTTCGCTCTCATTTACAGACGTATTACGTATTGCTTCCTGTTCCAGTTTCGAGACGCTTGCAAATGAAGAGTGAGCTTAGTCTGGCGTTTCTACGGACATCTAACTATTGAAGTGGAAAATATAACTCGCTTACAACCTAGCGATTGATTTTGTTAATTCACTGACGCGTACTGTCCATATTGTTGACTTACATCTACCAAAAAATTTCAACATGGAAACAATCTTTGCGGAAGTTTACTTATTGGGAGATAGGTCACAAGAGATTTTGGGTTTGTACGTCAAGGAATTAAACTAACGCAGATGCTAAATCCATCTCACCATTTCCACGAATGCTCTACCATTTCTTTAGTATACATTTGTTTATTTTGCAAGAATTTTAACCCAAAACCAATGCATTTAAATTTTTAGATATGGCGAGTGATTTCGTTAACTCACTGACGCGAACTGTTTATTTCTTTCAGTGTGATAATAGCAATAGTTTATTTCACCAGAAATAAAAGTATTTCATGCATTAACGGGCTAATTCTAAGAGGCATAGAAATGGAGGATGACCTGATCTTGTGTATCTAACCTAATCTAGTGCTGTAATAAACACTCAGCCCAATTTAAAGCGGTGTTTCTTTCCAAACGCCAAAAATAATTTGTCGTGAAGACGTTAACTCGTATAATCAGTGGAAAATCAACTTTGAATATTACATTCTCGAGGACCTCTGACTCGCGACAATGTGACACAGCCTATGTGGACTTTTCATGCTCGGTGCCGATGATCCGTATTAGTGGAATTGTACTCTGAACACTATATGTTTAAGGTTCTAGCTATGAAATTTGTATAGAACACACAGTAAGTAAAAAGGAATAGTTTACAGTCACCGTGAAATGTAAGCACGAAGTGTTCATATGCTCTGTGGTAGTGTAATATGGTTAAGCCATAGACCTAAACAGTACTTCACTCTTAGGTCCAAAAGGGGCCTCTGACGCTGACGGCCAAAATGGGAAAAATTTGATTTTCTCAAGAGCAATTATGAACATGTCCAGACGCGGTCATGCAGGCAAGCGCCCAAGTGCGTCTCCGCAGTATCCAAGATACCTTCTCCTCAAGAAAAATGTTGGGTACCTTGGAATTTTTTTCTCCAGTATTAGATAGGGAGAAAAGTTGTAATGCTCTATATTTCATAATTATTTTCTTGATAGCTCTTGAGAAAGTCCCATTTTCTGTTGCCGACTTTTGGCCGCCAGCGTCAGACCAAAGAGTCAAGTACTGTTGCGGTCTATGGTTGAGCTATACAAGTATTCATGCCAATATCTCAAAAACATAATTTTAAATGGCTGTATGCACGTCTGTAGAATGATCGGAGGTGAAGGTACATACTACCATAGAACTAATTATCAATTCCACCTAACACATAAAGACAGACTGAAACGGATGTTTTACTACGTTTGGAGGCACGCTAAAGATAACAATGCATCGCCAAGTAAAGCACTTTTCAATCAGTGTGTTGCTAAAAATAATTGTGCACTGGCGCTCAATCGAAGCAAAAATTTGAGAACTTTTATTTACATTGCGCTGCGCTTAACTAATATTAGAAAATATAAGGGATAGTTAAGATGCACCGGCATGGTATTCCGAGGGCGTTAGAAACCTTGCGCACGCACTGCCGAAACTTTGTAGCTCTTCAACATAGTCTTGCATTCGCGTTACGTAAGACTGAGAGCTGAGCAGAAGAGTCACCCCGAAAACTTTCGCTGTCTGCCACCGCTGAAGAAAATAGACTTGAGCGAGAGAGGTCGGCGCCGAGCACTGCGGCAACGGCTGCGCAGCGACACGCCTGTTATGACGCGCTGCTAGGTAGTTCTGTAACTTGCCGGCTACACATGAGATATTCTATCTAGTAACTACTACTGAATAAGTAAGCTATGCAACCTGACGCGGTGTCTCGGCTTTGGTTCATAAACATGTCCTTTCATGATGCACCGCAAATTAGGTCTACTACCCGCTACCTACGCACGATGTATTAATTAGTTCTTGTAACTAGGTAAACTACTACTACTATACAAAAGACCGCTGTGACACGGCTCGTCTTACCGATGAGCCTGTCTGTCATATACGAAGGCGCTGATACCAATGACGGACATTGTGCAATTTACCGACTAAAGCAAGTGAATAATTAGTCCTAGTAGCGAGTTGAATTATAAAAGAAACTAATCTGATTTCGTTGAATCGATGCGTTCATTGAACGGTAGTCTTGTCTTAACTTAGCATATAGTAAGTTTGCTATCCACAGAAAATGGCAAACCATTTATTGTACTTAAAGCATGCGTTAAAAAAGCAACAATTTAGTTTGCGGACGAAGCATTAGTTGTTTACAGTGACCTTGAACTAAGTTCCAAGTACAGTATTTTCATAAAGTTAACTTGAATGTGAAGAAAAATAATTTCATATCAACTTCACTCCAATATGATAGAAATTTCAGCAGCCATTACAACCGCATCTAAAAACCACTTAGAGTAAGGTACGAACTAGAAAACGCAGCTATAATATCGATGTGGTGACAAAATTTTCATTGATCATCATCATCATCTAGAGGCGTGTTGAATCAACATCGATAGTAAGTCAGTTTCGTATCATTTGACTTATACGAGGCTAACCACTTGTGTCGACAACACTGTATCGATATTTTCATCGCATAAAATAAAACTGGGTGTGGCAAATTCGAAAATATCCAGAGCATGTGACTATTTTGTATGAGACTTGTTATCATAACTGAGGTGGTCTCATCGGACCAAAGTGTAGTTGAAATACTGTACTATTACAACCTTTTATTTCATAGGCGAAGAGTTATATGAACAAAGTTCCTCTAGTAGCAGTGAGTTTAGCTAGCCATTATCGACTAAATGCGTCGTTAGTTTTAAGCAGTGACACTTAAACGGACATTTCGGATAATACAGAAAATTTTAAGGTGGCTGTTAGCAGTGCGGTAGATGTTGTTGCAACGTGGGTAGGTTAGTGGAAAACGAATACGCGAGTTCAAACTATCGCCAAACAACTCAGCACGGTAAAACTTTGCAGAGTCTACAGAAGTATGGTAATAGTCTTGACAGTATAATTTGAAACCTCGGAAACTATCAGTAGTGACTTATTGAATAGCATTAAATTTTCGTATTTGTTCAAGTTGTTAAAACGTAACCACGAAATTGCACGTGAGCTGCTTCAGTTGCCAAGTAACAGTAGGGAAAGCGTGAGCGTACGAACTTCGCAGTTAGGGAAGTAGCCATGGAATCGAAACTTATCCGTATAATATCCACAAACGTGAGCAAAACAGCGTTAAATTTCGCTAGAAGTGCATTGTATGATTTGTAGCTGCACTACAGAAACAGTGTAGCTTAAAATTTCAACGCAAAAATCGTTATCTAATTCGCAGGCGCTGTTAAGGAGCTGGCAGAGCTAAAGATGATATGAAAAATACTCTATTGGACGTATGGGAGTAAATGACGATGAGTAAGCATATCGCGGATATCGGAAGCGCACACACTAATGATTAGATGACTTACCACTTCGATGCTGAATAACTCCTCGCGGCGTAGATGATATTGGTGAAGATGATGGAGATGATACAGACACATGATCATATGATTGCACTACATTCACTGCACAAATGAAACGAATCACTACACCACGACCACTGACATCTGAGCTAACAACTTTTCCACAAGACACTCGTTTGGCACAACTGAGAGAAGAGTCTTACCTTTGGTAATTCTACCGAGGATGGTATCCTTGTGACGATTAGATTGCGGGTCTGACACCACGATGAGCAGGTAACATCCTGATAGTGGTGATAGCGCTCCTTCGCCCCTGCCTGCTGATGTAGCAGCTGCTGCAGGAGGCGACAGCGGCGGAGGTGGTTCAGGTGGTGGCGGGTCGGCCATGACGAAAGGTTCGACTCCCAACAAGCTGGAAGCGAAGACCAGACTGAAACGTCGGCCCTGCGACAGGGCGTCCCTGCGGCGGTGTTGCCGGCGGACTGCGCAGGCGCCCCTCCTCTCTCTGAAGGAGCGGGAGACAGATCAGGGGAGCGGGGGGCTCAAGGAAAGGGGGCCGCGAGCCCCACAAGCGGCGGCGGGGGCCGTGGAAGCATCATGAGAATGAGGGTAAGAGAGGCCCCCGAAAGGGGACAGAAGGTCTGCAGTGTCATGAACGACGCGCTGCTGCAATGCACACTTGAGTGTATAGTTGCTGTGCCGACGATCCATAGACTGTCATTCGGCTTTCTCCTGACCATCAAAGTGTCTCGTAAATAAGACTGCGATCGCAGCATTACGACACAACCACAAAGTGTTACTAGTTAGGCTTCGGGCTCATGAAGGTGCCATGGAGGACCGCAGATGCGAAGGCGAGAGAGTTGTGTTGTAGGGCGGGGTTATACCTCCACAGGCCGGTCTACAGGATGTGGTTTTGGGGGGCCGTCTGGCCAAACTCGCACCTTTCTTATTTTCCACTTCTTTCTTTTATTAGTAATTCATGGGAAGGCGAAGAAATAAAACCAGAGAGGGAAGGGATAGGTTTCATTTGCCTGGAAGATTTTAGTGCCTCAGAAGGGCCTTTTATCATGGGTGGCTCACTCAACCTTGTGGAGAAAGGCCCGCTCTATGCCTGGTCATGCACAGTTTCAGCACGGAAATGTCGTGCGGACGAGGAAACCAACGCGTCGCTACGAGCTGTCACAAGATTTACGCCTCGTATGATTTTTCAAAGAAAAGTTTTCTTTTCTTCGTACGAGCGAAGAGCAGTTAGTGTCGCGGTCTGAAAAGAAATGGGGGTTGTATTGGAAAGGAAGATTTGAACGCTACGGTATGCACAGCGTGGTCATTGTCACCTTCTCGGAAATTATTTCCGGCATATAATATTACAGACGTGGCTAAATATTTAGTGCCCAAGAGGAACTTTCAATCACGTTTTAGATAGTTCTACTAGTACGGCAATTAACTTTTAATACTAACTATAGAGGGATAATAAGTTTTACAGAATCTGGAAATTACTAGATTGCATGTAATATTGGAAATGAAGTCTGCTTATTGTAATATTGGAAATTAGTGCATGTGATATCAGCATGGAACCTCCGTTATAATGTCAATTTGGAAATGATGAACAGAATTTCATTTAATATCCAGGACGCGACAAAGTTTTCGCCACAATCTTGAAAATTATTTCCAATAATATCAAAAAGGTAGCTCAATAATATTGGGCAAATTTCTGCTAATTCCTCTATTTCAAGAAATTCATAAAAAAGTTACGTTTCATCACAATAGCTACTGTATGTTGTCTCTCGTCACAAGAGGAACTTTTGCTTAATTAATTGTTTTATTGTTTTGTTTACAATTTTATTTACAATTTGTTCTATTAATATAATATTATGCAACTTACGGTAAATTTTTATTACCTGCTCATAATCTCATGTGAAAGGATTAACTACAGGCCGTTTTAGCCATGCAAAGCAAGCCTATCGAAGACACAGTGTCACTCTCCTCCTGTGTGTCCGCTCCAGGCTAGGATCCGTGGCCCAACAGCAATATCTGTTAGAGTTCAGTGCCTGACACTCTGTTGTTGAGTGATTGTGTGCCAGTTTGCGAGCTGTGGGTTCCCATTTAGAGGCTGGAGATATTTGTTACATTCTTAAAAACAGTTGGGCCTTCTTTTAAGATGCAGAGCTCCATATCGCCACAGGTAGAATACAGAAGGGAAAAAATCTTATGCGGAAGAAATAAAAAAAAAAAGAGCAAATGTTCCATCAAAGCAAAAATTACCTTTTATGATTGTTATCATTTTGTTTTAAGGCTAAACATTATTTTAACTTGGATGTCGGCATTCGTTGAAATATCTTTGGTGTATCATGATTTGTGTTTCTTCATGTTACCGGTCATTATTCTTCTCTTTGGTATTCTTATATACTTATTTTTTCAGTGCGGAACATTTAAAGGTCAAAAATCTATACCATTACAGAGCTTTTAAACGCTTTAAAACTTAATAGAACTTTTCGATTTCAGGGTATGCTGTTATTTTCAAAGTGTATCCAATATTAGTAGAGTCTCAGTATTAACCGATAGAATATTTATACAGTATACCGAAAGTACATAGAAGTTCTAAAATATAATATGGTCGTACTTGTTGTTTTAAAATAATTATGTCATTTTAAAAAAGTGACATATATTAAAATTTCAGCGGCAACCCACAAGCATAGCACCTAGCTTAGGGTTAAAGGATATATATATATATATATATATATATATATATATATATATATATATATATATTATGTCAATATCAGAAAATTGAGTTTATATCGAACTTTGAACTAGTGTCTTGTGCACTGTGAATACGATCAAATTTCAATAATATTACTAATACTTAGAGAGTAACGATATATTATGTTATGTAATGAAACTTAGTTTTTGTTTCGGTTTAAACGATTATTTCAAGCAACAATACAATCGAGGCGCATTAAGCATTATTCAAGTAATATGATACGTCATCAAATACGTCTATACTAGTGACATGTTCTCTTCACTCGAAAACACGTTGATCAACTATGCCGACGATTCCACTTTGATGGCAGTGATACCTGCTCCTCGCCTGCGTGATGCTGTTGCTCAGTCTTTGAATAGGGATTTGTCACGCATTAGCACATGGTGCTCGGCCTGGAGTATGAAGCAGAATGCCAATAAGACCAAGTCGATGATTACCAGTCGGTCTCAGACACTTGTATACCGCAGCATCCCCAACTGGAGATTGATGACACTTTACTTCAGGAGTCTAGCTCCTTGGAGACTCTTGGTGTTGTCTGTGATGAGAAGCTTACTTTTGAGCCGCATATTAGGAGGTTGGTGTCACGTGCTTCCACTAAGATTGGGCTCCTGCGTAAGGTGAATTCTGTGTTTGGTGACAGTCAGGTTGCCCGCNTGCGTCTGTTGGATCGACTTGTTAGTTCAGCCAGCAGGCTGTGCGCTGATAATGATCTAGTGAACCTGTCCCACAGGAGGAGAGTAGCAGAGCTGTGCATGTTTTATAAGGTGTTCAATAATGACAGGCACTGGTTGTTTTCTTCTCTCCCTGCCCTCAAGGTTTTTGGGAGAGAGACTCGTGCTGCGTGCGGGGCGCACTCTTTCACTTTGGACGCTGTCAGTTGTCGAACTAATCAGTTCTGTCGGTGCTTCGTGCCATGGTCGGCTAAGGTTTGGAATTTGTTGCCGGTATCGGCTTTTGGTCGTATTGTCCTGCAGGCGTTTAAGTCAGCTGTTAATGGTTTTTTACTGGATTTCCTTCAGCAGCGTTTTGGGCTTCCCGGGGTTGCAAGATGCTTCATTTGGGTTGTATTACCTGTCCGTGGGAGCTCAAACGTGAAGTTTTAATAACAATAATAAAAATTGTCATTACAAAGAAGGCTGCGTTAGTGTCCAGCGGAAAAAAACCACTGCGCACGTGCAAGTGTTCTAAAATAACACTGAAAATAAGAATGTACAGAAAGCAGGATGCATTGAGCGGTTAATTTGATACTGTTTTATTGAGGTTTCTGCTCACTCACGATTGCACAATTGATGTCTTGTTTGGTTTTTAATCCTTCAGTTCATAGTGTATGAAATGCAGCAAAAGTAGTGGTTAGACGAACAATGCGTTGGAGGGCAGAGTGTTTCAGAAATTATCACTGACTTGATGTTCCTTAATTATTATTCCTAAAAATTGCAAATGAAACCAGGGCAGTAATTTGAAAGCTGGAGCGCACTTTGGTATTGATCTGCGATATTCAGCTGAAGTTGAGAGAGGTTTTTGGACGTGCAGACTGAAGTGACGTAAATGATATCTGATACTATATTTTTATAGATGTGTAACACTGATGGAATCGCTTACATAGTGTAGAATTTTTATTATTTGGTACTAAGTTGAATACTAAGCCTGCACAAAACTACTGCAGAGTAAGCTAAATAATTCAGACGGGAGGTGGGTTTTAACCCTATCTCACATGAGATAACCGACCTTTGCATTAGGAATGGTACTGTTTGAAATGTTGTCTTCATATTATGGGATGATGAAAGTGCGAGCGGATAGAAGAGCTGCAGCTGGACTTATTATTATTATTATTTTTTAAATATTAGCACTTTTTATGTAAATACTTGATTCAGAAATAACTGGCTTGACATTGTGAGCGATACCTGATGTCGCACAGGTAAACGTAAAGTAGTACCGTGTGAATTAAGGAAATGCTTTCTGAAGCTGCTTTTGTCTGGGTATTAATATAAGGCTCAGCACAGTTACAAAAGTAACATTACATTTTCATTCTGGTTTTTTACCAGAGAGCTTCGGTAACCGAATGCTGCCACGCTACACACTTGCTGTCTGTATGTATAGGTCTGTAACAGTCACTTGCGGTGGACTATGATGCTCTAAGTGCTCCGCTGAACATAGGCATGCTCAAGCATAGTAAATGAGATCATTATCACACACCGAGAATCCTAAAGGTGATGAAATTCGACTTATTAATTGGGAACATTTTCGTTCTGAGAACAGGAAGTAACTAGTTTTGCTTCCCAAGTTTAGTTCGTAGAAGTAGGTTTCTGTTTCAGAAAAACGTGCGTTTCAATGACGACTTTAGTTTCGTAACTGGAGAGTGCTTAGTGAGCGGGGTGTGGCACCGAAGATAAATAATCGCAGACGCCATATTTTTCAGTATATTTACACGAAATTTACAAAAGTTACGTTATTGTTGATACTCGAACTGACAAGTTCATCGATAAACGGCGCTGTCGTGTAGCAAGCAGGAACTGCTTACCCTATCAGCCCTCTCAACCCGCTGCAGACGATAGTCTTATATCCTGTGTTTTCACTTCACAGCGTTCGAATGCGTTACTGTGTTTGGGTAAACAACAAAAAAGAACACTGCTTTTTCAGACGCAATTCACTAAAAATTTGAAAAGACGCAAGAAACTGCACTAGGAACACGGGCTAAGCCAGAAAATACGACGGTAAACATTGTATCAAAACTTTGGTTAGCCACGCAGTCGTGTTTGTAAGGACAGCACGAAATATTTGAACGCTGTGAAGTGAAAACGCAGGACAAAAGACTATCGTCTGCAGCGGGCTTCAGGTAGGCTCCACGCGATTTCCATGTCGTAACGTGAGTTCAAGGTTATAGCTGTCGCTGCCACTTTGGCCCTATGTGTCTACGACGTGGCAATTGCTACATGGCAACTATGTGGCAGGTACGTGGCAAGTACCAATTGGTGGACACATGGAGCCTACATGATTCCAACGTGAGCACCATCCACTTTTATATAGAGATGGAACTGATACTTGGGTAGCTAAACAATTCAAAGACGAAATAATTAGTTTTTCCTCAGACCACCTAATAGTCTGAGCGTTCAAGCTTATGCTGAATCATATAATTTTAAATTTTATCCATATATTTTGTTCTAGTTTCTCTTAGCTTAGAACTTGAATACTTAACTGAAACGCAGAGGCAAAAATTTTACTCATTCCGTAAATCTTGCTATAAACGACTGAAACTGGACGTTCATTTCTAATCTTGAAGAACTGTAGAGTGCTTGCTAATTTTCTTATCCCTACTGCAGTACTCATACTGGGTTGTGATTACAACACGCCTCAGCAGGTGAGCTTTGCGATCCCGATAGAAGAGTGACGTCATTATGACATCGAGTCACGCAAGAGTGACGTAATGTTCCTACGGAAACGCTGCTCTCGGCAGGGATTACAAAGCTGTTTACACGTAGGTATCTTTAACGTTACTTTTCCAGCAGAAGCTCTTTCTATTATCATTTACTTTCCTTCATTGTACTCTGCATGACGCTGCTTTGGAAAGTAAACAATTTAGACTGGTGTCCAGCACACAGTCAGTAGCAACAGGGATGGATAATTGAGTCTGTCAAGAGACTGGCAGATGGTAGAGGGTCACGCAGTGCAGCTTGCACTTGGTGCTTTATGGAAGAAGAGAATGCGGGCAGTTGCAGTGATACTGCAGTGGGCATTGATTTGCTTGTGGATGACTGCCCGCTCTCTCTTTTTAGATTTTCGCTGTTGATAACCATTTTACATATACTAATATTCAACAACCCTATAGCCTTTTCGGATAGCTGAGAGTGAGCACTATCATTTTTAACCTATTAATTTTGGAATTGCAACTACACTTGCCAGTTCATATATTGCATTTCAGGGTTGTATGTAGCCACACGAGTGACCTGAGACATGTTTTGTTGCTGGCTTAGTTGACAGGAAACTGTAGTATTCAGATAAATCTGCATGCTTATACCAAACATTCTGTGCGCAGTTTTATCAAATATCTTTTGTTAAAGCAAATGTCTTTACGTTCAATTTTTATTTGTTTATATAAAAAGAGTATTTCCTCAATAAGTTTTTGGTGTTGCTGATCATACGACGAACATGGCTGACTTAGAATATATACAATGGAAAAATGTTTCTACTGTGGACTACTGTCTCACTTTGGGGGAGAGTCGCACTGCTATATGAAACGCTCTGTTGATGTATGCCTGTTACTACTGCAAGAAGGTTATGTTTTGCCTAGTTTATTTGTTCGGCTCTGCGTCTGTCACCAAGATAACTCAAAAAGTTATTAACGAATCTTTTCGAAATTTACAGGTATTTTTAGGTATGTTAAGAGAAACAGATGATTAACTTTTGGTAAAGATGCATGCGTTTATCTTCTTCTTTTTCATGTGACAAATTTATTGAAAAAGCTATGGACGAATCTTCATGAACTTTGTACGAATTGTTAGGAATGCTACGACGAGTACATGATCAAACTTCTGAGGTGATCTCTTTGTCCGTTTGTTTGTCAGTAACATCACCGAAAAACTTAAGAACAGACCTCCGTGAAATTTGTAAGGAATATTAGAAATGTTAAAAGACCCAAATGAGCAAATTTTGTTCATGATGAAAGGAAACTCCTGGTGTCAAGACCAATTTCAATTTTTCTTTAACATTACTTAGCTTGGCGGAGGTATGCGCTCTCAGAGTGCTCTACTATCCTTTACATTCGTCAGACATTCTCTTTAGCCAACGCAATAGCTGTACAGTAGAACATACTGATAATTGAGCTTTACAGCACCTTTTTGCTACACACTCAATATGGTGTCAGCTTTTTCAACTATATATTTTCGCCATGTGGCTCAGTATACCATCCACGTTTCTCGGGATTTCTGCACTGTCGGGTGTCCCAGGATTTTTTTTTTCATTATCGGAGTCTCAGTTTAAGGCGTTCTACTGTAAAAGTCATTAAAACATATTGTACTGGAGTTTGTCTTCTTTTTTCTTAAATATAATGTCGATTAATAAAATCTAACGCTCCGGGATCATGTATCTCCCATCATCAGAGACTCAGATTTAAAAGGTCCTATTAAAAATTCTTTTATTTGTAGTACTGTAGCGGGGAAGAGGTCCTACTGGGACAAAATCTAAAACACAAATGAATGAAGCAGCATGGACAGTCCGGATGTCGATGCCTGTACAGTCAGGGGATTAGGAATTCGGTGTGAATGGTATAAAGAGGTACAGCTTATGTCATAATGTTAAGGCTAGGTTTTGTTCTATGGATGTAGAGGGATTCTAAAGCTGTGAGTTCGAGTGGGTTGGAAAAGTCTATGATGGAGAAATCTTTCTTGCTGATAGGATAGTTATTTTGCTCAGCATGGATGCGCAGAACGGAATGAGCAGGTCTAGTAAGTGCTAAACCGGTTCTGCTGAATACACCTAAATGTCGTTCGATTCGAGCTTTGTAATGTTGTCCACTTCTACCAATGTAAGAAGCCTGGCAGCTTCGGCTCTGAAACATGTAGATAATACTAGACAGGAGAGGTGTGGGAAGTTTGTCTTTGAATTTAAAGTAGGAACCTATGGTAAATGAGTTATTGTGTGAAAATTTGAAGTTTATATATGGGTAAGCTTCAGAGAGGAACGTCTTTAGAGTGTTTACCGAGTTGACAGAGGCTCTGTTGTAATACGGAAGAGAGTAAAAGAAGTGTAATTTAAGACTAAAAAGGTTAAGTAATGCTGGGATCGGACAGTTTGTCTAGGAACAGTTTGCAATAGTGGTTCAGGAATTGATGAGGGTGACTGTATAAAAAAAAAGTTCGGAGAAAGTTTAATTCATTGGAGAATGCAAGGTAGGAGGAAGACGAACGGTATGCCCGAAATAGTAGAATTTTCATTGCATTAATTTTAAATTGATCGTAGCAGTGACTGAAGAAACTTGTCTTGAGGCATGAGAATGTGAGTATTCTGAAACTTCAGCGGTCAGTGTAGAGTCTTGATTAGTTATTGAAACATCTAGAAAAGCTAAAGAATTGTTTGATTGGTTTTCGGAAGTGAATTTGATATTTGGATGTGTACTATTCATATATTGCAGAAATAACTCAGAATCTGTTTGATTTTTGAATATGAGAAAGGTGTCATCTACATAACAACTATAGTAGACTGGTTTGAAGCTATTTGAGTAATCGCCATGCCAAAGAGTTTCATGATGGTATAGTAAAATAATTGCTTACGTGGCACCAAGCGGGGACAATATGGAACCAAAGCCTCTGTCAACACGGTAAACATTCGAAAAACCTTCTTTTTTGAAGATTACCCACATACCTATAAACTTCAAATTTTCATACAAACGCTCATTTACCATAGAGTCCTACCTTAAACTCAAAGACAAGCTTCCGACACCCCTGCTCCTGTGTAGTGTTATCTGCATCTTTCTATGCCAAGGTGCCAGGCTTCTTATATTGGTAGCGCTGGACATTACAAAGTTCGAATAGATCAACATTTAGGTGTACCCAGCAGAATCAGTTTACCACTTACGAAACCTGTTCATTCCGCTACCCGTCTCCATGCTGAGCAAAATAACTATCCTATTAGCAAGAAGAATTTCACCACTTAGACTTTTCCACTCCACTCGAACTCACAACTTTAGAATCCCTCTACATCCATTGAACAAAACCTAGCCTTGACATTATGACATGGGCGCTACCTCTTTATACCATTCACACCGAATTCCCAAGCCCCTGACTGTACAGGCATCGACATCCGGACTCTCCAAGCTGCTTCATTCATTTGTGTTTTAGATTTTGTCCCAGTAGGACCTCTTCCCCGCTATAGTACAACAAATACACGAATTTTTAATAGGCTACATTTTACATTTGACTCATTGATGATGGGAGATATATGAAACCGAAACGTTAGATTTTATTTATTAGTTGACAACATATTTACTTTTTGTTACTTGTCTATGTTTAACTTTTTCTCACTCTTCTAATGAAATCGTGTTGCTGTAACGTAATGGAACCTATTGGCGCGGAAAATACAAACAGCTATTAGGAACAGATTTTTGTAATGTAACCGGAAAACGTAAAAGTGCACCGTACTTTTCAATAATTCTTCGGTATCAATATACTTACATAAATTGGCGGAAAATTCACACCTAATAAAACACGAAACTTTAGCTCCTTACTGTTAGGTCACATTGCAACAAAAATTTACTCAGGTAAGGAAAATATATACTTCAGTAACAATAAAAAACTGACTAGAAGAATCTTTCGAGAAAGGGGAAAACTACAGCTTCCGTTTTCTGTTCGATGCGCAATACAGTTAAATATGCAAAAATTTGAAAAATGCTTCAGCGCCACTTGCATATACTAGCACAAAGAAATAATTAGAAACGACGAATAAATCACCGTATTTCGTCATCGGGTTGCATCACAGTAAAACAGCTTCAGTCGTTTTGAAAATTGTAAAGAGCCTCTGAATGTACTGAACCTACAAGATGGAAAACAGGGCAAGAAATCGGAGAAGACTCCGCAGTCCTTCGGTTTCAGGCTGCATTGCAATAAAAATTTACCGACAGGTTGTTAAAAAAAATTTCATCGACACTAACAAACATACAAGAAAGAAACCGCCACCAGAAATGGGACAGGAAACTGTCCCCCGACAAGATTTGGGGCTGCGTTAGACTAGGAAAAACATCGGGATGAGAGCCCTTAACGAGACTCATCTCCCGGGGTGCCGTGGGATGGAGGCAAAACATTGAATTTTGATGGCAGGCAAGTGTAGGGCTGATGGCAGGCAAGTATTGGACTGATGGCAGGCAAGTGTTGGGATGAGGGCAGGCAAGTGTTGGACTGATGGCAGGCAAGTATTGGACTGATGGCAGTCAAGTGTTGGACTGATGGCAGGCAAGTATTGGACTGATGGCAGGCAAGTATTGGACTGATGGCAGGCAAGTATTGGACTGATGGCAGGCAAGTGTTGGGATGATGGCAGGCAAGGGTTGGACTGATGGCAGGCAAGTGTTGGGCTGATGACAGGCAAGTGTTGGGCTGATGGCAGGCAAGTGTTGGGCTGATGACAGGCAAGTGTTGGGCTGATGACAGGCA
>LQNS02000137.1:17313391-17327288 GCA_001587735.2 Parhyale hawaiensis | reverse complement strand
GCATATTGTGGATCTACAGAGCATTAAACTCTGTGGACAATGGGCAACAAAAAATCTCTAGTTCATCGTGTCAAATCTTTAAGCCAGCTGCAGGTAAATTTTTAAAGCTAAAAGATGTATACAGTGCCTTGCTGCCTCTCGCTTATGAATCTATAACTGTCTTTCTCCTATAAGCATATGTTTATGGTTCCATTATTTGGTCATATTAACTAGAGTTTATATTGTGTATATTTAACATCAGAACTGAGACGGGGCCCTGTAGCCCTTTGACCTTAGGAACATAATTCAGACGGGTACAGTTAAATAAAGCCTTTATAGACTGCAGAATTCATTGCTATATTTACCCACCGTGACAGCGAAATCGGGCTACTGCTGAGCACCCCGCTGAGGCACGCGGAGCGTTCCAGCGAGGAGACTGGCGACCCACTGGGCTGCTTGTAAACAGCGCCCAATTTACAGAAAATGTTATAATGTTTGAAAATGATGTGTGTGCTGTCTCCATTGTCCACGATCCAAACGGCAGGAAGTTGTTTGTTGTTTATAATGAATTTTTGCCCCTTGTTTGTTGTGACATATCAATACATTCTCGTCTCAGATAACGAAAAAAAAATATTTCATTACAGTTCACTCAGCTGGCTTAAATGCTGGCGAATACTAATAAATTATTCTTCGTAAATACATTGCGAATTCCCTAGCATGTACGGAGGTACACACAACATATCCTTTCCATCTATCGACTACCCAATACAATTATTCAAATACTCTACAAACGCAATTTCTGTTATAACTGACTGAACATTTGAATACTACATTTATCATCTCTGAAAAAGGCGGAAAACTTTCCTCTACTGTTAGCCGGCGCTATCTATTGCTTATCCACAGAGTACTGCCTCGCCTGAAGAGATGGAACTCAGTTCCCTGTTGTATAATTGAGCCGCTGACTGCCATTGTATGGTCCAGAAGGATATAGAATTAAAGCGTAAAATTACGGCAGTCATGGTATAATTTAAGGTCACGTGACGCTAATTCACGTCATTCAGTGACCTATGGAACGTGAATAGGAGCGAAAAGTTCATATTATAGACTATGGGTGCTATTTATTTACTATTCATGGGATATTTGTTTCTTTTACCGACGGTGATTGGTGGTTGATTAGTCTGCTACGACTTAAGAGCAAATAACACATATCTGCAGTAGATGGCAAACTTGTTTAAATCTTAGGTTTTGAGTCTCAGTAATCGTGAACTGATGATGGCCGATTGAGTTTTATACAGTGTAAATCTTGCATTTATACTAGTGACTTCACCATAATAAGTATTTTTGTCTTGTTTAAAGCGGCAGAGCGTGATTAACCCTTTCTTTCGAGCCGTAACATGCATGTTATTCTTTAGACAGTGCTATTCCTACGAGAAAAACAAATAAATTCGTAACAAAAAAGGTTAATTAAAATAACTAAACGTTATTGAAATATTAAAAACGATCATGCATGCAATATTCTGCAAAGTTCGTCCATCATCAGCCGATTAAAATGTATGATACGCTATTTAAAAAAGTAAATAAATGAAAAAGTTAATATAAAAGAGATATATCTAACTCCCCTGTTGCCGGTCATGACTAATGTGCCGAACCCTGCAGAATTAACCAAATGCATTTTAAAAATCCCTAACCATCGCTTTAATTACTAAATTGAAATCGAGCAAAATCATTCCTCAACTCAACGTATTATCTTGCTGTGCCTCATTAGGGTTAACCGACCTCTTGTTGCCCGGTCATGATATATTTATGCCAATGGAAACAACAATGATAATATTTCAAGGTAACAAGTTCAATATGTCCATGAGAAATTAATTAACAGTTCTCGGGGATGTTTCACAGACGATGAGAATAAAAACGCAGTACGTATTCATCTCAAATATCCGTGGACGTTCTCTACACAATCAGCTCACGTCTGAAGGGAACACGTGATCTGCAAGTGAGATATTAATTCAATGTGTACACTATATTTCAGACTCGCCTGAAGATGAAGCATCCAAATTCATGTGAGACCTTCCATCAGTTTTAGTGAAGCCGAACTCTTTATAATTATATTTCAGTTGGAATTCCACCATTGTTTACTATAAGTAGGTATGTAAGTAAGTTGCTGTGTATCAATAAGTTTCTGTATCATAAAGCATAAATAACGATCTAGTCACTAATTTTATAAAATTGCCTTTATCACAGGAAGAATATGGCAAAACGGTACCGTAAATGTTTCTTTCGATGAAGTAAGAAAACTTTCTCTCAAAGCATGAAACATGAACGACATAGCTTGTGCTAGAAAAATCCCTAACTGTTCTATAATGAAAGCAAGATTTGTGTTACTTTTTGAACGCCAATTTTTACCATGATAAATTGCTTATCACACTGACAGTCTATGAGTATCGTATCAATTCTATACGGGCACGTATTGGGCGCCTAGAGAAAGAGTCCCTAAATTACAGTTATCTATTAAACTCTGTTTGAACAAAATGACGCTTTCAATGCAATGAGAGGAACTAATATTATATTATTTACATGCGGGCGCCATTTGGACCGCAGGCCAGCTGCAGATTTGTCTCTATCTTTCATATTTTAGATCCCGTGAACTAATAAAATCCGGTGACGCTGAGGCCACTTTTATTGCCAGTCAAATAAAGCATTGCCGGCACCCCAAACTAACCGATGTCATTGCTGGGAAATAGGGAGCCAGATCTCAACATGAACAATTTGGCCAGTAATGAAAGTGTACAGTGTCTGTATTCCCAATATTAACCTTGTAATTATTATCATACTTCAAAAACCAGTCAAGTCAAGCTAGTGAAACTGACACATACAATTAATAGTACAAATGAGAAAAAGTACACCAAATTTCGGATTGGCTGGGAAGCTGGGTTCGCGTCTCAGAAGCTGGCAATGAAGTTACATTGCGTAGAGCATATCGCGTGGAGAGGCGAGGGGAATTACCAAGCTGACTGCTACAACTACTGATTACGTCTCCTGCTCTTCACTCCACCATTAATTCGAAATTCGAAGATTAAGATAGAAGAACACCTCGTTAAGTGCATGCGAGATAAAAAAAAACATTGTTATTATCATTTTGGGAGACTTACTGAAATGACAAATTTTTTAGTATTTTTTTACCAATTGAATGATCGGTTCTGGTACATTCAATTTATCAGTTGTTTTAATGTAGCTCATTCCTGTTACATGATTACCAAGAAAGGGTTTTTTTTATCAGAAGACATATCGTTCTTTCACCATGATGCTAGTTTGCGTAATAACCAACTCGTCTCTAAAAGATGACTTCAAAAGAAATTCTAAAAACGTTCTAGAATGTATCGGAGTGTTAAATATTGCAGAACATTCAAGAAAACTTATGGAAGTAGGTTGTAAGACAGAATGATGAACGGAAGTTGTTTTGCGGTAATGACATCCGCCAAGGAGAAAATGTTTTCGTCGTATTTGTCTGCATGTGTCTTTGTCTGTCACTTAAATAGCTGAAAATTTATGAACGTATTTTTACGAAATTCACAGGAATTGTTAGGCATCTTAGGAGTAACAAATGAATGACTTTCGGTGAAGATCCGTTCAACCGTTTGTTTGTTTGTCTGCCTCTTTTCTGTTAGTACTATAACTCAAAATGTTATTACGGATTTTTATTGAATTGACATGATCTATTAGGTTTATTACGTAGCGTAAATGACCAAAGTCTTGTGATCATCTGTTTGTCCGTTTGTTTGTCTCTGCTGTTGATTTCATGGTTATCAGCAAATTAATTCTAAAAGTTATTAACGGATCTTTATGAAATTTACAGGAAATGCTAGAAATGTTGAAAGACATATATGAACTAGAACACCTCGCGGCGTAAGACCATCACCCGCGGTGGAAGCAAAATTCAAAGCTGTCATTTTTCATGGACAGCTTCTTTAGAGTTTTGGCATCTTTCACATCTCAGTCAACTCAGCTGACTGTCTGAAAGGGCTCAATTCCTACCTCTTTTTGGGTGGAGTTATAGATTCAACGCTATTTTTGATGGCCAGCTCATGCAAGAGTTTTGTCATTTTACACATCTCAGTCAATTCCCAATGTGCGTTTTTATTACTTAGCGTCAATCTTTGATTGGCCAGAAAATGAGCTTTCATTACTTAGCATCAGGCTTTGATTGGCCTTACCATGGTTTATTTTACTTAGTAACGACATAAGAACGTTAGCAGAACCAGACCTGCTCTACNAATGTGCGTTTTTATTACTTAGCGTCAATCTTTGATTGGCCAGAAAATGAGCTTTCATTACTTAGCATCAGGCTTTGATTGGCCTTACCATGGTTTATTTTACTTAGTAACGACATAAGAACGTTAGCAGAACCAGACCTGCTCTACCTAACCTAGATGAGAGCAAGCAATTTTGATCGCTAGCTTGTTTGAAGGTCATTCTGTTAGAACGACAGTAGTTGTATCGTCTTAACAGGAATATAACGTTCTAACGGGAGTCTGCGTCGTTTTAAACTGTCATATATAAATATATATATATACATAAATATATATTGAACTAAAACTAATATCATAAAACAAATACACGATTGTCGACAAATTTTATAAAAAGCTTAACGTTTCGGGAGTTTAATTTTCCATCTTCAGAAGCTTAAAATTTATAACTGACAATGTTTAATTTGGCAAGACCATAAAATTGAGTGTTTGCATGAGGGGACCCAAAAAGCAAATGACTGCAGTGCGCAGTTTTTTTATGAAATTTGTCGACAATCGTATATTTGTTTTACATAAATATACTTAAATCTTCACCTCTTCATCTCTCACAGTCACACTTCGTTTTCGGGTGATAATAATATTGGTGATGATCGGGTGGTCTGTTTATGTGTTTGAGTAATGTTCGTTAGAATGTTTGTCAGCAACATAACTCAAAAACGTATGGACGGAGCTTCAAGAAAACTATAGAAGCTGTTATTACTATAAAAAGCACACATCACCAAACTTTGTTGATAATAAAAGGAAATGCTAATTTCAGTATCAATATATGTAGATTTGGTGGAGGTATGCGCTCTCAGAGTACTTTAGTTAAGTATGTTTTTTAAAGGCAAATAAATTGTTATCAATATTTTTTATTTTGTATGAGCACATTTTGAATCAATATTATTCTAAGTTTTCCATTAATTTACTATTTTTTTGCAGAAAGAACTGAAATTCAGTCTACCTTCCCTTTTTTCATCGTATTATAGAAAGCATAAGCAAGTTTCCTTACACTGACATGACTAGTGATAGAGGTATGGTAATAAATACGAATACTTTCTTCAGATAGTGCACGTTAGTACTTGCATATGGAGACTGTTCACAACATGTTGTTTTCTTCCGCCATTATCTAAACTGATAATAAACAGATACATATTAGAAAATGTATAGTCATTACTGAAACTCATAACTCAGCGCGACCTTCTCGAAAAGAATCAGAAAAAAGCACCGAACCTAGAACGGAGTGTAAATACTGGCACTTTGAAGCGCTGAAAAGGCGTTCTTTATAAAATGTGTGTCATTTTTTGAGCTTTGTATGGGTTTTAGTGAGCAAGGAAGATGCTCCATCCACAGAAGCTCTTTTTCCAATTTTCATGATTTGCAATATTTTATTAGGAGACCCTGAAGCACAAGGTATCAATCAATGTGGGTAATCTGCTGTATACACAAAACTGGACTAATAGGAGAATTTTGTTTCTTCGCCGGATCGCAATGCTGGTTCATTTAATTTATTTCTCTAAGAACAAATAAGAATAATTGAAACCTTTAAATGTCCTTCCCTGCCGGCAACTGCAGGTAAATCCTGATTCCTCGGATCCGTTCGTCATCGGTCCTACATGTGAGTCTTGAATATCTTAATTGTGCTTAATTAAACCAACAGTGGCTGGCATTCACATCACGGGTTTCTTCTCAGACGTGAGCTTTTGGTGTCGGTGATGGACTCTGGTAATCAAAATGAGCTTCGTGTTACTGTGAAAATTAAAGTGTGAACATAGTTCTCGGGCGTTCATCACACCGACGAGAAAGTCGTATTTTTTCAGATGGTAGAAATTAAGGTACTTTTACGACACACATGTCATGAGCAACATGTTTAAAGCGTACAAGAATATGTTTCTAGAGCTACATAGTTTTGTTATTGAAATTATGTTAGTGAATGAGGCTCCTTATATACTGACTGTGTAATTAAATGTTTTGTTTTTGTCACTTATCAAGTACCTAACATTTTAATAATTTTTATCTCTGGAGAAACGTAAGAATAAGTCAAAAAATAAAGGGATAATGCATACGGTTACAGCTTGGCAATGACAACTCCTTTTCAGCAACTAAATATTTATTTTATTGTCTAATGGAAACAAAGGAAGTAATTAATTTTAAACAACAAACAATAGTCAAAGGTGACTCCCATTTTAATGGTAACTTCAGTGGCAAAAACGTACGAGATTTTTTACCGACTTAAATAAAAAAGCAAAACCACGTGAAGAGGATATGAAGTATTGCAGTAAGGCCGAGCTATGAAAATATAATTATTAAGTGTCGTATCGAGTGGCCCTTGACCTTCTAGCCGAAGTGTAGGGATCGATGCAGAGATCGATGGCGAGCAGGACTGAGGTGCCGAATTCTACAGACTAGGATGAAGTCACTTTCATGAAGTTAGGTTAAAAATAGCATTTAAAAGTTCACTATTAACTGGCTACTGACGTTCTACCCGATGTAGGGAAATCGATACGAGGATGGGAGGTTATTGAGACTTCAGTGGATGTCGCATTCTGCAGACGTAGAGGAGTTCTTCTTTTTATTAAATTTTTGGTAAAAAATGGGCCATTCACAGAACAACTCAAAAGTTAGAGACAAGGGAACTGTTGAATTTAGGGAAAATGATAAACAATTTTTTAATAATTGATTCTTTATGAAAGGAGTTTTTACTGTTGTTCAAAGAAGTTTCTCTGCCTGAATGGCCGAGCTTTCCTTCTGGCTTAAGGAAAAGTTGAGTTTTTATATGGTGTTTCAAAAAAATTATACACTTTCTTTGACGAAAAGAACATCTCTTAGTGTCAGAAATATCAGCATGGTACTGGAACAAGCAAAGTCAGTCGACCCATAGTTACGCATTAATTTAAAATGAGGCTGTGTATATTGACGTTGAACCATGGTGAGTGAGTTAGTTAGGCCAGCTTGGTTCAGCGAGTCCCTGGCAGCGGCAAGGGGTCGCAGATCCAGGTGCGGTGGGGAGCCGGTACCCCTCCGCAGCCCAACGTGCTTTCCTACCCGCACCAGAACGTGCAATTCACCCAAAAAATTACTTATTAAAGAACTGTTTTCTATACATTGAGATGCTAATGCAGCTAATGACCTATGCAACTCAATTGTAAAATAAATGAATGAGTAAACCGTTCTACACCATACTAGGAATGTTAGATACACGGCTGAATGAAAAATCTACAAAATACGAAAATAATTTTTTAAGGTGTCATGCTAGCGATATAGCGCAGCACGACGCTATATTGGAATTGAATCATTTAATTTGGAGAAGAAAATACGTAATGCTAATATAGTCCGTAGAAAAGAATACAGAATTAGATATGTTCTAAAAACACCGCAAAGGCTTTCCAGTGGCTAAGGTTACGCAACTTAAGCGTTTTTTTACTCTAAAGTCCTGAACTATAGCATTCCTGTGTGGCTACTCAGCTTGGACTTAATGAAACCCTGCGACCTAATGCTAAGGTATCATAGAGGCGCCTTTCTGGCTGAACCCATCTACAGCTAAGAGAATTACCGTACGCATATTTATCGAGGTCATGAAAAGCTTTAAGAATGAGCCACAAGATATCACCCAAGAAATTTATACGCAAGATTCCAAGAGATAATAACGAGACTTGGAATCACCGTTACTTGGAATTATCGTTACTTGGAATCCCCGTTACTTGGAATCACCGTTACTTGGATTCCCCAGTACTTGGAATCACCGGTACTAGGAATCACTGTTACTTGGAATCGCCTTACTTCCGATCACCGTTACTTAGAATCACCGTTACTTAGAATCACCGTTACTTAGAATTACCGTTACTGAGAATCCCCGTGAAAAGAAGCGGTCTAGCAGACAAAGATTACGCAAAAGGAAAGCGCTAAGGCTTGACCGCCCTGGCAGCAGTTTAATCTTGTCGTTCGACTATTTATAATTTAAGATTTACGTTCTGAATATCGAAATCCTAATAGCAACGATCATTGGATAATTGATATACATACCGCTCATGTCTTAGTGACATTAAATGGAAAAATGAATATGTTGAATTAGATTCGTCGGGAATAGAAAGCTTTAGGTCGCCACGCTTCAGATTACCTATACGCCTACAAGTAACTGCAACTTAGGTAGCGATACTCTGTGTTGTGGGACAACCGGCGTGCGCAGAACCAAGGTAGAGTCGGTCGGCGTGACGGCCTTAAACGGCCATCATCTTCGCATCCATTAGGTTTAGAAGAATAGCCATCCCCGGTTGAACTCAGATACGCAGCCCAGTAGCTGAGAGCGTGAAGCATTTACGGCGAAGTCCAAAGTGGCCGCAAGAAGGAAAGGGATTGGAAACAGCGCGTCCTCGTAGACTAAGGACAAACCGCAAGGTTAAGTAGATGCTGCGCTGCTTAGCTCTAGAATGAGACTGAACTTTCAATTAGCAGGACGTCTGATTACGAATGCTAAAGAGTCTGTTTCTTGTGGTGTGGTCATTACACGTTACGGCTACGGGCGAGCACAAGTAGCCCGAGGTGCAGGGACCTGCTGTATTTTCTACAGCTAGAGTTTTATAAGCCCAGGAAAATTTCTACAGACGCCTTGCAATGCACTTAAAGCAAATTCTATAGGGAGAAATGAAGAAAATATTAGGAACGTTGTTTTGTGTTACAGCCCGTAGAACTGTGTGCTCATTTTTATTTACACCCCTTTCGCAAGGCGGCAAATGGCAGTTCATTTCATTAAAAAATAACTTTGCAGGTTGGACACTATGATTCCACTGATTTCACCCCTTTTCTAAAATACTATTTTAATTGGTAATCGGAATGCCTCAGTGCAGAGCACTTGTCTGTAGTACACAATACAGTGAATGACGTCATTCATTAGGGCAACGGCAAGATTGAACAGTACAATAGAGTGTTAACTGCAGCAAGATTCCATTTATTTCCATAGCAGTTTAGTCAACATGACTAATTAATGAAATAATTTTAAAGAGACTTTTCCGCTAATAAATTTTCCAAAGTTACTAACAACGCTTCCAGTCATCTTTGAAATACGCGTATTATTTTAGCTAATAAATTTAACTACTGTGCTTGCAAGCAATTTCAAAAATGCAATTATAACTAATGAAGTCAACTGCTACGGTATAGCTCTTTTTTGAATAAGAGTTAAACAAATACACTTATCTTCCCTTAATTAATTTTTACAAGTAACAATTAAGTTGATAGACTTTATCACTGAGATCCTACTCTTGTAGCTGGTGAGCGTTATATTTGAGGTAACTCTTATACTTAAAGTGCAAGCGGCGGTTGATCGTCTTCTGGTAAGCCTGTCAAATAGCTTTTGCAGTGGGGCTGATTTCTGGTTGCGCGCTTCTTCACTAAAATGCATTCTACAGTTGATACTACATAAGGAACGTTAAATGCAGTCTCGCCATTATTATTGACAAAAAAGAGCTAACAAAGTATACATTCTGCCCGATGACCCCACAAACTTTATTTTCAACCATTGCAGTGCTGTCCAGCCGTGATGCTACAGCCATTCAGCCTCCACAGCATTCCAGCCATTCCTCACTAACACAATTTAGTGGGCACACTGCACGCTATGCATATTTTTGCAGTACAATACCAAAATTAAAAAAATCTAAAATGTTGCATTGCAAAACGTATCTGCAATAATTTAGCTTCTATATCAGGGCTCCTTGTTCAATCCTTTCTATTGAACTTCCTTGGAGCCCGTTACTGAACCGCCTTCTGCTGCAGCTGCCTAGGCTGCAATGGGAATTTTGAGAAAAAAACCCATGATCTTGGGGAAAATCCATGCTCTGGCAGCCTTGGGTGTGGAAGGACAGATACACAGACACACTGACGAGTGAAGACTCGACATCTCAGCGGATACTCTATGGCTGTAATTAACAAGAAATCTAAACTTAGCATTATGCTATTGGTCTTTGGTGGCGATAAGTTGATGATAATTATCTTAGGATATTTTGTGTCAATAAAGACTCGATGACCATCGCCCAACGATAACCTTCAATGGAGAAATGATTTTCTTTGTGCCTATAAATGCGTTCCTTACATTATTGTGAACTGTTCACTTTTTGTTTAAAATTGATAACTGAATAGGATGCAATATTATCATTAATACTAGTTAGCTTTAGAACTCATTTAGGATCTCGGTTGAGCACTGCGGGTGATGTAGTCTATGCCGTAACTATCATAATACTTCATGTAGCGTAGAGGGGTAGAAGAAATGACGTTATCAACTATGATAGTCGGTTTAGTAACTTTAGTTATTTATGAAAAATATATTATGTATCTATAAATATATTTCCAGTTTTCTTGTCATGCTTTATCGGTATAAAGTCGAGGGAAATTCGAGCCTAGAAACAAGGGTGATAACAATTAATATTAAGGCACACACAGTCTTAGTGATACGCAAAGCCACCTCGATATTACTTTTAAAGTGAAGAGGCCGAATTCATAGTCAGCATAATATATTTATTCGTAGAAGTTACTCTTTAATTTACTGGTTATTCAACTAAATTTTCATAGAAGCAATTGTTTTCTGCTACAATTTCATAACACAGAGGTTTAATGTTTACATAATTAACTCAATGTTCAGTTTCTGCATGACATTAACTGGATGGTGTCAACCTGCATCATAAGGGGTTACTCTGACAGTAACTTCGTGGCATTTCTAAGATTTACGTGTACGGCTGTACATAGAGAACATCAGCGGCAAGACCATTTCTGATAACCGTATGCTAATCTCTATGTCATGTACCAAAGCATTTATTAATCACATTTCGTAACAATGCAATGAGAATCCCAATCTGAATTTCACACAGCCACAACAACGAAACAGTGCAGCTTTTTACGTGGAAATGGTCGCTGATTTCTGTTGAAAGCAAATTCCCAAACACAATTACAGCAATGTTATTCTGTTGAGTTCGGTAACTCAGCAATTTCAATAAATATTTGCAGAAACTTCTATGTGGAACGCTGTACGTGTACAATTAACACTCTAGTTATACTTCTCGAGTTGGAGTCAACAAACAGTTTGGGTCTTGCTTGTGATTTCAAACAAGGCGGGCTGTCTTGTCTACCCGGTTCCTCTTTTGAAAAATAACTGGTTGTTACCTCATCTAGGAAGTTATATTTTGTCGGAGTTTGTTTTTATGTCTGTCTGCCGGTTTGTCGGTCTCTCACCAAGATAACTCAAAGAGTTATCGACGGATCTTAATGATATTTACCGAGATTGCTAGCTATGTTAAGAGGAACAGATGATTAATTTTTAACGAAGATCCGCCCTTTATTATAGTAACATAACTCAAGCAGTTATGAACGGATATTCATGACATTGCATGAATTATTAGGAACTATCCGAAGGGCCAATGACCAAATATTCATGATGCTGTGTTGGCCCGTTTATCTCTATTTTTTGTTCATTTTTATAGGTAGTATAACCTAAAAGCTATCAATAGATTCTTATACACAAAATTTGCAGAACTGTTAGAAATGTTCAAGGACACAAATGACTAAATTTTGAGGATAAGTTGCTGGTCCATTTGTGAGTTGGACTATATGTTGGTTTTAATGTTTGTCATAAAATTATTTCAAACGTTCTCAACGGATCTTAAAGAAAATTGCAGCAACTGTTGAGAATGTCAAGAGGCACAAATTACCAAATTTCGGTCATGATTTAAAGACAGTCTTAGTTTCAGGACCATCCTGGATTTTTTGTTAACGTTGCTTTGCCTGGTGGTGGTAGCTACGCCCTCTCAATCTGCAGCTCTATTTAGAGACTGGCATTGCGCATGGTAAGGGCGTCGTATGAATATAAAGATCGTTGAAGCTTTACTATTATTAAAACTTCACGCTCGGGTTACCACGGATATGTGCAACCCAAATGAAGCCTTGAGCAAAACCGAGAAGCTCGAAACGCTGCCTAAGAAAATCCTACAGAAAGCTATTAAAAGATTACTTAAACGCCTGTAAGCCTATACGATCGAAAGCACATGCCGGCGATGAATTCCAAACCGAACGGACCAGGGTAGGAAACGCCGACTGAACTAACGGGCTCTGCACCTAATAGTCTCCAAAGTGCAAGAATGCGTATCAACAGCAGCGCGTGTAAGTCTTTCGAAGACTTTGGGGGCAGGGGCAGAAGAATACAAGCATTGTCTCTCATTTTCTCCTATGAGACAGATTCACCAGATCACTCTGAGCACACAGCCTGCTGGCTGAGCTAACAAGTCGGTAGACGCAAGTGACTGTCTGCAGCCGAAGCCCAGACATGTGAGCAACACTCTAACACAGGCATCAAAAAGCACAAAAGCATCTACGGATTACATCTTGATCACCAAACACAGAATTTACCTTGCGCAGGAGCCCAATCTTACTGGAAGCACGTGACAAGAGTCGCTTAATATGGGGCTCAAACATTAGCTTCCCAACAAAGACGACACCGAGAATCTCCAAGGAGCTAGTTCTCTGGAGCAAAGTATCATCTATCTTCAGAGATGGATGCTACGGTAAAAGTGTCAGATTCATACTACAGGCTGAGCATTATGCACTAATGCGCGAGAGATCCCTATTTAGGGGTTGGGCTACATTATGCATGCTGGGGGCTTGTATTACTGGTATCAAAGTGGAATCGTCAGTATAGTTGATTATCGTGTTCTCCAGCGAAATGAGTATGTCACTAGTGTACCGAACAAACAACAGCGGGCTAAGTACGCTATCCTAAGGGATGCAAGACACTACCGCGAGTGTGGCACTCAAAATACCGTTAACAGACACTCTCTGCGTTCGTTCGGAAACACCGTCATGAATGATTGGCGCAACATTATCACCGACACCAAACGATTCCAATTTGTCGAATAAACCCCTGGGGTTGACGCAGTCTAATTCCACACCAAAGGCTACCTGTACAATTAAGGCGTGCCTCAGAACTACGATCCAGCGCCGACTGTAAGTGGTCTAACACCGACATCAATGCGTCATAACAACACAATCTAGTTCTGTACGTAAACTGACCTGCAGGCAGCAGTCCCGTCAGCTCAGCAAAACGCCCCAGCTTCCAAGCCACCAATTTTTCGAACACCTTCGACAAAATGGGAGTCAGCGTAACAGGTTGGTAGTTGACTAAATTTGGCGACACTGGACCTTTATGACATGTAGAATTTTTCATTATTCATAATTATGATTTCACGTTAAGTAAAGTACTTTCAATATTAAATTGCCTAGTATTATATTAGTGTTGATTAGCCACATGCGGACTAAATTAAATTTTGCTTTAGTTGAAGTGTTGTCTGTGAAAGATTCTGAGATTATTTGTTAAATGTCCAACTCTGGTGCAATATTTGATTGCAGATACTCTTATTGCACCTCTCGTATGCCAGGATGGCAATGCAATTTTTGTTTACAAATGCAATAACGATGAGCTCTCTAAACTCAGTGATTGAATTTAGCAGTTTGATCGGCTCTGACTGATCCCGGCGAGTTTTAATCAAAATCATAACTTTGTTTTCCAATGCGGATGCTGACAGAAAACGTTACCTGAACGAAGTAAATGATGCATCAATTTTCTATGAAAGTTACCCTAATGAAGAGAGATTGAGTTAAAT
>LQNS02000137.1:17286000-17298746 GCA_001587735.2 Parhyale hawaiensis | reverse complement strand
ATATTATATCTGATCTTTCCTGAAAATTTTATCAAATTACATCCATAACTTTTTGAGTTATGATGCAAAATAATAACTAACAAAACAGTAAACAAGCAATCATGCAAATAAGCAAGCACATTCCGATCACCACCAAAATTCAATCATCTGTAGATGGTACCCAGTGTGACCTTCCCTGAAAATTTCATCACATTCGATTGAAAAGTTTTTGAGTTATGTTGAAAACTAGTAACAGAAATACACCGTCAAAAACATGACCCCCTGGGCGGAGGTAGTGAGCCGAAACTGAGATAAAATGAATTATTATTCTAAAAATATCTATTTGTGTCATTAGAAGATCCGAAATGTGTATCTCTGCAACAAAGACGCTGAAAACATTTTATCATAGGAGCGCTTCCGCTATCCCCTCTTACTCAGTGTTCTTCTCGAGGAACCGCCATACTGTTTTTCTAAAATCTCTTGACAAGAACTGTTTAGGATAAAAACCAAATCACCACGATATTCCTATATATCTTGACATATTATGTACCAATTTTCGTCATCATAGGATACAATACACTATAGAAATAAAAGTTTATTAACCGGCTGTCGGACATTTCCAGGGATCTGTGTACAATCCTTCTTACAAACTGCTCCATTAATGTGAAATCAGCAACTGAAGTAATTTTTTGTATGTCTGCCATAAAGTTTCAACCATTTACTCTGCAATGAAGCAAAGAAAACTTAATTCTAGCGATACCAAGGATAACTGCAACGAAAATAGTATACCCAATTTGCTGTTCCATAGATGGAACACTGAGCGCTCGTGGGTTAAAATTTTCTCTTCACGTATACTGTACATAGATATCCGAGAAATGATTTGCCGACAAGCAAGCAGCGGCAAATTCCCAGGATATTGTGGGTATTCTCTCCTTGCCATTAGATTGGTTATTCGATAAGCCATATACTGACTGCCCCCTATATGATGGCACAGCTTATTGCTGTCGCTTCTTTAGATGGATTTCTACTTAATAACGCCACCTTAAACGGAATACAAATTGCTTATGGGGTTGAGCAGAATGTATTTAACAAGAAACACGTATTCTTGGATATGGATCATTCGTGAGCGACAATATCTGAATCTTAGAACCCGTGTGTGACAAATACTCCTAGTTGTTGTTACTTTATTAAATAATAAATATGCCGACTAATCATCAAAAGAAAATCTAACGTTTCGGGAATATTTCTCATCACCAGAGGAAGTTTTCAAATGTTATCTACCGTTTCCAATGCAAAGATTGCAATGCCTCATACATCGGTAGCACTGGATTCAGTTCCCCGCCTGCAAACCGGGAAAAACAACCATCTCTTCAGCAAGAATGACTTCTCCATCATAACCATTTTTACCCAATTGAGCTCACAATATCAGAGTCACTCCACATCCATAGAACAAGACCCAGCCTTAACATTATGACCTCGGCTATACCGCTTCACACAGTTCACAATTAGTCCCACATCCGCTGACTGTACAGGTGCGGACATCCTCCTCCCTAAGTAGCTCTGTTCATTCGCGTTTTAGACTTCCCACCGAGAGGATCTGTACTTCCCTTTAGAATTAAAATAAAGAGAATTTTTAGCTCTATTCATAGCTGATAGATTTAAATTTAATCCCTGATGATGTGAAATATTCCCGAAACATCAGAATTTATTTTTGATGATTAGTCGACATATTTATTATGTAATGTTTGTCGTTTTTATTTTTCTTATTTCATTTAACATAATTTTTCTCTGCTGAAAATGTGTTTTTTTTTTCTAATAGAGCGATTCCAACAATTCTTTGTGTCATGATCCGAAGTCCGTAAGTTAATTGACAAACATTTTACTGAAATTACAGACCTAGCCTGAATATTCACCCGGGGGTAGGGTTCCGTCGAGCAATACACTAGTTTGCCTTCCGTGGACGATAAATGCAGTATGTATTTAGGGCTCGAGTTATGTCAACAGTTTGTAAGCTATTTCAGAGTACCAGAGCCGCTGAAAAATTTCATACCTAATAACTAATTACGAATTACATTATCGTAAATTGTGTCTGAATGCATAAGATGCTAAAATTTTATTTTTATTTCATATTTTGAGTAACACTTCATACACACACACACAACTATTGCGGAATGCTTGGCATTGCTACAAGTCAGTCTCCGTGATAAACCGGGGAATCTCGACAACAGAGTCTTGCATCTCGCAAAAGTCCCCTCAGGGCTAATGGAGTTTCCAGGCAATTAATGCTCCAGCTGTAATTGGGCTTCATGGTTATGAGTCTTTGAGAAAGAATCGAGATGGGTAGGGAAAGTCAGCCCTGTATTACTTTCATATGAGGTACTTAGTGCTCAGCCATCTGGGACAGTTGTAACAAAAGATATTAAGTCAGACTTAGAGCATACGGTTAGAATTTGCGACAAAATCATAGAATTCCGCTGCAAAACTAGGGATGCACGATGAAGAATTGGAAACAACAAAATTTGGTATTTAATCACTGAGTTCACTTTTGGTAGATGGCAAATTTTTTAATATAAATAGTAGAAGCCCAATTTTCGATATTAACACACCAAATGCTGTCTCAAAGCACAAGATCATCAATTTTCAAGCAAATAATTCTAGTACAAGTAGATATATTTCAATTTAATTTTCATTTTAAAATATTACTCTGGTGGACATGTGTAGTAAGCAAAAAAATTTTGACACTAAATGTTTTTCATTTAGTAAGAAACAAAGGACCAAGGTCACTGCCATAAAATGAATCATAGTGTAATTTCAGGAATTCAATAAATCTATCTATAAATCTTCAATCTATCATCCGCAGCTTCCTTGCTAAAATGTATCAGGATAGCAGCACAACAGCCAGTGAAGGAGAAAAGTTTTATTTTACACTTCCATACTTTGGCCCTCAGTCCGAGAAACTCAAGCAAGAATTAGTTTCTTTATTGTCCATATATTATAAAAATATAGATTTCAAAATCATTTTAACCAATAATTTTTCCATCGGTTCATTTTTCCACTATAAAGACAAACTTCCTGCTGATATGCGAAGATCTCTCGTTTATTAGTTCAGTTGTGCACGTTGTGCATCGAGCTACATTGGTAGCACTTTTCATTTGCTTCGCACGAGAGTATTCGAGCATATGGGCAGGAGTAGTCGAACCGGTATTCTCGCTGTCCCGCCATTTTCATCAGTCCGCTCACACAGTGAACAGTGCAATAGCAGAGTACAAATGACAAATTTTACTATTTTGGGTTCATCCCCTGACCCTTCCGATCTTAGAATACTGGAGTCCCTGTACATTCTGAAAGAAAAACCTTCCTTAAACGATAGTAATAGTTCCCACCCCCTTTTATAGCATAATCTTAAGTTCATCCCTTCTTTTTTTTCGTTTTTTTACCGTTTTACCTTATTACATTGTGTTATGTTCCCCATGTGTATTTATAAAGTGTAGATTGTACTTGTTAAAATTCATCATTATTTTGGTTTTCAGATTGTACTGAGGATGGGATTGATTCCCGAAACGTTTACGTTTATTTTTAATAACGCTTTTTATTGAATTCCTGAAATTACACTATGATTCATTTTATGCCAGTGACCTTGGTCCTTTGTTTTTTACTGAAATCTAGGCTTTTAGCCACCCGTTCCTATGAAGTCGTTTTTCATTTAAATTTAGTTGTTGACCCTATCTGCTCCAAGGCGGTGCAAAATTGTACCGCCACACCGTTTTTCGTTCACAGTTCTGCTCCCAGTGATATTCAGCCCCCAAAATTCCGTGACTTTTCTCAATTGAACATGAATATCAGTAGAATTCTGATATACCCGCACATTACAGCCAAAAATATAGATAATAGAAATATTTCAGAAAATTAGATGATAACATTTCCGTGTAGATTTTCTTTTTATGTAAAAAGAACTTTCAAATTATCACTAAAATACAGCAACAAGGCTAGAAATGAAAAATAAAAGCGATTATACGTTCGTCTTGTGAAAGTATGAAAACTGCGGCAGATGTGCTGCCGGAGCATTCATCCTGCACTGTCCGGAGATATTTTCTTCTATTCAAATTTAATTGACATTAAAACTACTCTGAGGCAATATTTTTTAATTAAATAGGCGAAAGAATAGTTGAATAGATGACTTTTGAGACTATGAGGAAAAAACTCTGATATTGATAAAGTTATAAGCATTTTTAGTGGTCGGTACACATTTGACGCTCAAGCGGGTGAAAAAAAAATTGGTAATGGATAGGGTTAAGACCAGTAAAAACATTATAGGCATATATGAAAGTACCTATATAAAGCAACCACATACTGCAACAGCCAACTTGAGGAAGGTTAGCGACAGCACAGACTTTCTAGCTAAAACAGTCGCAACTTTGTGAGCATAAATTTTATTGAAGATTTATTGAACAGTTCAGTATTTTAGAGTTATGAGTAGAGCTCGGACATTTGAGCATTTATACGTAAAATGCTACAAACGCTCTTAATGCTCCATAATGCTCCAAACGCTATAAATGCTCCAAAGTGCTCCTTTGTACTCCATTTGACTCTAACTGCTCACAAAGTTGGAGCAATCTCAAATAACTGGAGCATTCTTAGCAGGTGGTCAACCGTACTTTCAAGTGTATTGAATATCAACGAGTCTGATTCAAGCATAAATGAACGACAGCTGCAATATTCAATACCCATTGACGAGACTTCTGCCAGTTTGAAAGTGGTAAAATGGTTAAAGTAAGGAACTTCTTCAGGGTGGGGTAATTTTCTTCTGAGTTCCCCCAAAGTATGACACACTAACGAACAAAATAGCATAATTGGTAGATGAATGAGACGTGCATGATCACAAAAGTAGTTGTAATTTTTCAACTGGGGTTTCTGTAATTTTACAATTTAATTAGGTTCTTCTAAACTGGTTGTAACGCATTTATAGTAAGTATAGTTACCCTAGGCGCAACAACAGTACATGAAGGTGCAATGAGCTTCGTCTACACGATCCATCACTTCATCGATCTTAAACACAAGAATCGACAAGCAAAATCACAAAAATTCCCCCCCCCCCACCCCTGTCTCAACGGCATCAAAAACAGAAGCCACGAACACTTCAAGGTCACGGTACGCAAATTCAGCATTCCATTACTATTAATGGATATTCCGCCCTCACTTTATCGGTCATATATTCACTTTAGTTATAGATGCTAATTGGCGGGTGAAACTTTATATATATACTGCTGAAAAGTGTAGCTAAAGTTCACTCACTGGCACCCCCTCAAAGTGTAGAAGATAAAACAATAATTTCTCATTTTTTATTTATAAATTTCTTTAATTTCTATTGCAAGTCACACTGTGCACATCCGTTTATTGGTAATTTTGCATTGAGAACGAGGTAACATCGAAAATGATTACTTTTTTCTTCCATGTCTGCATTGAACTCCTTATACGATGTCAATAATGATTAACCGTTGTATATCAACGGTTTACGAAGGACGACATGTTTTCAACGAATCAAACAAATAAAATTGGCTACGCGGGTAGGCTTTAGTAAAAAATTATACTTTATTTACTAAATAATATATTTGAAATAAATACATCTATTTACAGAGAGAAATATAATTTGCAAACTTTTTGTGATCATGCTCAAAGATTTCCAGCACTACTGGCGATCAATAATCACGAACTTCGAAGGCTCACCGCGTGTGTTTGTCGATCAAAATCGTTCCGCGAGCACAAACTTTGACGAAAAGCTGTATCGTGTGGACGCAGCCATACCAGTTCAGTGCATTCAGTGCCTCGTAGTTAGGTACCGGTACACCTTTTCAACTGTTGACATTGTACTGGACTAAGGTTGAATTTTGTTTTGCTTTATCTTTTAAAAATTTTGATGATTTTATCAATCTTTGCACCTCTCATTTTTACCTGCAAAAATTTTTCCTAAAGCAAAACCTCATTTAAATTCTTACTTCGATAGGTGTGTAAATTATAATTTGGTGCACGAATCGCTCAGAAAACTGTCCCCAAATGCTCCGGCAACTACTCCAAGCGCTCCTATGAGTGCTCTAAATGCTCCGGCAACTGCTCCAAATGCTCCTATAAGCGCTCTAAATGCTCCAGTAACTGCTCCAAACGCTTCCATAGGTGCTCCTGATGCCCATTTCTATCGCTACTATTGCACACTTATAGCGCTGCAAATGCTCCTTTTAACCGCTACTACGGCTCTTTTTTAACAGCTGCAATGTCTTAGCTCTAGTTATGAGTAACAGAACATCTTATCTTTTCCTAACATTAAACCCATTTCACATCTTTAAGAGAAGCTTCAATGCTGATACAATAAATTGTCCGGTATTGTGGCATTCTGATGTGAAAAACGTCATTTCTATGTAAATCTTAAATGCTTGATGATGCCGAGTTTCAAAAAAGTACGGATAGCACAAATTCCATATTTAACTCAATCTCTCTTCATTAGGGTAACTTTCATAGAAAATTGATGCATCATTTACTTCGTTCAGGTAACGTTTTCTGTCAGCATCCGCATTGGAAAACAAAGTATACTAAAACTAATTTTGAGCGGCCCTAGTCAGTCTCGGGATCAAACTGCTAAATTCAATCACTGAGTTTAGAGAGCTCATCGTTATTGCATTTGTAAACAAAAATTGCATTGCCATCCTGGCATGCGAGAAGTGCAATGAGAGTATCTGCAATGAAATATTGCACCAGAGTTGGACATTTAACAAATAATCTGAGAATCTTCAACTAAAGCAAAGTTTAATTTAGTCCACATGTGGCTAATCAACAGTAAAATAATACTAGGCAATATAATATTGAAAGTACTTTACTTATCGTGAAATCATAATTATGAATAATGAAAAATTCTACATGTCCTAAAGGTCCAGTGTCGCCAAATGTAGTCAACTACCAACCTGTTACGCTGACTCCCATTTTGTCGAAGGTGTTCGAGAAATTGGTGGCTTGGAAGCTGGGGCGTTTTGCTGAGCTTATGGGACTGCTGCCTGCAGGTCAGTTTACGTACAGAACTAGATTGTGTTGTTGTGACGCAATGATGTCGGTGTTACACCATTTACAGTCGGCGCTGGATCGTAGTTCTGAGGCACTCCTTAATTGTACAGCTGGTAGCCTTTGGTGTGGCGTTCGACTGCGTCAACCCCAGGGGTCTATTCTACAAATTGGATTCGTTTGGTGTCGGTGATAATGCTGCGTCAATCATTCATGACGTTGTTTCCGAGCGAACGCAGAGAGTGTCTGTTAACGGTATTTTGAGTGCCACACTCCCGGTAGTGTCTTGCAGCCCTTAGATAGCGTACTTGGCCCGCTGTTGTTAGTTCGGTACACTAGTGACATACTCATTTCGCTGGAGAACACGATGATCAACTATACTGACGATTCCACTTTGATAGCAGTGATACCAGCCCCCAGCATGCCTAATGTTGTAGCCCAATCCCCAAATAGGGACCTTTCGCGCATTAGTGCTTGATGCTCAGCCTGTAGTATGAATCTGACACTTTTACCGCAGCATCCACCTCTGAAGATAGATGATACTTTGCTCCAGAGGACTAGCTCCTCGGAGATTCTCGGTGTCGTCTTTGATGGGAAGCTACTGTTTGAGCCCCATATTAAGCGACTTGTCACGTGCTTCCAGTAAGATTGGGCTCCTGCGTAAGGTAAATTCTGTGTTTGTTGATCAATATGTAATCCGTAGATGCTTTTTGTGCTTTTTGCTGCCTGTGTTAGAGTGTTGCTCACCGGTCTGGGCATCGGCCGCAGACAGTCACTTGCGTCTACTGCACCGAATTGTTAGCTCAGCCAGCAGGTTGTGTGCTCAGAGTGATTTGGTGAATCTGTCTCATAGGAGAAAATGAGAGACAATGGTTGTATTCTTCTGCCCCTGCCCTCAAAGTCTTTGAAAGACTTACACGCGCTGCTGTTGATACGCATTCGTGCACTTTGGAGACTGTTAGGTGCAGAACCCATTAGTTCAGTCGGCGTTTCCTACCCTGGTCCGTTCGGTTTGGAATTCATCGCCGGCATGTGCTTTCGATCGTGTAGGCTTACAGGCGTTTAAGTAATCTTTTAATAGCTTTCTGCTGGATTTTCTTAGGCAGCGTTTTGAGCTTCTCGGTGTTGCACAAGGCTTCATTTGGGTTGCACGTATCCGTGGTGGCCCGAGCGTGAAGTTTTAATTATAGTAAAGCTTCAACGATCTTTACATTCATGCGACCCCCTTACCATGCACAATGCCAGTCTCTAACTAGAGCCGCAGATTGAGAGGCGTAGCTACCACCACCAAGCAAAGCAACGTCAACAAAAAATTCAGGATGGTCCTAAAACTAAGACTGCTTTTAAATCATGATCGAAATTTGGTAATTTGTGCCTCTTGACATTCTCAACAGTTGCTGCAATTTTCTTTACGATTTTTTGATAACGTTTGAAATAATTTTATGACAAACATTAAAACCAACATATAGTCCAACACCCAAATGGACCAGCAACTTATCCTCAAAATTTGGTCATTTGTGTCCTTGAACATTTCTAACAGTTCTGCAAATTTTGTGTATAAGAATCTATTCATAGCTTTTAGGTTATACTACCTATAAAAATGAACAAAAAAATAGAGATAAACGGGCCAATACAGCATCATGAATATTTGGTCATTGGCTCTTCGGATAGTTCCTAATAATTCATGCAATGTCATGAATATCCGTTCATAACTGCTTGAGTTATGTTACTGTAATAAAGGGTGGATCTTCGTCAAAAATTAATCATCTGTTCCTCTTGACATAGCTAGCAATCTCGGTAAATTTCATTAAGATCCGTCGATAACTCTTTGAGTTATCTTGGTAAGAGACCGACAAACAGGCAGACAGACATAAAAAAAAACTCCGACAAAACATAACCTCCTAGATGAGGTAACAATCAGTTATTATTCAAAAGAGGAACCGGGTAGACAAGACAGCCCGCCTTGTTTGAAATCACAACCAAGACCCAAACTGTTTGTTGACTTTAAATCGAGAAGTATAAATAGAGTGTTAATTGTACAAGTACAGCGTTCCACATAGAAGTTTCTGCAAATATTTATTGAAATTGCTGAGTTACCGAACTCAACAGAATAACACTGCTGTAATTGTGTTTGGGAATTTGCATTCAACAGAAATCAGCGATCATTTCCACGTAAAAGCTGCACTGTTTCTCTGTTGTGGCTGTGTGAAATTCAGATTGGGATTCTGATCGCATTGTTGCGAAAAGTAGTTAATAAATGTTTTGGTGCATGACATAGATTATAGCATACGGTTATCAGAAATGGTCTTGCCGCTGATGCTCTCTATGTACAGCCATACACGTAAATCTTAGAAATGCCACGAAGTTACTGTCAGAGTAACCCGTTATGATGCAGGTTCACACCATCCAGTTAATGTCATGCAGAAACTGAACATTGAGTTAATTATGTAAACAGAAGCCTCTGTGTTATGAAATTGCAGCAGAAAACAATTGCTTCTATGAAAATTTAGTTGAATAACCAGTAAATTAAAGAATAACTTCTACGAGTAAATATATTACGCTGACTATGAATATAAATTAATCATTCTGCCACTTCACTTGAAAAGTAATATCGAGGTGGCTTTGCGTATCACTAAGACTGTGTGTGCCTTAATATTGATTTTTATCACCCTTGTTTCTAGGCTCGAATTTCCCTCGACTTTATACCGATAAAGCATGACAAGAAAATTGGAAATATATTTATAAATACATAATATATTTTTCATAAATAACTAAAGTTACTAAACAGACTATCATGTTGATAACGTCATTTCTTCTACCCCTATACGCTACATGAAGTATTATGATAGTTACGGCATAGACCACATCACCAGTAGTGCTCACCCGAGATCCTAAATGAGTTCTAAAGCTAATTAGTATTAATGATAATATTGCATCCCATTCAGTTATCAACTTTAAACAAAAAGCGAAGAGTTCACAATAATGTAAGGAACGCATTTATAGGCACAAAGAAAATCATATCTCCAACGAAGGTTGTCGTTAGGCGATGGTCATCGAGTCTTTATTGACACAAAATATCCTAAGATAATTATCATCAACTTATCGCCACCAAAGACCAATAGCATAATGCTAAGTTTAGATTTCTTGTTAATTACAGCCATGGAGTATCCGCTGTGATGTCGAGTTTTCAGTGTGTCTGTGTATCTGTCCTTCCGCACGCAAGGCTGCCAGAGCATGGATTTTCCCCAAGATCACGTTTTTTTTTTTTTTTAATTCCCATTGCAGCCTAGGCAGTTGCAGCAGAAGGCGGTTCAGTAACGGGCTGCAAGGAGGTTCAATAGAAAGGATTGAACAAGGAGCCTTGATCAAGAAGCTTATTTAGTGCAGATACGTTTTGCAATAAAATATTTTATATTTTTTTAATTTTGGTATTGCACTGCAAAAATACACATAGCGTGCAGTGTGCAGGGTAGGCGGGAATCGAAGCCCACTAAATTGTATTAGCGAGGATTGGCTGGAATGCTGTGGTGGCTGAAAGGCTGTAGCATCACGGCTGGACAGCACTGCAATGGTTGAAAATAAAGTTTGTGGGGCCATCGGGCAGAATATATGCTTTGTTAGCTCTTTTTTATCGATAATAATGGCGAGACTGCATTTAACGTTCCTTATATAGTATCAACTGTAGAATACATTTTAGTGGAGAAACGCGCAACCAGAAATCAGCTCCACTGCAAAAACTGTTTGACTGGCTTACCAGAAGACGATCAACCACTGTGTTCCTCCCTTCTGTTGAACCTCCACAGCGGGGTGACCGCTGGCGGTAAAGACCTGGTGTGACGCTGCTGCAGTTACCCTCCGGATTATGCTGGAAGAGCACGTGAGGGCAGGCGAGCAATTTAATATGTTGTTTTGTATGCCACTGCTAGTATACTGTAGTGGGTCGCGGTTTCTGAAATTCAGACGTACGTTAGTTGTAGTTGATTCATTAGATTCTTCACAAAGAAGAGTTTGCATTTCGATGGAGGTCGGTCATGAGGTTAGCTTTAAAATATTTCATTGAAATTAGAAGAATGTGTCTGAGGATTCTTTTAGGAGAGAGAAAGAACAGTCAAGTACAATGTGACCCATGATTGTCCTCATTAGATAAAGCGCATGCACTTTAAGTATAAGAGTTACCTCAAATATAACGCTCACCAGCTACAAGAGTAGGATCTCAATGATAAAGTTCATCAACTTAATTTTTACTTAAAAAAATTAAATAAGGGAAGATAAGTGTATTTGTTTAACTCTTATTCAAAAAAGAGCTATACCGTAACAGTTGAGTTCATTAGTGACAATTGCATTTTTGAATTGCTTGCAAGCACAGTAGTTAAATTTATCAGCTAAAATAATACGCGTATTTCAAAGATGACTGGAAGCGTTGTTAGTAACTTTGGAAAATTTATTAGCGATAAAGTCTCTTTAAAATTATTGCATTAATTAGTCATGTTCACTAGACTGGTATGGAAATAAATGGAATCTTGCGGCAGTTAACACTCTATTGTACTATTCAATCTTGCCGTTGCCCTAGTGAATGACGTCATTCACTGTATTGTGTACTACAGACAAGTGCTCTGCACTGAGGCATTCCGATTACCAATTAAAAGAGTATTTTTGAAAAGGGGTGAAATCAGTGGAATCATAGTGTCCAACCTGCAAAGTTATTTTTTAATGAAATGAACTGCCATTTACCGCCTTGCGAAAGGGGTGTAAATGAAAATGAGCACACAGTTCTACGGGCTGTAACACAAAACAACGTTCCTAATCTTTTGTTCATTTCTCCATATAGAATTTGCTATAAGTGCATTGCAAAGTGTGTGTGGAAATTTTCCTTGGCTTATAAAACTCTAGCTGTAGAAAATACAGTAGGTCCCTGAACCTCGGGCTACATGTGCTCGCTCGATTGTAGCTGTAACGTGTAATGCCCACACTACAAGAAACAGCCGCTTTGGCACTCGTAATCAAACGTCCTGCTAATCGAAAATTCAGTCGCATTCTAGAGCTCAGCAGCGCAGCATTTACTTGCCTTGTGGATTGTGCTTGGTCTACGAAGACGCACTGTTTCCAATCCCTTTCCTACTTGCGGCCACGTTGGACTTAGCCGTCAAGGCTTCACGGTCTCGGCTACTGGGCTACGTATCTGAGTTCAACCGGGGATGGCTATTCTTCTAAACCTAATGGATGCGAAGATGATGGCCGTTTAAGGTCGTCACGCCGACCGACTATACCTTGGCTCTGCGCAGCCAGTTGTCTCACAACACAGAGGATCGCTACGTAAGTTGCAGCTACTTGTAGGCGTATGGGTAATCTGGGGCGTGGCGACCTCCAACTTTGTATACCCAACGAATCTAATTCAATAAATTCATATTTTCATTTTCGGTCACAAAGGCACAAGCGGTATGTATATCAATTATCCAGTGATCCTTGCTATTAGAATTTTTATATTCAGTACGTAATCTAATACTAAGAATGACCGTCGTGAGTTTATAAATATATTTAGATGTTCGGTGTCAGGCTCTTAACGAAATAGATAGGCGGAAACTAGCCCAGGTTGGAGACTCTGATGCTCCTCTCAAGCTCCATTGAAAGTGATAGGCAGAAAATAGGCCGGGTTGCAGAAGATGGCAAACGTATCTTAAGCAGGGACAGATGAAATTCCAACAATGAAGACATCGCAGGCTTAG
>LQNS02000137.1:17199362-17215627 GCA_001587735.2 Parhyale hawaiensis | reverse complement strand
ACACTTTTAGGCCGCTTTACGTGTTCGGCTATATCCCGTATTGACATGTGGTCATCATGGCGCAACTTGACAATTAACTCCCGGACAGGAGCAGGTGTAGGCACTCCTCTAGGCATGTTGACAGGGTCAAGGTTGCAGAGAAACTGGCTGGGAGCCTATTAGGAGCAATTGACGTAATGTATTTTCTGGAAATTTCGTTGATACGTGTAAAAAAAATGTAGAATAATTGAGATGTCCGAGCCATTTTGTCCACGCTAATTTTTCAAACTAAATATTTGTTCGTTTGTATTTTTGGTTTCATTTCTCCTTTACAAAGTGACATTTTGACACAATACAGGTATGCTATGTTACTTGATGTGTGCCAAATTTGAAAGAAGTATTTTACCAATTTTCTGAGATATTAATGATTTCTTGACAAATTGTTAGGTGCCCGAACCATTATGGCCGGCCCTGTACTGTATTGACTAAAGTTGTTTATTTAACGCATCTCGTGATTGTGGGCTCAACCACGCAAACATTGTAACGGTTCTTTTGCTAACCTGAGCATACCTAACCCAACCGTACCTAGCCTAACCATACCTATCATAACCATACCTATCCTAACCATACCTAACTTTATAATTCCTAACCTAAGATTACCTTACCTAACCTTAACTAAACTTACCTAAAGTAACCTAACCTAAATATTGGGTGTCAAAATATTCGGCGCGGTAAATTTTTGTTAACCCTCACTCAAATTCAGTATTTTTGTAGACATATTTAGTTAAAATAAGGCATTTTGGGTCTTTTTCATCAATGACGTTTTCATTGGAAATGCTTAGTTTTTGGGCTATTTGACTTTGAAGTTCCCATTATTTTTCAAAGGAGAAAATAGGCTTGCTAGCAACCCCATAGGAACCTAACCAAGCCTTTCTAGACTAACGGATTGTTACCCAACTTAACCCAACCCAACCAAACCCAACCTAACCTTATTCAACCAAAAGTGACCCAAAAAACCTATGAAAAAAAAAAAAACTTTCCATTGCACTAGACCAATGTGATTATTTTATCTCATAGAAAAACTATAGGAACTTCAAAGTCAAATATCTTGAAAACTAAGCATTACCGACGAAAATCTTTTTCGTGAAACGGCTTGGAATGCCATATTTTACTTAAACATGTCAAGAAAAGTACTGGATTTGAGTGGAGGGGGTAATGGTAAAAATAATTTCGGCGCCAAAACATTGGCGCCAGGAAAATTGTGCGCCCATAAATCGGCGCCAAAACATCTGCGCCAAAAAAATCAGAGCCATAAAGTCCTATTCCACCGGGATGGACTTCGGCCTCCTTGCATTAATTTTTAATACCAGAAATCGCTACAAATTTTCTATCGGATTCAAATCCGGAGACTGGCTTGACCATTCTAGTTGTATGATTATCGGTGAACCATTTCTTCGTGGTTTTCGCCGTATGCTTTGGGTCATTATCCTGATGAAAAGCAAATTCTTGCAGTAGCCCGAGTTTTTGAACCGACGCATGCAAATGTTCCCTCAGAGTGTTTTGATACATGTGAGCGTCCATTCTCCCTTCTATGATATTAATGTTACCTGTTCCACGTGATGAAAAGCATCCCTAAATCATAAGGTTACCAGCACAAGATTGCGCAGTGGGAATAGTGTTTTTTTTTGTGCGAATGTTGTCCATCCTTTCTCCACGTATGGTTCTTTGAAGTTCGTCCAAATAGCTTTACTTTAGTCTCATCTGACCACAACACGTTTTTCGAGAACGACTCCGGCTTGTCCTTGAGCTCACGGACGAATTTCAGACGAGCTTCCCTATTTCGTTTCGACAGCAGGGAAGTTTTGCGAGGAGTTCGAGAACGTAAACGTTTTGCTGCAGCTCGTGGCTCATTGTACGAAGGCTGACACTTGTCCCTGCTGCTAGAAAGTCCTCCTGAAGCTCTTTGCAAGTAGTCGTGGGATTTTCGGACACTTTCCTGGCCATTTTTCTCGAAGCTCCTGGGGAAATCTAGGGGAGATCTAAGTTGGTTGTCGACGGTTTCTGAACTTTTAAACCTTTTGATAAATGACCCGATGGGGGTAAACGGTATTTTGACTATTTGTGATATTGGCCTATAACTTCTCCGGATTTCCATCCTTTTATAAACAACTCTTTTATAGAATTCGTAAGCTCATTGCTTTTTGCCATGGTTACAACCTTCTTCTACGATGTCGCACGGAACGATGATCCTAAAGTTGTTCATGGGCTATAGTGGACTTCTAACGTAAAATCTAGAAGGTTATGGAAAGTTCTTGAACAGTTAAATCAATTTTAAAATAAAAAATAGTTTTGGATGAATAAATTTATGAACCCCAGTTATGTGAAATATTATATAATTTACATTATTCATTATAATTTTTGGTTTTGTTGACAAATATTAATTGATAACACTTAAATACATATACTGTAGCAATATATTTATTTTTGGTTCGCTAAATTTTTTAGATAAGCAATTTCATGGTCTATGAATATTTATTCCCCCACCTTGTATGTGCTTCTTGCAAAACAAAACCCAAAAAACTTTCATAAAGTTGAATAGAGCATTAAAATACATATGGGCATTAAGTCAGGAAGACTTCAGCCATGCCGGGAATTTGAGCTTCACCGACGTGGCTAGTTGCTCTCTCCTGTCTATTCAACCTCCTTGTTCAATTTCCCCCATCTCATCTCCGTGCAGCGTGACAGTAACGAAAATAAACACTATAATGAAGACCCGTGCGTATGCATCAGTTAACTGTTTATTCATCTATATGTTTACTTATCCGTCTGATTTTTGTTCTCTCACACGTGAAAAATAACCTGAGCACTCTGAGAGCGCCAAGCAGGGCAACGATAACGAAAAATTCAAATTGGTTCTGAAGCTATAATTCCCTTTGTATCAACACCAAAATCTAATCATTTGTCCCTTTCGACAGTTATAACAGCTTCTGTAATGTTCTTGAAAATCCGTTCATAACTTTTCGAGTTATGCTTCTAACAAACATTCCGACATACATTATTCAAACACACAAACAGACCGACCGACTATCACAAAAATTAAATCATTGTGTCCTTCAATATTACAAACAATTCTTATAAATTCCAAAAATCATTTCCTAACTTCTGAGTTATTTTGCTAACAAGCATAAAATAAAGCACAGCAGGCTCATTTACTGCTTTTAATATGCATACCTAACAACTCATGTAAATTTCATTAAAATCCGTCTAAAACTTATTGAGTTATGGTACTAAGGAAAAACAGGCAGATAACCAAACAAACGGTTCTGCAAAGTTAATCATATGCTACTGTTAATATGCCTATCAATTCGTGTAATTTCATAAAGATCCGTCCACAACATTTTGGGTTATCTTGGTGACAGATGAAGAGACAGGCAGACAAATACGAAAAAAAAAATAACCTTCTTGGCGGAAGTAATTAAGCCAGATTGGAAACTGCGCCCATTCTGTCCCGCTCTGCTGAAAACATATAGGCAAAAAATAGACGAGGTTGCAGAACGATAATGGCAAACGTGAGTTAACCTCAAATCTCAATTGTCATTGTTAAAATCCAAGCAGTGGAGATATCTATAGTATCTCTTAGCACTTCCATGGATTCTAATTCTTCTTTTCTTCTTGCATGGAATCTTGAGCTGCTCTGAGTGGCCACACAAACTGAGCCGACAGTCAACGGAGCGAGAGCTCAGATGTGAATCACAGTATAGCGGATAAAAGAAGAGGAGTGAGGAACACGCAACTTTCGTTCCAGTGAAAACATTTTCCAACCTGATTTCTTCCATTGAAGAAACAATTTTCACTTACGGAAAAAAATGAATATTATGATACCATTACCTTCGTTTGAAACGGAGCTAAAATTTGTATTATGATTGCTGCTAGAAAACCTACTAGCAGAGAGTATATTTTTCTGCATATCGCTGAAATGAGCACAATGAACACAAATGAGCATTTTTTCATTCTTTTACGAGAAAATGAGCGACAACGATGACGTCACAATTGATTGCCTGCAGCATATCGCATGGTCGTGTCAATGATACCAGTGCTGTTTAGATATTCCCAACTGCGTAATAAACAACCATGACGCAACACAAGTCTTGAATGAACAACGATTTGAAATGTGTTTAGATGTTGTGTATCTGTGCCTTCCTTTCTATCTATGTGAAAAAAAGATGGCTGCGCTGCTCAGCAGGGGTAAAGCAATGCTCGTCTCTTAGTTTTTTTAAATTGACAGGTGCAGGAATGCTTCATGAGTTCAGTAGTAACGAAAGAGTGATCAATGAAGAAGTATCATCAGAAATTATATACGGGTACACTAAAAACAATAATATATTTGCGCTAATATGTATTATAGTATTAATATACTCTGCTGGTGACTGCACGGAAATAATTCCTGAGGGACTTGCTCATGGCAACGTCATGGGACTTTTATCTAATTCGCTCTAATTAATATCGCTGGCCAGAGGTTGTGTTCAGTGTTCTTTGAGGGTCACTGACGGTGCAGCTGGCAACATGGGGCCGGTTCCAAGGTTATCTGGAATTCGTGTAAAGTAAAGCCGCGCTAATATCTGGAGCAATGTATTGACCATGGCTTATAAGTTCGAACTGTATATAAAATTGCATAATCCCTTTACAGATTGGGCATAATTTGGTTTCTCCTTGGAATTATGTTGTCCAGACTAGATACGGACTAGAGGATACGGACAAGAAGTAATAGAGAGAAAGTTTGCAGTAGCTCCTTTATGACTCTGTGTTTACAGCAACGAGCATAAGGATTAGAACGATGCTTATAAAGTAAGGAAAATAGGCATAACTTTTTTATGGAGTACACGGGAAGCAGCTCAAGCTTTGAACATGTTACTCTACTTCATGTGGAATGAAATATGAAAGCTCATGAAGTGCACTTAAGTGTTAAGTTATCTATCAATTATGTCTTAATTTGTTAGTAGGGTATTAAAAGTTCAATACGCTTTCATTTTCATTCCATATGAAGTCTAGTATATATCTTCAAAGTATGAACCAGAAGCAGTATCGATGCAAGTTGTTCCCATAAACAGATGTGTTTTCACGGAGATCGAGATCCTTTAAGAACTGACCCACCTAAATATGTACAAATCCACAGGGCAAGATACTCTTACTCCTCGTGTACTACGGGAAATGGCTCCAGTCATCCTGAAGCAACTGCTCGAAATATACAATCGGCCCTTAAGAACGAGAGAAGTTCCGCAGAATTGGAAACTAACTAATGTGATCCCGATACATAAGACGGCGACAAGAAAAGCCCCAACAACTATCGACCAATCAGTCTTACATCGGTCGTCAGCAAAACCATCGAACGCCTCTTAAAAAAGCGCATCACTGATCACCTGAGGATGCATCAGCTCATATCTGACTCCCAGCATAGTTTCCGAAATGGAAAGAGCTCTTAACAAACCTATTGGACTTTTTCTCAAAAGTTACAGATATTAAAGATGAAGAAAATGGTGTAGACCTTGTGTATGTAGACTTCCAAAGGGCTTTCGTCAAAGTCCCCCATCAATGGCTATTGAAAAATATGGGAAATCCATGGCATCCAGGGAGACTATTTCCGATAGATCCGGGCATGGCTTACGGGTCTGCAGCAGCGAGTCAAGCTTGAAAGAGAGACGAGCGCCTGGACTGAGGTATCATCAGGGGTTCCACAAGGTAGCGTGCTTGGCCCACTTCTGTTCTCAATTTACATCAACGATCTCGATCTCAACATCCGTAGTAAAAGCAATAAATTTGCGGATGATACTAAACTATGTCATCCTGCCACGGAAAGAGCAGAGCTCCAATAAGACATTGACCACCTCATGGAATAGTGCACAACGTGGCAGTTGAGCTTTAATGTCGACAAATGCTCTGTAATACACATAGGGCTTGTGAACCCTTCAACCCCATTGAAAATGAACGGGACGGTATTGGCTGCTTTCACCAAACACGTGACTTGGGAATCACTATTACAAACAAACTACAACACAGTCAGCAGGTTAACAAGAGTGTGAAAATGGCAAGCAAAGTACTGGGATTCAGCACCAGAAATTTTGAATACAAATCCAAGGACATCATCATTCCCTTGTACAAAGCATTAGTGCAGCCACACTTAGAATTTGCTGTCCAATTTTGGTCGCCTCATTTGTGTAACGATATCGATAACGTAGAAAGAGTCCAACGCAGAGCAACGAAATTGATACCTCAGTTGCGAAATACGCCGTATGAATGTCGCCTAAAAGAACTGGGTCTGGTTTCTCTCGAACAAAGGCGACTCAGGGAGCAACTAATAGAAACATTCAAGTATTTGAATGGCTTCAACCACGTACCTACAACGGGACTCTTTGAAAGAGACCTCAATGATCGCTTGCGAAACAACGGTAAAAAACTCAAGCATAAAGCTCGAAAAACGACCTTAAGTCAGCAGTTCTTTCCGTATTTCATAGTTAGCGCTTGGAATAGACTCCCCTTCGACGTTGTGAGTGCGGAGTCAGTCAACGGGTTTAAAAATCGTCTTGACATACATTGGGAGAGACATCCTCCACAGCTACGAACTCCTCCTCCAGGAGTTGCAAGCTCTTAACGGCCAAAGCTTCCTAGGCCACCTTAATCCGTCTTCTTTTCTCTTCCGCTCCAACTATACTGCCTGACATCTCTAAGCTCCGCATATCAGTGGCTCTTGATCGTTCTTGTGTGTATTCATGATCGTCTCTTTGGCTTGGATTCTCTCCCTTTTTTTCTCTTTTCTTCTTCTTCTTCTTTTCTCCAGTCCTATATATTTTACTAACATAATGGTAATTGCTCATAGAGGGCCGGGGCGTAGGTTCCGTTGTCTCTTTGGGAATGGGCCGATTGGTTCGTCTACTGCCGCCTATCTAATTTAATCTTCTCCTGTGCTCTATCATCAAATTATGCCTGCTCTCCTTACTTAATATGTATCGTTCTGATCCTCATGCATAGTCGTTACTGTATATTGTTGACAGTAATACAGTTCAATTGTCACAAAAACTCATCTGCACAATAAAATTGGATTTGAGTTAACAAGAAATGTACACTCGCTACTGGAAAATGAAAATTATTCTTTTAAATAAAGAAGAGTTTTTATTAACTAAATATCTCTAAAGATATCGGGAGGTTTAAGGCCGCCTGTCAGGCTATCGTTCTCCCGCATATTCTGAAGATTAGAAATGCAATAACCAGCACAGATAGAATATCGAACAGCTGCTTCATTCTTCAATTATGCTCTGACAAGTTTATGCCGAGGCCACACTATACAGTCTGACGCTCAACTTACGAGCAGATGCTCAGCTCGCACGTCGTTCAGTTGAAGTGCTTACCAGGGATACCTTGGATACCGACTTTCATTGTGTGAAGGAATGACGTGCAAACTAAAGGTGTACTCATTAGTAAAACACATGATTACCATATGACCCTATCATAAGGAGTGTGAGAATATAGTCCTAGTCAGTAAGCAAATTTGTGACCTATGTGAGGATTTGAATACCAAAATTACCTCTTGTTGTTTCATACTTCGCATCATCAAGGATGATGAGAGAGACTTACAAGGTTAAGGAACGCGGAGGGCCCAAGATACTGTGCACTCCGGGTACCAGGCTTGTGACATCACATGGTCGATGTCGCTACTTGTACGTTAATAAATAGCTATCTTCCATTGTTTCTCCATAACCCATTTGCTTCTTCAGAATGTCCTACAATTTTTACGGTTCCACAGAAATACGTATCAAAGCACCTACGAATTTTTTCAGCTTTCTGAAGGATAAATTTTATTATTATTTAGGTTGTTTCCGTTCCAGGCGCTCATCCGGTCGGGCAGTGTCTGTAAATGTAGACCTAAACATAAAATAAGAATAAATGTGAGAACCAAGGTAAAATGAGTCATTTTTTATAATGCAAACGTTTCGGAATGCTAAAATTCCATCAACAGTGCTGAAATATGAACAGACCTAAGCTGTGCCGTCGCGTCGCTAACAGATCCTCCTATCCTAATCGTAAAAACTACAGCATCATTAGAAAAAATTAGGGATTTAACATTCAACAGTTCAACAGCATCATTCCGTAAGGCTATTTAGATGTTGGGAACTGGTTAGGTTTTTTTCTTTTTGCAAGTTAGTTCACGGGAGCCGGATGCTGCACTTACTGTAGCATTACTGAACCGCGAGCAGCGTATAGTTGCTGATATTTTTTTCTGATTTTACTCAGCTATTATTGCATGGCTTCTGTGTAGTATGTATAGACTTTTGCTTTGACATGACTTTGCCGGAAGGAAAGAAATTTGTTTTTCTAATGCCTTATAGTTTTCCTTATAAATCTTGTTAAAAAGTTCTTCTATCTCGGCATTTCATCATCAGCACCTGAAACAATTTTTGTTGCAGCGGTTTGAAATAATAGAGGAGAGCAGGTCATTGGTTGAAGACGAACATAAATTGAAAACATTGAGATATTCACTCATAGGATTCCATCTTCAGGATATCATGTTACTCTCGATGAACTCACTTGATTTGTTGCATTTTAAAGACGGTAAACTTGATTTCAAAAGTGCTCTGACACGTGCGGGCATTTGCAGTTGAATTCAACTGTTCTTTTAAGAGCCTAAAGCGGGTCTTGTTTGAAAACTGGCCAGCACTGGTCAGCACTCTATTTTTGTATGTGGTACCGTATCAAAGATACTGTTTAAATTGGTTATGTATATAACCTAACCTAACCTAACCTAACCTAACCTAACCTAACCAAACCTAACAAGACCCGGTTAGGTTAGGTTAGGTTAGGTTATCTTTATTATTAGAAAAATAGAGTGCTGGCCCGTTTTCAACCTAACCTAACCTAACCTAACCTAAACTAACCGGGTCTTGTTAGGTTAGGTTAGGTTAGGTTATATACATAACCAATTTAAACAGTATCTCTGATACGGCACCAAATACAAAAATAGAGTGCTGGCCAGTGCTGGCCAGTTTTCAAACAAGACCCCCTAAAGCCAACGCTTTTCCGAAATTTTATGATTCAGAAAGCTGAAAAAGTTCGTAGATGCTGTAATACGTATTTTTCTACAACCACAAAGACTATAGGACATCAGAAGACGCAAATGGGTTACAGAGAAACAATGGAAGAAAGCTATTTATTAACGTACAAGTAACGTCCTCGGCCATATGACGTCAATAGCTTTACCCGGAGTGCACTGCAGCCTGGGCCATCCTCGTGCTTTAACCTTGTACGTTTCATCATCCCTGCCGTATCATGGATACTTTATGTTTGCCCTATTGTCTGCTGAAATCATAACGTGCAGTCAAATGAAAGAATGAATGAACAGATGGTTATTTGGACGGAAGGAACAACAAGTAAATTTAGATAAAGTAAGAGTATAGATAGAGGCATTACTGGGTGATTATTTTTTATATGTTAAGTAAACTTCAATTTAGCCTGAGGCATCAAAGCGAAGTATCTTCCGGCACGGAGAACGGCAAGCATAAAAGAGTAAATATGAGCATCATAAACAGGAGCCCATTTCTTCAGTAAAGTCAAAGAGAAGCGGTGCTTCAAACCTTTCTTTGGCTTCACAAACAATGCCAGTTTGCCGGTCAAACAACGCTACTCAATCGCATCGTAGCCCCGCTTCAACAATGGCATCGCTTGTGTCTTTGAATGCGCAATGAACTTGAAAGTCTTTCGACTTTACTGCAGACAACATCTCGTTCTTCATCGGAAACGGAGACATGAGAGAAGTGAAGTTGTATATTTTGTTAATAGAAGTAGCAAAATTATCCTGCTGGTAAAAAAAAAATTGATTTTGTATCAAGATGAAAAGAGCAAGTGCATGAAGTAAAACACATATATTGTTAGCCAAAATGATTGACTACATTTCGCCAACTGACGAAAAAAAAAACTACTACTACCTCACACCGAAATGTGTATACGAGTGCATTCAGGCTCGAGACTAGATACAACTTTCCATGTAGTTTTTGAAAACTTTGTACCTAACATATTTTTCCCAATGCAACGACAATTTTTCTCTGACGCCATTCCCGCTACTATTTTAAAGCACCAATTTGTATTTACTTTCTTTCAAAACTCTCATATCGTATTTGAACTAGTCAAACCTTCTGCTTCTTCTATTTTCGTACTATTGAAGCTTGAGCATAAATAAGTCAATTACCAGCATGCACTAGCACAATTCACTAAGAAAAAAGCCCTTTAGTGATGCTGAAAAGTTACCATACCTTGACAACCGCAAGACACTGCCTAATATTTTCCTTGGCTACACTTAAGTGACTTGTACCGCTAACTTTTTATGCAAAATGAGCGAAAATGAGAGCAATCCCCGGCGTCAAGTTGCTACGGCACTCAGCAATATTTTGGGAGCAGAGCGGTTCACGTTAGGCACTTTTATCTCTATAAGTATTCATAAAGGACATTAAGGCCGAGCCAAAATGTCCGGCCAGCGTGTGAGTGCTCGTGCTGGTTTGAGTTGAAGATGTTATATGGTTTTTAGGTAGAGTTGCCTGCAAACATTTCATAGTGTGATTCTACCAAGCCTTGAAGTAAGGTGGTATAGCAAGTAGAGAGATGGAGATGTTAAAGAGTCTGTCGGTTAAGTTGCCAGCCAATATTTCTCAGTGAGATTCACCAAGTCATGATGGATCGTTGTAGCAAGTAGAGAGATAAGGATGTTACAGGGTCTGCCACTAGAGTTACTAGCAGTTACTGTATTTCTTAGAGAGATTCCACCAAGTCGAGCCTGGTGCATGAAAGCACGTTGAGATGAAAAAGTTAGGTGGTCTGTCGGTAGTCTTACAAGTAAACATTTATCAAAATATATAACGCGGAAATTATGCTTGCCTTTACACACGAGAGTCAAATGAACGTGCTCCCTCAGACAGACGCTTCGGATTTTAAGCATTTGAGGGAAGCTGGATTGAAATCCCACAAGTTCGGAGGAGAACGAAGCAAGTATGTTCTTCGGATGAGAAGTATGTATCAGTAACTTAAGTATGTAAAAAGTAAACCTTCATAAGGATGACAAGACACTCACTTGTTTATTACCTCCGCCAAGGAGGTTAGTGCTTGTCGTGTTTGTCTGTCACCAAGATTACCCGAAAAGTAATGAACGGATCTCTACGAAGTTTACAGGGATTGTTAGGCATGTTAACAATAACAGATAATTAACATTTCGTGAAAAACCGTTCATCTCTTCGTCTGCCTACTCTTTTCTTAGTTACTGTGTATGATATTTACGCTTGTTAGCACAATAGCTCAAAAAGTTGCGAATGGACCTTTATGAAATTTTCAGGAATATTTAGTGATTCTGAAAGGCATAAATGATTTAATTTTGGTGATGATCGGTTGGTCCGTTTGTAAGTTTGAGCAATGTTTGTCATAATGTTTGTTAGTAGCATAACTCAAAAAGTTATGAGCGGATCTTCAAGTAAATTTCAGAAATGTTAATACTATGAAAAAGGGCAAATGATTAGGTTTTGGTGTTGATACAGGACTATGCGGGACTGGAGATCGAATTAATTGGTGTGAGAAAAAAAAAACTAAGAGTACACTTTTCTGCTTGTTGCAATGAGGATTAGGTTAAACAAATAACTAGCAAATGACCGACAAACAATCAGTTGCCAAAAGAATCAGACAAAGAGAAATCTCACTTGCTCGCGGAAACTTGCCTTGTTTCAATTCACACAAAGATAGACACATAAAAACTTGGGGTTGAGCAAGCACATGCTCAGAGTACTCTAAGCTGCTTAAGTTACCCTAACTTTGCGGCTATTTAATTCCCGTCACTATTACATGCTACGTGTAGCTAATTACAATGTTTTCTCATTGCAGTCTGCAAATGAATACGGAGAAGTTCGTTTCGATCAATTTACCTGACAATTAAGTTAACCGGCCATAAGTTTACATAGCTATACATAGGTTTTTCAGTGATGAATTTAATATTCAAAGAATTTATCATTTGATGAATTTACAATTCGACGAATTTTCCTCTCCATGAATTTAGTTAGCAGTCGATCAATTTGCCATTAATGGCTTTGCCTGCGATGAACTTACAGTGAACCATGCCGTGTAAGTCCCTGTAACTGCAATCAAAGATAAGCTAAAAATGCCTTACATCGATGTCCTGAATGCTCAGAATCCCTTATACTATGACATCAAACTTTGTCTTTTCTGACATTTTCCTTCCAGTGACGGCAATTAAACCGTACATGCCGACTGTAACGATTTGTTGCATTAAATTCTAAGCAAACTCTAAACCAATATCTATTTTTAAAATGCATTCAGGCGCTCTTCTGAGGAATGCTGAGGTGCACGGTAATAAAGGACTTAGGCTGCAAACATCAATTACTGATATATCTTTAGTAGGAATTAATATAGTTTTATGACAACACTCGCCTCAAAAAGTGAAATCATTCTATGAAGATTGTATCCAATAGTAGATTCGTTTCATTACCTGCTTACGGTTTACTGTGCAACTTGGTCAGTGTTTCTTTTTACACAGCTAACATTTTGCAAAATTATATACATTTTTTTTTGTTCACACCTAAGATAGTGTAATTTTAGACATTTGGTTGTTTTATTTTTCTTACTGATTTATTTTTTAGAACAGTCAGCGTTCTGTGCACTCCTAACATGGTGCAATTTTGGAATGCCTGGTTGTTTTATTTCATCACTTTCTTGGAGTTTACCTGCAAGACCGTCAGAGTTTTGCACACACCGAACATATTGCAATTTCGGATTGTTTAGTTTGCTGTTGATCGCTTGTTGGTTTAGACGAACCATATTTGCAAATTCTTTCCAGCGCTCTCTTCGTTTCCTCAGAAGACCAGCTTATGTTGACACAGGGAGCTGCATGAACGCCTCTCACGAAATACTGGCGACTTGGGCCAACCTCGACCAAACTTTCTTCTCTCTGAAGTTTTAACTAAACCAAATTACTCAGCCGACATGGAATTATTTTGTAACATAAGTTCTCCATTAAATTAAGCTGGCAATATATAGTAATTTTAAAATCTATCTTCTGTGCTAAAATACATGATCAGTAGAGATTTATTGCACAACATCGGTTTTTCATTAAATTGCCCGGGCAACACACAATGATTTTTTTCAAAATTTAATTCTTGTGACTGTAAACTAGAAATCTGAAATTATATTTTGATACTATTTTTATAGTGAGCAGTCGTAATGAAAAATCTGTAAGGCGAGTTCTTTACAAAATTACATGAGGGATGTGAAAGTTTCGCAAAATTAATACCCAAGCTAAACGTCAATGTTTTTGCAAAATAATTTTACTCTGTAGCTCACCAGAAAAATTAATTACTATACGCTCAAGATGAAGCAATTTTGGCTGGTGAGGTTTTTCTTGTAGCATAAATGGGACGCTATAAAATCTGCAAAGCAGATTCTCCAAGGCACGAATGTACTGAGCTGAACAATTTCTAAAGTCAAGTTTGCCATAAATTACATGTGCGACACTCTTCAGTTTGGTGAGCAAGTAGTTAAATAAGTAAAATAGTGCCGCCAATAGAACTAATTTTTTCAGCGAGTTCTCTACTAAGTAAATTGCAGAGAGTCTGGGATAATTTTATATGGTGGTTTCTGAAAGTTACTAAGCACAAAAAATTGAGTCAAGTTTATCAAGTGAGTTTTTCATTAACCCATTTACACCATCTGTATCCGTTTGGGTATATTGTTTCCAGTGCTATTCATCAGGGAAATTGAAGTCTCTATGAGTGAAAATGTTTTAAAATACATGAGAATAGAAAATAAATCTATTAAAGAAAAAAATAATAATTTCGTGAACGGAGTTTTTACCTCATGTTACATAGGAAATAATCTATAATTGTGTATTATGAGTTCATAATCAAATATTAAATAACACTAATAATACAAAGTAACTTAACAATATGAGTTTTAAATCTCCAAAGGACATGTTTGGTACAAACTGTTTCCTAACGTGAGTTCTCTAATAAATTAAGTGGGCAATATGAGATAATTCTGAAGCGTGATTTTAGCGTGAAATTTCACAGAAAATATGGGGTAATTTTCCAGGAAGAGTTCTTAATTAAAATGCACGCACTATATAATACGACTTCGCAACGTGAATGTTCCATTGAGTTACATGGAAGACTTGAGAAAGTTTTGTAAAGTGAATTTTCCCATGATTTGACACAGAGGAGTTTCCAGCACCTAGAGGTCTGCCCACCACTAACATCCTCCTGTCTGTGTCTTTAGAACCACAGAAAGTCCAGTTTCTCCATTCAAGTTTAGCATTTAAAGGTCCGATTTACCAGTGCCGGCTTCCGTCCAGCTTGCTTTGAAGGCTAAAGCGAAGGAACCTCTGCGAAATTCTCTCGTCCCATGCATGGTTTGCTCCCAATTGAATTTTGCTAAAGGCTGCAGTTCAATTCAGGGGTAACACGTGTCTAAGAATTGATCCATTTTATTTCTAGAATAAGTGAATCAGCATGTAAACGATTCTACTTTGGGACACAAGAATTCTTTTTAGGTCACATATTTTGTTAACTTTATTGTCGTCTCGCTAGAGTGCAGTTATCAGTTTGGTAATAAAAATTTCGGATGGACTACATTAACTGCGTGGAATTCTGAAACGACATTGGAAGCTCCCGGTAATGTTATTTTAATTCTTCACAGAAATATACATGGGCAATATTTTATTATAGTTTCAACATCCCTAGTAAGTGCAACGGAATTTGAAAGAAATGGTAAGGCACTAATTAATTCAGGGGCAGCTCGTGCCGGGTCACCTTAAACACCGAAATCGGCCGAAATCGGCCGAAATCGGTTACGAAAGGGAAACCGCTGAGCAACGGTAGAGACTGAGTTATAATCCAAATAAATACCCCCCCAACACATTCACACCTCTAAGAGGTGTGCCCACACCTAAAAGTTGAAAGTGATATGTTAAGGTTCTAATTGCAGTTTTACCAGGCAGATTGATGCTGGCAATATTAAATGTATGTAATAAAAAATACTAAAGGAATAGTCTGTATCGTAATACATTTGTCTTGTAATTTGAATATTAAGTTTTCCATGTAATAAATCTATTAAGTTATGGCTTGAGATATGTTTCTTGTACCATAGATCATGAAATTGGTCATAAATGAAATAAGCTTGAACTGAAAAGATAATAAATTATGTTTTTTATTTATATAGGACAGTTTTTCATGGGTGAGCCTATTGAGTGACTATTTGTGAAAAAAATCAAGTTTGAACAAAAATATCAACAGAGACCATATCAAAATATTTAAAACTGGCAACACAATAGACAGCTACTAGTTACTGTACTCTGTAACTAGTACGTAATGCGCACCAAATTTCCCCCAATTTCACTAACAAATGTGGGCACCAGCCCTTTACTGATGCCTCTGCCATCTGCAGACTGTGTTACTAAAAGCTTAAGTTTAGAAAATACCTAGTTATATTACTATAAAATTTTATTTACGTATCATTAGTCATTACCTGCCAGTGTTGCCTTCACAGCTGTACAGTGAAATGCACTGAATCTCATGTTTTATTAGGTTTGCTTCATTTTTGTATTTTTCACTCAATCAAACAAAGTGAGCTTTTTACCAGTTTTGGGAAGATTTGGTTAGGCAACTGAAACAATTATTTACATGCCTGCATGTATATTTTACAGAGTTATCTCCAAGCTTAAAGCTAGTGGCATAGCTGATAGCTAATCACTACTCCACCATTTACTACACTAGATTTTGTAGCTAGTTACTTGATTTTGTTTGCAATTGCCTTATTTCGTGAGTTTAAACTGTGTGTTAAAATTTTTCAGCTAAGCCTGAGAAAAGCAGGTAAGCACTTGCTTTAAAACTATTGTCTTTAGCACATTGGAAAAGAACAATGAAGAATTATAGTATAATTTCACATTTGGAAAATTAAAAAAATCAAACATACCAATAAAATAAAAAATTATGGATTATTTATTTATTTATTTTTAAGTCACCAACCCTGTCAACAATAGGCCTCGTTTAGTGTGGGAATGTGCAAAATAAATACATTTTAGGTGTAACTCAGCAGATTTTGGTCGATTTCGGTGTTTAGGATGCCCGGCTCGTGCCTCATGTTCAGCAGACGAACCTAGTGTACGAATTTACTTGTAATATTGGAGGCTGTGAACTCCAACCAAATTCGTACATAGGTATGACTACCACAACTTTATCCAGGCGTTTAACTATGCA